>LZPO01007942.1:676818-703249 GCA_001675575.1 Neotoma lepida | reverse complement strand
TAGGAAACCAAGGGCAGTAATTGACAGACTCAGGCCCTAGGGTAGGAGATCACTCCTCTTTGAAATTACATTGAGTACTGGAGAGATGGCTCAGCAGTTCAGAGCACCGGCTGCTCTTCCAGAGGACCTGGGTTTGATTCCAGATCAGCACCCATGTGGAGGCTCACAACTGTCTGGAACTCCAGTTCAAGGAATCCAACACCCTATTCTGGCCTCCCTGGGCCAAGGCACACACAGACATACACGCAGGCAAAACACCCAAGCACATAAAATTTTTTTTTACATAATAAAAATAAACAAAACACGGCCCTACTGACACCTTACTGAAAACTCAGCACAGAGCTTTACTTTGGCTGTCTCTGTCTGTCTGTCCCTAATTACCACCACCAATATCAGGGACAGAGGTCTCTTCTGATTCCTTTGTTCCCTGCCCATCCTAGCCTCCAGGGGTTACAGTATGTCACTAAAGTCAAAAATCACACTTTAGCCTGGATTCTCCCCAAAAGGAAGCTCTGGGGAGCCGGAGTTGGTGAGCAAGGAGAGAGCAGGAGCAGAGATGATTCACTCACGGGGTTGCTATTGCTATGGCAACAGGTACCCAGCCCTCAGGGTCTTATGGAATGTGTGGCGGCAGATCTGGGGGAGGCATTTTCTCATCATGTGTTCCCACCGCGCCGGAACTGTGACTTCGGTGTTATCTCCGTGCCCTTTGGAGCTGTGAGTGTGGCACATGCCTTTGGGAGGACAGCATGGAAGGCAGACTTTGAATGCCAATGAGAGGATTATGTCCTTCCTTGACTGAGTCCCATCAGCTCCACCCTTGGAACGTGTGTTTCCTATGACCGTTTCTGAGGTGCGAGCAGTTGTCGGGTGGGGTTCCAGTAGGACCAAACATTAAGCACATGACCCCTGTCCCCAGAGGCCACTGGGCTGCTTCTAGGCCCTTAGAGTGGTGGAAATGGCAGAGGACACCCTGAAGTCTCTGGAACCACCCTGTCTCTGAAGCTGTAAACAAGCCCCAGTTAAATGCTTTCATTTATAAGTTGCCCTGGTCATGGTGTCTCTTTGCAGAAATAGAAAAGTAACCGATGCCTCAACTATATAGTGAATAGCCTGGGTACAGGAGACTCTTCTTTAAAAAAATGTTTTTTAATTAAAAAGAAAAAGGATAACANTACTGTGACTCCAGATGGGGCCTGTNCATGACTGACTCCCTTTCCAATTCCTCATGCTGGGCATGGAACTCAGGGCTTAGAACGTGTGAGGCACTGTCTTAGTCAGGGTTTCTATGGCTGCGATGAAACACTGTGACCNAAAAGCAAGTTGGAGAGGAAAGGGTTTATTTGGTTCACACTTCCATATCACTGTTCATCATCAAAGGAAGTCAAGACAAAAACTCAAACAGGGCAGGATCCTGGAGGCAGGAGCTGATGCAGAGGCCATGGAGGGGTGCTGTTTACTGGCTTGCTCAGCCTGCTTTCTTATAGAACCCAGGACCACCAGCCCAGGGATACCACCACCCACAATGGGCTGGGCCCTCCCCCATTGATCACTAATTTAAAAAATGCTCTATAGCTGATCTTATGGGGACNTTTTCTCAAGGGTCCCTCCTCTCTGATGACTCTAGTTTATGTCACGTTGATAGACTAGCCAGCACAGGCACTACCTCTGCATCCCATCCCCAGGCCCAGCATGACACTGCTTTAAGATTCTCCCTATTCTACCCATCCGTCTCCTGTGGAGGCCTGGAGAAGGGATGAGGTTGGCGGGGTGAGCAAGCCCTGAGCCCTGAGTGCTGCTTTGCTGCTGGCCTCCGAGGGTCCTTCCCACATCGTTTGTCCCTAGGTGGGGATTCTCAGAGGACATGGCCATGCCTGAGAGGTCGGGGCAGGGGTGGAGAGAGTGGACCCTTCCACCTGCACAGACTCTGCCAGGCCTGGACTCCCTTGTGCTCCCAACCAGCTGTGGCCCTTGAGACTTCTGTTCCCAGGACACGGAGGGGCATGTCCCTGAAGAAGGAATCTTGTTCACATCCTCCCCTCTTTCTACCCCCTCGTTAGGGATGATCTACACGTGGGTCCTAGGCCTCCCTGAGGCACTCAGTGCCCAGGATCTATAAGCATGGCCGTACCCAAGACCCTTGGAGAGGGACAGCCAGGAGCTAGCAGCAGGGCCTGGNGGGCAGGGGGACTGGGAAACAGCAGCTGGTTCCAAAGCCTTCTCTAGCCACGCCCCCTTCCACAACCAAGACAGCTCCGCCCACAGTCAAGCCGGCGCTGTTTAACCCCTCCCACCAGGGACCAGGCCCTTGAACCCTTTTAAAGAATCCTTTGAGGGCTTAGGAGACATTGTTGCCAGCAGTCCTGAGGTCCCCAGCCCTGAGGGCAAGAGGTGTTTCTTATCCAAAATCTATGGGTGTCAAGGTCCCTGGGGGCCTCACCACATCTCAGAGACCCAAATCTGCTATAGAAGGCATCCCAGGCTGGTGGCACTGGTACCCCTGGCCTCACAGGCTCTTCATGCTGGTGCCTGGCTGATCTGTCTTCTGATGCTCTCAGCAAAGGGAGGTCCAGTCAAGCAAAATGTATCCAGAACCTGGTGTGTGTGTGTGTGTGTGTGTGTGTGTGTGTGTGTGTGTGTGTGTGTGTGTGTGTGTGTGTGTGTGTGATGTTCATGTGTGTTTATGTATGTGCACATATGTTTAGAGGCTAAGGTCAACTTNAATTGTTGCTCCTTAGGAGTCATCAACTTCTATTTTTCGTTTTATTTGATGTATGGGTGTTTTGCCTGCATGTATGTCTGTGCACCACATGTGTGCCTGGTGTCCTTAGAGGCCAGAAGAGGGTAGTGGATCTCCTGGAAGTGGAATTACAGGCAGTTGGGAGCTGCCATGTGGGTGCTGGGAATAAAACCTGGGTCCTCCAGAAGAGCAGCCAGGTCTCTCCAGTCTCACCTTTTATTTATTTATTTATTTATTTATTTATTTATTTATTTATTTATTTATTTATTTTTAAATTTTGAGACAGGATCTCTCACTGGACTGGAGCTTACCACATAGGCTAGACTGGCCAGCGATCCCAGGGCCACCTGCCTCAGCCTCCTCAGCGATGGGATTACAAAAATGATCCATACCTAGCTAGTTTTTGTTTGTTTGTTTTCTCTCCCCCCACTAACACTGGTTCCTGGAACTGGACTCCCTGCAGATACTTTAGTCACTGAGTTATCTCCTCAGCCCCAGAACCTCTTCCGGGGTTGAGCAATCCAGGACAGGATCAGCCTGAGGCAAAGAGTCTGCACGGCTTTCCAGAGGGTTAAAGGAACAACCTGGCCTGGTACCTAGCAGGTAGCAGGANTCACTCCATCCCCACTGAGAAATAAACATTGTCCCAGAGTCCGTCCTGGAGGTAGGACACTGGCCTGAGCCCCAGCGGCTTCCTCTCAGCTCCCAGAGGGGCAGGCCTTTGGACNGTATACAGGCGGTAACCACAGTTGAATGCCAGACACATGATGGATCACTTTAGCACGGGTATGTCCCAATTCTGAAACTCAAAGTGCATGCTGGGTATTTTTATTTGATAAACTGTGCAAATGTAACACTACAGTGTTAAGTAACTGGGTGTTTCGGTTTTAATTTTAGTCAGTTGAATCTTCAAATGGTAGAGGGGAGAAAAAGCTAAGTGAAAAGCAGAATACATGCTGTCAGCATATTGTCACCACTGTTTGTTTCAAATGTTAATGTGTGTTCATACAGACAGAGAAAATTCGGGTACAGACCAACCAAGCAAGCCTAGAGTGAGACAGGANAGATGAAAAAAGGGAGGAAGGTTGTCGTCTCTTCTCCTGTCCCTCCTTCCCTTCCAGTTCTCTGTCTGTCTGTCTCCCTCTCTCTCTCTCACACACACACTTACAACATTTTTAGTAAGTGTGTACTTTATAATAAATATTTTTTTCAACCACATGGAAGGGGACCCCAGAAAAGTTGGAGGAGAGAACTGACTCCACAAAGTTGTCCTCTGACCCCTACACACTCACTGTGGCATGGCACACACATCAATCAATAATAATTATTTTAATTTTAAAAAATCCACCTAGAACTAGAAAATATCATCCTGAGTGAGGTAACCCAGACTCAGAAGGACAAATATGGCATGTACTCACTAATAGGTGGAAACTAGATATAAACCAAAGGACAATCACTCTGCAACCCACAGATCCAGGGAGGATACCTAGCAGNAAGGACCCTAGGATGACTGTAGCATAAAATAAGTTTGGGTTTTGCCCAGTCACTGGGTAAGCTTTAGTGAAACATTTCACTATTAGGATAAGAATTTGTAACTTGTATTTATGTTCAAACTATCTGTATATTATCTCTCCTGCAGTTGTATATCAAACGTTTTAATAAATAAAAAATAAATAAAAAATAAAAAATCCATCTATACAAAGAACCTCTTTTAAATATTTTCCTGTTTTGAGGTGAGCAAATAACAGGAAAAAAATAAAAACATTTCACCGAGCACCCTCCCTCACAGAGCCTCTTACACAGCCATGGGTGGCTGATGGGCTGTGGACTCCCTCCTTCCTCCTTCCTCTCTGCACCTGTACCATGGGCATGTACCATGGGCTCGCCAGGCCTGGGCCCAGATGGTACAGCCACTGCTCTTAACTGCTGAGTCATTTCTCCAGCCCGAGGCTTTCAATCCTCCTGCTTCAGTCTCCTGCGTANTTGGTATTATGGCTACCTTCCTTCCTCTCCCTTTTAAAAATATTTTAATGTATATGTTATTTTACCTACATATATGTATGTGTGCTGTGTGTGTGCAGTGCCCTTGGAGGCCAGAAGAGGGTACCAGAACCCCTGGAACTGGAGTTACATGCAGTTGTGAGCAGTTATGGGGAGGGCAGGATTTCTGGGAGGCTGTGAGCTTGTTACATCTCTTACTCTGGCTTCTGATGAGGCTCTCCCCAGAACTCGGATGGGGGGAGGGGAGGGGCCAACTGTGTACAGAACACTCAGACTCATGGAACCTAGATTCATGCTCTCTCTATTTTGAGCGCCTGTCTCCTCCTCTGGTGGCAGAATGAAGGTCTTGCAGAGGGACCGGGAGGATTACAGAGCCTGCCATCTTCCAGAATCTTAGGCAGCCTCCCTGCCCAGCACCCAATCCATGAACTTGCCAGCTTGTCACACCTCACTCTCTCCATCAAACTGGCCACCTTCCCTTTGCAAGGTGTACCCACCATCCCTCCCTCTACTCCAGCGCCTACCCACATGGTCTTCCTTGTCACNTGCACGCCTTTGCTGGCCCTCCTGCCCAGCAGACTAGCTCTTCCTCCTCTCTGTTCTCTGTCCACACTGACATAGCCAGTTGTTAATTTCTGTCCGATGCCTGTATGTGAGCGCACATGTGTGTGCCCATCCTTCCCTCCATGATTCCCTGCTGCCCTGAACTGCTCTATTAAAGATCTCCTGCTCCATCCCCAGAACCCCTCTTTATGTTCCTAATGGGTGCCCCCAAAGTCCTCCGCTTCCTTCCATCTGCCTGTGCTGTGTCCTTGGGGACTTTCTGGCCTGTATCCATCCTTTCTGTGACTACCTTCCTGAGACACTGCCCCGAGGGCTGCCACTGGCCTTCTGCTGGGTTTCCTCTGTGTTTTCACAGTGACTTAATCCACATTGCATTCCAGATAGTCAACAGCAGCAGAGAGGATGCAAAGGCTCACCATCCTTCTGAGCCCTGGAGTGGGGCACTGTGTAAGGCTTTACAAACGACTGTCACAGCCCAAGGACTTGAGATCTGGGACCTACCNGCATCTGGAAAGAGCCAGAGCTCCAGTTCAGACCATCTGACTACATGGTGCCTACCCCATCACTGCCCATTGCCCAGGCCACTCTCCCTGTGCCTGCGACCTTTCCCCCTGGCTAGCATTGCTTCACTCAGGAGCACTCTCTGCTCTTGTGTGAGGCCTGTATCTTACCTCTAGCCCTGCCATCACCTTGACTCCTGTGTTGGATGCTGAAGTTGCAAAAACATGCTCTCTGCTGCCTGTTCTTGTCCGCTGCACCTCAGCTGCCAGGTTAATCTCCCGAAAACGCCGTCAGGAGTGGCGTCTTGATCACCTCACTTGTCAAATGCGGGGTTCCAGCTCAGTATGATCAGCGTCTTTCGAGCTCAAATAAATCCTTTGGAATCCTGAGGACCATTATTCCCCAAAATGTGTGTGGCTCAGGGAGACTGCTGGTGGAGCTGGTGCCAGCTTAGCCTGCNGGGGCTTGGAGGTGTCCAGCCAAGGAGCCAGGTCAGTGTGGGAGAGTCAGGGGGGGGAAGGGTCAGTGGAGGAGTCTTCCTTTGTGACAGGGTAGAGCCCAGGGGAGAGGGCTGCATGAGGGTCCTTTGTTGTACCAAACAGCCACATCAGTGACCTGCTCTCTTGCCCTTTGGAGCCTGTGTGTGAGTCTGAAATGCTGATGTGAGCCGAACCCTGCTGGGGCACAGGGGAACTCTTCTCTGCCTTTTTCAGCAGTATGAACAGCAACCCTGGGTATTTCTCAGCTCACAGAAGCACTGTTCCATCTCTACCTCCATCATCACACAAAGGGGTGCTCCATATCTGTGTCCAGATTCTCTCTTCCTCTGAGAACACCAGTGACATTGGACAAAGCTCCCTCCCTCAGTGGACCTTCAGTTTAACTTGATTATATGGGCAAAGATCTGGTCCCTATCAAGGTCACATTTCAAGGTTCCAAGATGGACACAAGTTTGGGGGCAAGGGACTATTCAACCCAGTGCTGGGGCAAGACAAGATAAGAAATCTCAAATGTGATGTTTAAGGACAGGCTAGAAATGTCTCCAGGAAGTAGAGGACAGGGCTACAGGGGGTGCTGATGCCAGTGACAAGGGCAGGAACAGAAACAGCCGTGCTGGACATCCTAGAAGTTTGTGGAGAGAGCCTGATGAGGTCAGCCTTACCAGAACAGCCCCACAGATGCCACAGTGCCCTGCATCCCCAGCCCTGCCTGGAATTGAGCAGCTGCCGGATGCCTGGCCACCAGCTCTGTGAGAGACACATGCGCAGACTGGTCCTCCAGGACAAGCCCCGTAATTACCCTCTGCTGCCAGCAAGCAGCATCCACGTCAGTGATAAGCCAAGCCGGGTGGGAGGTGTGCCAGCCCACAGACACCTCAGAGGTGGGCCTGGTCCTGCTGACATCAGCAGCTCTGCTGCCTGAGACAGAAGCATCCATGCACCTCCAGAAAAGAGAGGCCCTTCTCTGGAGGAAAACTGAGCTAGCCGATTGCACACTGCCAGGCAGTGCCAGAGCCCACCAAAAACTGCTGTCTTCTGGGTGAAATTTTTACGAGAGCCTTTCTGGGCAAATGACACATTACTGATGTGACTTTCCGGGTCCAGGGATCCAACTTGACAGCCATGGAGGTGTGTGAAGGTCACTTCCCATCCTGCCCCATTNTCTAAGTCCATCTTTGTAGCCACCAGCAGAGGCAAGCTGGAGCCACCCTGGTCTGTCCACTTTTGTGAGGGACCAGAAGTCACACACCAAGCCTGATTGAGAAGTGATTGAGTGACCACTGGCACTCAGACCCACACCTGTGCCTCCTGCTGTAGGACCTGGAAGGAGATGGTGTAAGGCTCTGATGGGCCAGATTCCGGCTTAATCATCTGGACTGTGGCCACTGAAGCCCCAGACCCACTGTGTCCAGGAAGGAGGCCACAAGCCACACACNGCTTCTGAGCTCTTAAAAGTGCTGACTGCTAAAATCCATGAGGGATTGCCAAGACTTAGGAGGGCGGTGACAATAAGGAGGAAGGCTCCTCAATGTTTATGTTGAGCACATGTTGAAGTAGCAATATTTGGATACATGAGAATAAACAAGTATAGTATTAACACTTGCTATGCTGACTTCTTTTTGCTTTTTAAAAACATGTCTGCATTTATTAATTTATTTTATTTGCNTATGAATGTTTGCCTACTTGTGTGGATGTGTACCACATGTGTGGTAGTTGCCCAGGGAGGCTAGAAGAAGGAGTTGCAAGTGGTTGAGTTACCATGTGGGTACTAGGAATCAAACTTGGGTCCCCTACAAGAGCAACAAGTGCTCTTAACCACTGAGCCATCTCTCTACCCTACCCCCCCTCCTTTTTTTTTTACTTTTTAAAAAATATGGCTACCAGAAATTTAAGTCACAGCCAGGTGTGGTGGGTGGCTCACACCTATAATNCTAGCACGCAGGAGGCTGAGGCAGGAGGATTGCTGAAAGTGTGACCCTAACCTGGGACACACAGTGAGTTCTAGATTAGCCTGGACTGTAGAGAAAGATCCTGTCGCAAACAAAATAATCGCATACATAGTTGAGGCGGGCATGTTGGTCCCAGAACTCAGAANGCAAAGTCAGGAACGGGGACTGCTGGAACCTAGGAGTTCAAGACCCTGTCCCAAAATAAACTAAATCCCAGAGATCTCACTCACTCACTCACTCACTCACTCACTCACTCACTCACTCACTCATTCATTCCTTTATTCACCCATCCATTCATTTATTTTGACATAGGACTTCATTACATAAACCCACCCTGGAACTAAAATGACTCTCCTGTCTCAGCCTCCCCCGTGCTGGGATTACAGGTGCACACCACATAGTTTTCTTTTGTAATAACCTGTTAGTATGGGTGATACTGTAACCTGTATAGTTCAGGGTGAAGTACTTGTCTGGCATGTGAGCACTAGGTTCAGGCTGCAGCATTGTAACAAGTAACTAAACACAGTCACAGAGTGCTTGCCTGGGAAGCATGAGGCTTTTGGGTGTGATGCCTAGTGCTGAAAAATGAAAAAAAGAAAACCTATTATTTTGTTTGCAACAGGATCTTTCTCTACAGTCCAAGCTAATCTGGAACTCACTGTCATACTTTCATTGTAGGTAGCTGTAAGTCACCCCTGCCTATTCCCAGATAGAAAAAGGCAACCTTATTTCTCTTTTCTTTCTTCCTTTCCTTCCTGCTTCATCTCAGTCAGGGTCTATGTTGGCCAAGAGGCTATTCTCAAACTTNTTGGCTGGAACAANCCTCCTTCCTCAGCACCTCCAGGTGCTGGGGTGGCATTTCCATCAGAAGATCTGTCCCGTTAAGAGAAGTGCACACATCTCTAACATCCTGCACAAACAGAGAAGCTCAGACCCCATACTCGCTGAGTGACATGAGCAGCCATGTGACCTCTCTGAGCCTAAAGTGTGGACGGAGTATCCCTGCCTTAGCATTAATGATGCGTTCTGTAAAGCATTCTGCCTCGTCAGGGCCTAGTGCATGGCACAGCAGCCTGGAGGGATTATAGCTTTGTCTCCAGTGTTCGCTGCACGTTTTATCTATTCCTACAGAAAGAATCACCACACACATGCCTGAATCCAGCCTGAAACCCAAGGAGGTAGGGCAGAGATGATGGTTATGTCCCCCACCCCCACTCAAGATTTATGGCAGAGTGGAAGAGATAAGGCAGGAGTGTACACAGAGGTTTCGGTCACCACCATCCAAACACTGCGTCCACTCCAGAGCAGCAGGTGAGCTGATGAGGAGAGACATGTCCCCACANTAGCACCTTCAGAGCTATCAGAGAGAGCTAGAGGAGNGGGGCACATTGGCACACAATATGTCTGGTACATGATAAAGCTGATACCATGTGCGTGGTACATAGTATGGCTTCCATGGTTTATTATTTAGGGTTACTATTGCAATGAAACACCATGACCAAAGCAAGCTGGGGAGGAAAAGGTTTAGTTGGCTTACGCTTCTATTTCTACATCACTGTTCGTCATTGAAGGAAGTCAGGACAGGAACTCAAACAGAGCAGGAACCTGGAGGCAGGAGCTGATGCAGAGGTCATGGAGGGATGCTGCTTACTGTCTTGGTCCCCATAGCTTGCTCAACCTGTTTCCTTCTAGAACCCAGGACCACCAGCCCAAGGATGGCACTACCCACAATGGGCTGGGCCCTCCCCCACCAATCACTAATTAAGAAAATCTACAGGCTTGCCTACAGCCTGATCTTACAGAGGCATTTTCTTAATTGAGGCTCCCTTCTCTCAGATGACTCTAGCTTGTGTCAAGTTGACAAAACACAAAAACAAAAAACAACAACAAAAACCCAGCCAGGACAGCTGACTCTTTGTCAGCTTGACACACAAACACATCACTGTTAAGCCACAACCTTTCCTTTCTTGTTCATCCCCAAGATCATACATTAATATCAACATTACATAATAAACATTCCAAATATTAAAAGTCCTACAATCTTCAAAAATTCAAACGCTTAAAAATTTAATCTCTTTAAAATGTCTAGTCTCTTTTAAAATCCAATGTCTCTCAACTGTGGGATCCTATAAAATAAAAAATGAATACTTTCTTACTTCAAGAGAGAAGAACCAGGGTACAGTCACAATCAAATCAAAGCAAAATCAAAAACTTAAACTGTATAAATCACTCTAGGTCCAATATATGGATTCGAGAATGATCTTCTTTTCCTCTAAAGAGCTTGGGTCACTTCTCTGGCTCCACCCTCTGCAGCACACACAGCTGTCTTCTAGGCTCCGGCTGCCTCCACTCCACTACCTCTGCTGCTGGCATCTCCAAAATGCTGGGCTCTCTTCAGGGACTCCAGTCCTGTCACACACAGTGACAAGCCTCAGTTGCTCTTCATGTCTCCTTCATACCTTCAAAACCAGCAACACCTGGGTGACTCTTAACACCCCCAAGTTTGGCTGCCTGTGTGAGGTACAACCTTGGCTGTTTCTGGAACAGGGCTTCTGTGTGCTGACCCTGAGCAAACATTTCCCAGAAGACTTCTCCTCAGTGATGCTGGTCTCTCCTTAATCACAGCTAATTCTTCAGCCCCAAGCTGATCAGCGTCCTTTGTCCCAGCAAAGCAAAGGTTTAACTTTAGTGATTCTGGTTTCTTATTCATCACAGATGATTCTTCAGCTGCAGCTGACCAGATACCACAGATTCTTCACACAAATGGCCCGGAAGAGTCTTTGCTTTCCTCTGAAACTCCACAAGACAGGCCTCCATCATCTGCGTTGTTTTCAGCATTCTTACCTTCCAAGCTCCTACAGAACAGTCCACTGAGCTCCCAACACTCAATGGCTTTTCCACCCCAAAGTTCCAAAGTCCTTTCACAATCCTGTCCAAAATAACAAGGTCGGGTCTGTCACAGCCAGAGTCCATGATCCTGGTACCCATTTTTCTCTTAGGTAGGGTTACTATTGCTGTGATGAAAGTAGCCAGCACACATGGCTTCAAAGGGCACATGATGTAGGGATGGAGTGGAGTTTGCGTCCATGCAAAGCCACACAGTCAGCATCCAAGCCTCAGTTGCCTCCTTTGTAAAACAGAGACAAGTTGAAGACTGAAGTTCCGATGACAGGGCAATGTATAAGCCAAGGGCCACAGGTTTGTTCCTCTTTCCCTTTCCTGAAATGAATGAGGCACATGGGAACAGACCAGGAGCTGTAGGGGTGCTGCCCATCTGACATAGACCTCCCTGAGGGGAGCAGGGGACAGAGGTGGGAATGAGAGGAAGTCCCCACTGGAGGTGGTGCAGAGGCCTTTGTACTCAGACAAGCAGCTTAGGAGGGAATGCCTAGGGAAAAGCCACCTGGGTAGAGTAGCAGGAAAAACCAGAGAGAAGCTAGCTATGACCCTGACCCAACCCAGGTATTCAGAGATAAAGGCCATTCCTGGGAAGGCCCTGGAGCAGTCCAGACCTAAGATGTCACTCTTTCCAGATCTCTCTCTCTCTCTCTCTTTTTTTCTTTTAACAGGAGGCAGTTATCTTGCTGTGTAGCCCTGGCTAATCTGGAACTATCCCCCTGCCCCAGCTTCCTGAGATGTGAGCCATCACTTCTGGCTCTAGGATTGTTAATCACAGTGTGCCTGCCATCATTCAGTGACCTGCCCTCCTGCTCACTAGACCTGACACATTTAAGGGTGTTTCAGTGATGGCTAATTTTAGGGGTCAGTTTGACCAGATCATTGCTGCCCAGATGGTTAAACAGTGTTTCCCCTTTGAGCACGGGTGAGTCTTTGAGGGTGCTTCTGAAAGAAAGAGATTAGCGTTTGCATGAGGAGTAAGGAAAACCCACCTTCCTTAAGGTTGAGCTCAGCATTAGTGACTCCTCCAGAGGAGTTCCCAGTGGCTATGAAACCACCATGTGGGAGCTGGGAACCAAACCCAGGTCATTTATTTGCAAGAGCAACTAGTGTTCTTAACTGCTGAGCCATCTCTCCAGACCTTTGCCTCTTTAAAAAGGTTTTATTTTATTTTAAATCATGTTGGAATTGAGGACTATGTGCACACAGGAATGTGAGTGCTGGATCCCCTGGAGCTGGAGTTACAGCAGCTGTGGGCTGCCACATGTGGGTGCCGGGTACAGAACCCAGGTCCTCTGCAAGAGCAGTGCACATTTTTGACCACTGAGCCATCTCTCCAGTCCCTGCTGCACTGCCCTCTAGAACTCACAAGGACATCTTGTGTGTGGTGCCTCACTCTTGCCAGGGGCTGCCCAAAGCACTCTGCCTCTGAGTCCAGTGACCCTCGGTGAATATCAGATGTTTTATCAGCCTAGGGAAGCAGAAGCACAAAGGNCTGGGCCAGTTGCTTNAGGTCACAGGGTGAGTACAAGACCCAACTGGGTTGCAAGCCTGTGCATTCTGACTTCACCTCCNCCCTTTGCCCTCTGACCCACGCTCTCAGAGAGGAGAGATAGAGCTTCTGGATGCTTCAGGAAAGATGACAGAAGAGAAAGGGCATCAGACGGCAGCAGTAGGCTGGCTTCTCTCAGGCCCAGGAACAGCCCTCTAGCCTCAGGGTCTGAACTCTCTGCTTGAAAATCTCCCCACAGTGTTTTGAGGTGATGCCCTTCCAGCCCACACTCCTACTCACAGCCCCTCAGGCCATTGCCTTCCTCTACTCTTCTACCCTACCATCACCGAGGCTTTCCCCCCATTCACACCATCTACTCCCTTCTCCTGCCTCGCCCTGTTTCTCAAGCATACCGTGCTGGCCCCAGGGCCTGCGCACCTGCTNTCCCTGCTCTGGTACACTGCCTCCCCATAAAGATGCAACTCACAGTTAACTTCTTCCTGTCCATCCAACCCTAAGCAGAATTTATGCAAATCTATCTAGAGGGGCTGGAGAAATGGCTCAGCAGTTGAGAGCTTGCTGCTCTTGCAGAGGACCTGAGTTCTGTTCTCAGCACTCAAATCAGGAAGCTCACAGCCACCTGAAACTCCAGCTCAGGGGATCAGCTATCCTCTTTGGCCTCCATGGGCACCTAAGCACATGTGCACATGAACACACATACACACACACACACACACACACACACAAAGTAACACACTATATACATAATTAAAAATGAAATCTCTTTTTAAGGCATTTAGAACATCAGGCCAGACCTGGGGATGTGGCTTGGCTGGTGAAGTGTTTCCCTTGCTTGCATNAAACCTTAGTTTCAATCCCCAGCACCACATAACCAAGCATGGTGGTGCATGGCTGCAACTCCAGCNCTCAAAAAAGAAGGCAAGATCAGGAGCTCAAGACCATCCTGGGCTATACAGGGAATTCAAGGCCATCNTGGGCTACACAGAGAATTCAAAGCCATCCTGACTACACAGAGAATTCAAGGCTAGCCTGGGCTACACAGAGAATTCATGGCCATCCTGACTACACAGAGAATTCAAGGCCAGCCTGGACTACATAGAGAATTCAAGGCNAGCCTGGGCTACATGGTATGGTTAATATAAACATCTCCATAGGCTTGTGCATTGAATTCTTGATTATCAGCTGGTAGCACAATTTTAGTGGAAGATGGGGCCTTGTTGGAGGATGTAGGTTGCAAGGTATGCCAGTGAAGATCATACCTGGTCCCTAATCCCCTTCCTCTCCCAGCTCCCTATCCACCACGATGCTCTCTCTGCCCTAGAATTTGGGGTCAAAGGACCTCTGAAAGCATGAGCAAATGTCTTTCCCTCCTTAAGGTGTTCACTCTGGTATTTCAGTCACACACACACACACACACACACACACACACACACACACACACACAAACAAATACAAAAATGATCAACACGACCTAGAAGTGGTATGAGCTATGCGAATGTCGCATATTCAGACATGGTCTCTGGCCATGCTTTGCACTTTCCATACAGACCATCCATACGTAGTATCAAATGGGCTCGGCAGGAGGCACTGTGCCTAGATGCTGGCTTTTGTGGTGTTCTGAGCGCTTCAGGGTCAGCGGAGATTCTATTCCTGGGTGCCCGGCAGGTCAGGTGTCTTGAATGCATTTTTGACCTGGACACTTCTCACTTGCTGTGGGTTTATGGAGACAGAACTACACTTCAAAGTGGAGATGCGCCCGTGTCATTCTACCAGAGACAACATGAGAAAAGGGAACTGTCAAGAGGAGCAGAATTGTTGAGCATGTATTTATATGTATGCGTTGTATGTGTCTATGTGTGCAGATACACGAGCCTGTGCACCGTGTGTGCAGATGCACGAGCCTGTGCATGTATACAGAGGCCACAAGAGGAAGTTCAGGGTCCTGGTCTATCTTAGCTATATCTGAGGTATATATCTCTACCTTTTCCCTTGGAGACAGTCTCACTGAACCAAGAGCTAGACAGCAAGCCCCACTGATCCTCCTGTCTCCACTCCCAACCTCGACAGTCCTGGGGTTATAGGCCTGTGCGTAGGCCACACACNAGTTTTTAATTTAAAAAAAAAATGATCTTATTTGTATGAGTATTTGCCTGCACGTATACCTGTGTACCACATGCATGTCTGGTGCCTGAGGAGGTCAGAAGAGGGCATCAGATCTCCTGGAACTGGAGTTTCAGACAGCTAAGAGGTGCCATGTGGGAGCTGGGAATTGAACCTGGATGCAAGAGCAGCCGGTGCTCCTGTTTGCTGAGCTGTCTCTCCAGACCCACACAGTCAGTTTTTTACATGGGTCTGTTGTGTAACAGTAATCCTCTGAGATGAAAATTTCTATCCAACAGCTAGCTTCTTAAGCAGGAAGTCCCTGAAACTGACCAGATTCACTAGGCTCCTCTCTGCCACAGGAAGCAATAAAAGCTGAGTGTCTGCCTCAGATGGAAGGAAGCTGAGTTGCTAAGAAGACTCAGAGACCAGACCAGCTGCCTGGAAAGGACGCTCCCCAACCTGCTAAGCTGCCTGCAGGCTGTGGGGTGTGCTCTAGGTTCCCAGCTTTGTGAGCTGTCACTCACGCTGGAGTGGGATGTGGTGAGGAAGCTGTCTTTGAATCATTCCTGAAAGCAACCCTTTACCCATACTCCTGTAAGTAACCCCAATAAAAGTCATTGGTTCCCCAAGTTGGACTTAAGTGGTATCTGTACTGTCGTAGGCTCCCTATGTGAGGTAAGTATACATTTGTATTGCATCTCCCCAGGAAAAGTGTTGTTGCACATTAGGGTCCTGGGGATTTGAACATAGGTCTCATACATACACAAGAAGTTCTCCGAACCATCTCTCCAGCCTCAAGTTTTGAACATTGTTTATCTTGTTCTTAATATAACTTACTTAATAGAAAATCTAAAGATTTTAATTTCTAGAATTGGTTGCATTTAACAACATGAGCNCAAGCAAGCCAGTGCCANCCTAGCACGCCNACACATGTACCTATCCTGAACAAAATCCTGTATATCCAGCACCCACTGCCCAGTGCATACNGGTAGCTATTGCATGTCAGGCACTGTTCTGGGGACACACCAGAGACTGANTTGGTTCCTCTGGTGTGGATGCTCAGCAGGAGGGACACAGGGAGTTCATCAGCATGCAGATGACTCTGCCAGTCAGTGGGAATGCACTCTGGTGACAGCGCAGGAGTCTGGGAGAACTAATGAGCGCAGGGCAGAGCCAGGATAATAACATGGCCTGAATATGCTTCAGAAAAGATGACTAACTCAGGAGGCTGAGGCAAGGGATCACAAGTTTGAGGCTAGCCTCGGCTACTCAGCAAGACTCTCTTTAAAACATGAAAGAAAGAAAGAAAGAAAGAAAGAAAGAAAGAAAGAAAGAAAGAAAACAGAAAGACAGAGAGACAGACATTGAAGCAAAGCTTAAGTGAAAAGGAAGGAACCCTGCAGACATCTGATGAAGAACACTCCAGGCTGTAGCCACCATTAATGCATTAGGCCTGAAGAGAAGGGGCTGCAGCCACTATTAGTGCAGAGGCTGGAATCGAAGGGGCTATAGCCACTATTAGTGCAGAGGCCAAAAGAGAAGGGGCTGCAGCCACTATTAGTGCAGAGGCTGGAATCGAAGGGGCTATAGCCACTATTAGTACAGAGGCCAGAAGAGAAGGGGCTGCAGCCCTAGCGGTTGCAATAGAGTGTGCAGTGAAGGAAGCCAAGAAGGGGCTGGGATAGGGCTCTAGAGGGTGTGAAGTCAAGGTCTTACCCCCTTTTTTTCAATGGAGTAAACTGAGGCCTCGGTTCACAGAGGTGACTGTAAAAAGCCCAGATTTTGGGGGGGGGTGCTTGCCCTGACTCTAACCATTTGGCACTCTTGTCTCCATGCNCAGGACTGCCAGTAGGGGTCGACAGGCCCCCATTCCTCCCATTCTCCTTACCCAAAAGGGCCAGAGTTCCTTGACTCTCCACTCCTCTAAATGGGAACTCCCAGGGCAGCTCCATGGGTATCAGGACCAGGATTAGACACCCAATGTTGGGATCACCACTAGAGTTTCCGGGAATCCATGGGACAGNTTCCCTCCTTTGCACACTTGCTGGACTGAACTGGCTGTGTATATGTTGGGGGACAGAGACAGAGGGAAGCAGAGAGCAGACAGGGATGGAGTCACACACAGGGAGAGGCAACAGACATAAGGAGTATGCTGGNGCCTAGCAGAAGGACAGGATGACTTCATGGGTGTGAGACCCACCCACTGGAGTGGTCCCACTCTGCTCTCATGCACAGCCGTCTTGAAGTCATTCATAAAGTTTGACACACAGGGGATTGCACACTTTTATTGTGTCTTGCAAAAGGAACATGCAGCCCTTCCCTGTACTTGTCTGACAGGNCATTGAGAAAATCTAACAAGTGGGTTCCCTGTAGGNGGGGTTGTATGGACAAAGGATGGATAAGGAGNTGGACAACATAACTCAGTAGCAGAGAGCTTGCCCAGCATGCACAANGCCCTGGCTTCAGTCCCCAGTACTGACATGAGAAGGGGAGGGGGAGAAGAAAGAGATATGGTCAGGTTCCAAGTAGTTGGATGGGTGGATTTTGAGGATCTGGGTGGATTCTGGAGAGCTGTGGTGCTCCTTTTGTGGCACCAAACAGGGATGGGAGTGATGGAGGAGAAGAGCCCCAAGTTCTGAGGCTTGCAAGAGGTAGGTCTCCAGTGGGCTTATGGGGTCTGGGGCACATTTTGTGATGCTTTTGCCCAGCTAGGACGCTGTGGTCCTCTGCACAGTGAGAGGACCAGAGGCTGGCTGGCTGCTTGAAGCAGACAATTGTGGCAGCTCAGTCCAGGCCTGTTCGATATTCTATTGACAAATTCACCTTGGCAACCTGAAGCCCGTTCCTCAAGAGCACCGCGACCTCATGGTGATTCTGTGTCTTAAAGGCACACCTCCAGAGGCTCCTGGCCAGCATGTGACTGAGAGAAAGAGGACGGGGCCAAGCAGGAGCAGAATGTGGGGGCCCCTCCCTTCCTCACCTATAGCTATACTTCCAATCTGGGGTAAGAGGCTTCCTATGTGCNCCCCACCCTCTCCAGGCCCAGTAACCTCACAATAAAACCCCTAACCATGCTTGCCAGAGTAGATAGATGCTCAGTGTTAACCCCAGGCTGCTCTAGAGCCAGAGGAGCTGCACTGAGGAGGAAATCGGTGACGTATGTTACTACTAATCAGTCCTCTAATGAGAAACGTGAAAGTGACAGCAGCTAATCAATGCCTCTCAGAGCGGTGGATGGGCTATGTGGGCTGTCTCCATAAATGTCGCCTTTTCTTTCTGAGAAGCAGGGCTGCCTGCAGCATCGGGTACATGCTACAGGACACACACACAGGTGTCTCCTCATCAACCCTTCAATGCCTGAACGTCAGAATGAAGGCATGACTCTGACCCCTGGGTCAGCCTGAAAAGCAAGTGGAGAACAATCTGGGCCCAGCTATCCATGGCTCAGGAGCTTAACCCCATATAGCATTGAATCCCTGTCTGACTGTCAAGATCTATTTGGGGGGAAAAAAAGCAGAAGGAAGGTGGGGCACAAATGGGAAGGTGCCTTGGGTGGGAAACTGAGAGGGGGATGAGAAGCTACTGCGGAGTGTGGGAGGGAGAATCCTCGGCCGTCTCTGTGTACTTAACAGCTGTGGCTGCCTTTTAGAATTCCAAGGAAGAATGCTCTCCCACACCAGCTCCGGCAGAAGATTTCTGTGGCTCTATACAACATGCCTTGGCTTTTATAATACTAATTCCTTGTCCCTGGGGTGAAAAAATAAAATCTAGTCATCACCAGCAGGTNGAAAATTCGAAGGATCTTTTCTGTGGTCCTTCTGCGAGGTGCTTCCATTCTCTGTAATAGAAGATAACACCAGCTTCAGGCAAGGGGGTGGGGGTGGGAGACCCATTTCTGAATCTTCCAATTCAAACGAGTCAAAGAATACAGAATCACCCCATTATAATCATTACTGTCAAATCACAGGGCAGTCAGCTCGCTGACACAGGCCAGACGGACATCCGGGAGAAATTGGTACTGCCAGAGCTGCTTCTGTAAAGAGAAGGAAAGCAGCAGGCCTGGTGCTCGCTCCTGCCCTGTTCTCCTGCTCCCTCAGCCTCCTATGGCCACAGCGTCAAACAGGAGCAAGCGTTCTGGAGGGAGGGGAAATGGCCAGACAATGCCCATGTACCAGGCACAGGGCCCAATTCACCACACTTCCNCAGAGATATCCTTCTTTGGCCAAAACNAGGGCTACATTGTGACTGTGATGGGTTCTGAGCATGTCAGTCCTCATGAAACAGCATTAAAAATGACATCATCAAGCTGACATGGTGGCACACTCCTTAAATCCCAGCGCTCAAGAGGCAGAGGCAGAGGCAGGCAGATCTCTGTGAGTTCAGTTCAGCCTGGTCTACACAGCAAGTTTCAGGACAGCCAGGGTGACATGGTAAGAACCTGTCTTAAAAAAAAAAAATACACCTTTAACCATGTTAGCATAATGACCAGCAGCTTAAGATGAAAGCTATAGCATTCCCTTTGACTTTGTTTGTGCTCCTGATTTCAAAAGAAAATATATCTACCTATGATGGAATATCATTTGGCCTTCCTGAGGAAGGGGATTCAAACACCTGCTACAGCAGAGAGAACACCAAGGATGCTATGACCAGCACACAGGAAAACACCACTATGGAATTCCACCTATAGGAAGCTTTAAAATAGTCAGGTGCAGGGCTGGAGAGATGACTCAGTGACTAAGAGCACTTGCTGCTCTTGCAGAGGACTCTAGTTCACATCCCAGCATCCACACAGCAGCTCATAATCATCCATAATTCCAGTTCCAGGAGATCCAATCCCTTCTTCCTACCTTCAAAGATACAAAGTCTGGTGTGTGTGCACGAATGCACGTGCGCGTGCACGCGCGCGCACACACACACACACACACACATACAACACACACATACATATACATGCCACACACACACATACAGGCAAAACACACATGAAATAAAATAAATCTTTCAATCAAAATAGGTTCACAGAGGAAATGAAGAATGAGGGCTTCAGGGCTGAAGGAGGCAGGAACGAACCCTGAGTATTTAATGAAGACAAGGTTTCTGTGTGGGGAGGTGAAAGGCTCTACGGGAGCATGGAGAGGCCTGCCTAACAGTGTACATACGCTTAGCATAACTAACTACACACTGAAAATGAAGAAGTAAGGTTTATGTTACACACATTTTACTACATTTACTGCAGGGATGGAATGCAGTGAGAGCCTCCTACATGCTAGAAGTGCTTTGCCGCTGAGCTATGTCCTCAATCTATTTGTTCATGGATGTATGTGTGTATTTATTTCTTTATTTTTATAACAGATTTTGCTTAATTTCCCGGACTGGCCTTAAATTTAAGATTCTCAAAGGGCAGTGGGTGGTGCACAGCTTTAATCCCAGCACTTGGGAGGCAGAGGCAGGCGGATCTCTGAGTTCTAGGCCAGCCTGGGCTACAGAGTGAATTTCAGGATCCACNGGGCTACACAGAGAAACCCTCTGTGTAGGGCGGAGGATTAAGATTTTCCTGCTTCAGGGGCTGGAGAGATGACTCAGTGGTTAAGAACAGTTGCTCCTCTTTCAGATGACCAGGGTTAAGTTCCCTCATCGAGTGACCCACAACTTCCTGTAATGTCAGCAGGAGGGGATCCAACACTCTCCCCTGGCCTTTGTGGGCAGAAAATATGCACATACATATACTTAGGCACATACACATAAAATAAAGCAAAATAAAAAGATTCTCCTGCCTCAGCCTTCTGAGTAGTTGGGATTGCAAGCATGTACCACCATGCTGAGATCACCACAAATTTTAAATACATAATTTTTAAAAATAAATTGTGACCCAGTGTAGTGGCACATCCTTTAATTCCAGCACTCAGGAGGCACAGGCAGGCAGATCTCTGTGAATTCAAGGCCGGCTGTTCTACATGGTGAGTTCCAGGCTAGCCAAGGCTACATAGCAAGACCTTGTCTCAATAAAACAAAAACTAAACAAACAGGTGGCACAGTGGTAGCTCATGCCTTTAATCCAGCACTCGGGAGCCAGAGGCAGCACTCACAGGGATCTCTGTGAGGCTGGCCTGATCTACAGAGCTAGTTCCAGGACAGCCAGGGCTGTTACACAGAGAAAGCCTGTCTTGGAAAAACAAAACAAAAAACAAAAACAAACCAACAAGCAAAAGAATAATAAAGGAAATTAAGATTGGGGATGTAGCTCAGCTGGTGAATGCTTTCATAGCATGTACAAATATCTGGATTTGATCCCCAACACTGCACACAATCCAGTATGGTAGCACACAACTGTAATCCCAGCACTCAGGAGGCAAAGATGGGATCATCCCGAGTTCAAGATCATCCTCATCTACATAGTTTGCGGCTAGTTTGGGCTACATGAGACCATGTCTGGAAAAAGAAAAGAAAAGGAAAAAAACAAAACAAAACAAACCCTAAGCATAGTGGGCGCTGCACTGGAAATGGAGACATGTCCAGGAGAGCTGCAGGATGGCTCGANGCAGGTGCATGCCTTTCTCAACCAGGTACTTAACTATATTCACAGTATTCCTTCCAGCCAGTGACTAGGGGGTGGAGACATGGAGCTTTATCTAGAAGGTCACCCAGTGAGAGTAAATAATATTCAAGACATAGTCGGAAGCTGGATGTGATGATCCAGGCCTGTAATCCTAGCACTCAGGAGGTGGAGGCAGATGATGTCTGAAGCCTACATGAGGCCCTGTCTCAAAACAAACAAATGAAAACCATAAGAGAGACACAGTCTGGCCCACTCCATGTCCTTCTCAAGGTCATTATCTTCCTATAAGTCTTGGGTCACTCGCCCCTTACCTAGAGTATCTCTTGGGGCTCTAGTCTCAATAATAGCCAGCAGGAAGCAGCTNTTGGGAGGGAAAATACAGGCACTTTTATTTTTGAGANGGAGTCTCATGTAGTCCAGGCTGACCTTGAACTCCTCTGGCTCTTCCAGCCTCAATTTCCAACTGCTGAAATTAGAGATAGGTGNCACCACCACAGCCTGCTAGGCTTCTTTCAGAAGGGCATTTATTTACCAGCTAATCTTTTCCAGTTCACCCAGGACCCCCACTGCTGGCTGCAAGGGCGGTTCCCCTCAGGAACCTTCTGCTTCTTCCTAGTTCTTTTGAGAATAGAACAAGGGGTGCTGTGGTGCCTTGGAGACCTTTAAAATGCTTCCTCTCAGGAGANTCCTGTCTGAGAGGAAGGTCACCGAGCTGGGGCCTCTCAGAGGAAACAATGGCCTAAGATATGTTTAGTCCTGGGTGCTCAGGGGCTCCTAGGGTTCAAAGTCCCTCAGAAGATGGTGAGTACGAAGGCGGGGTGGAGCACAGGAGGCAGGGCGCTCCAAGATCCCTCAGCCACCCTAGCATCAGAGAGACATACACACAGGGCCCAGCATAAACTCAAAGAGGCTGCAGGGGCAGTCTCGGAGCCTCGGGCCAGCCCGGGAGGAGCCCGCCCCCTAGGGGAGGGCTCAGCAAGTGCAGGCCTCTCTGCACTCCTGCCCCAGCTCGGACGACTGAGCACTGGAGCTGCAGGTGAGGGGCCAAGCAGATGATGTCCCAGGAGTCCTCAGGGACCACCGTGGAAAACATCTTTGCTAAATGAACTGGGAAAGGGGACTTCTTGACCGAGGTTCTCTTTCTGGAGGTAGAACCAATGGGGCACCCACACATTACAGGATTCAGGAGGGCTAGAAGGTTGGACTGAGTGACCACATCCCACGACTTCGTCATCGCGCGTGGGGGTGGGGCCTGGACCCGGGTTGGTGGGGGCACTCCACAGGGAAGGACAAAGTTGCACCGAGGTCAGATTAGGTTGTAGAAATGTCCAAAACCCAGTTCGACAAACACAACGTAGAATTTGGGGACGGGGGAGTACCCAAGGCGTTATGTGCAGGCCAGGCAGCAGGCTGGGCCCTACCAACCGCCATCCATTGCCACAAGATCCCTGACCCACCTTCTTCGTTCGGCCCTAGGCCCTTCAGGGACAACCCCACCCCCCACCCCCAGGTGTTCAGCGTAGCTTGCAGCGCTCCCGCCCCAGGGGATCGATCGGCTGGCGACGACGCGCAGCCCAGGCTCCCAGCCTTCGCCTCCGCCCCCTCCCCCGCTCGGGCTGCACAGGACGCGGCCTCCGAACAGCGTCCTCGCGGTTCCGGGCCGCGGCCAGACCGGGCTCCAGGCCAGCCGGGGAGGCGGAGCCGCGCCTGGCCCTTCCGATCCGACCCGCCCCCCTGCCCCGGGTTTTGGGGGAACCAGACGAAAGCGAGCTCGGCTACTCTGCCTGCCGCGCCCGGCACCCCCTCTTCTCCCACCCTGGCTCCAAATACCCCCTCGGGCGCGCGCTTAACCCTGTGAGCGCCGAGAGTCTGGAGCAAGGGAGGCGGGTGGGGGCAGGGAGGCGGTGGCGCCTCGGCTGACGATCACTTCGGGGTCCGCCGGAGCGATTTTCATTTCATTCCGGGGCTGGCTGCAGCAGCTAGCTCTGGTTAGGGGGGGAAAAAAAGGAAGAAAGAAATCTGGCCTGTGTGTGGGCCCCGCTGGGTTTGGGCGCGCGACGGGGGCACCCGGGAGCAAAATGCAAGGGGCGGGCGTGTCGGGGCGCACCTCCAGGCCAGAGGGAACCCTCGGCCAGACCGTGAGCTAACGAAACCCAAATAAAAAGCACACGTTTCGCCGAGGCCGTTGTGCGCGCGTGCTGGCAGCAGCGGCGGGCGGTTGTGTCGGCTCCAAAGATCATATATGAAATATGGTCCCGGGGGCGCGGATCTCCAGGCCGGCGGAGCCTCGCGATTGAGCGCGGGGCGGGGGGCGGGTGGGCTCCTCCAGACCAGCCTGAGGCTGCCTCCTGATGTTGGGAGAGGATAGGCCAGCGGACGTCGCAGTCCACCACGCGTCCCGCTTCGGCGCCCGCGACCCCGGCGTGCCGCAATGCGGAGGCGCGGCCCTGCAGGGCCTGTGTGGCCCCGAGGATGCCCAGGTCCTGCCAAAGGGCCACCGCCTCGCTGCCCCGGCACTCTGGGCCCGTGGCCCCACCCGTGTACACTGCCAGCTCTAGCCTATCTGGACCCCTGACTCGAACGCCACGCGGTTCTTGGAGTGGGACCTGGGGACATCGGGGGCTTCGCGGTTTAAATGAAAACAAATCCTTCGCGGGTGGTGTGACAGAGGGCAAATATGGGGGTGGGGAGACGTGTTGAGGGGATCTCTGATAAACAAAGCGGCTCTTCCTGGAGCATGCAGGGGAAGGAGTGCAAGGCTCCCCCCTCCCCCAGCAGCTCACCGGGTCAGCTCCCCCTAAGCTAAGCTGCCGCTTAAAAACTGTTTCACCAACGTCAGCGCTCAAGTCAAAGACGATTTCCCTACTAAGGACGTGGCAGAGAAAGGAGTCCTTGCAGTTTGGTAGTCATTCCCACTGAAATCCCCTCGGCTGTCTGAAATCCACCCGGAGCAGCTAGTCCGGGAAGCCTCTAGCTCCCTCTTTCCAACAGAGCTGAGAGTTAGGGTCAGGGGGCCGCGATGCCAATCTCCCTTGGGCGGAGGACCCATTCACCGAGACGGCTCCTTTAAGAAGTTTATTTCCCCCGGTCGGCTCGGGTCACGCCTGTTCCAAGACTGGATTCTCAGTAACCATTCTCCAATCTTTGGTCATTAAAAAGTTCCCGGCCTCTCCAGGGTCTGTNCCTTTGCCCTACCCTTCTAAGCGCGAGTCTACGACTGGACGAAGGAACGTCGCTCCTCTCTTGGGGCCCCTGAAGGCCCCTGGGGGCCCCAGCACGCGGTGGTTTCAGGAGGGCTTCTGCTTCCCAGCGGAGACGACCGAACTACCCACCCTGTTTGGAAGGGGGCGGTGTCAAATGCACTGGATTAAGGAATCTCATAAAGGTTCCCGTGGGGCCCCTGGGCATCCCCCCTTTGAGAACAGGGGCCCCAGCAGAAGGCTCTGGGAATCCCGGGTTTGGAGTCAGTCTTGCCTGTGATTCCCTCGGAGGGGCCAAGTCGGGGTGGGAAGGTAGGGGCCGCCCCAGGGGATGCTTTCTAAGAAGGACTTGGGCACATCAGGTGACCTCATGGCTGCCCCCCCCCGGGGGGGGGCTTCTCTCCAGCCTCCCTCCAGCCTCCTATTCTGCTGGTGGATCTGAACTGCCCCTATGCCAGCTGTCAGATGAGGAGTCTAGGACCCGCCTTCAAGTTAGGACAGGGATCAGAGTCTCTTTCTTCATCTGCCCACCCTCCATGAGGGCAAATAACAGAGAGAGGAGTTGCTGCGTTGGCGGGTACTTCTGTGTTTCAGCCACCTTCAGAGCTGTCCAAGGAAAGGCCTTTGGAGGGCTGGGGAGTGGCGGGTGGCATTCTGCACTTGAGATGATTCCAGGAGGCCCCTTCCGCAGTTAGGGAGCCTGGAGGTTCCTCTCACAAGACCATATGAACTCCAGAAAAGATTCTCTGTGCCAGAGAGCGCTAGCTCTTCTTCCCCACCTTGCAGAGTGGTTCCTGCGCAAACTCCGCAAACTCGNCGTCTGAGCACCCAGTTCCCCTCAGTGGCCCCCAAGGACCGCATTTGGGCCCCTGGGGGCCCCTGGACCCAGCCAGCCAAGCAGGCTGCCACACAGCCCAACGCCCCTGGTGGCGGGAAGGCTGCGTCGGCTGCCTGCCCTCCCCTGAGCCGGGGTTCTGGGCTGCGCGGAAACACCCAGAGTAAACAGATTTTCCTGGGGATTTTCGAGTAAAGAGACCGACAATGTCGGGAAGCTTAGCTTCCCAGACTGAGGGACTGGCCTACACAAAGTTGCTGCAGACCTCCTGAATGATGGATGGGCTGCGCAGACGACCGGGGTAGCTTAGAGTGGGTGCTGTTGGACGACAGATCTACACCCCGTGAAATCGAGGACCCCTCTCTGGCCGAGCTGTCCCACAACAATTTCTTGACTTAAGCACACATTAGGCACCTTAGGGGTGGAGGGAACATCCAAATACAAGAAGGGTTGGCCCTTTTCTAGTGCACCTCCAGCCCCAAGAGTTGGGGAGAGGGTGATCACCCACATCCCATCTTGCTGCTCTCCTCTTCTGGGGGACTGTTACTTAGATTTGGGCCTCAGGATAGTTAGAGACCAGTCGCCGCACACTGAGCCCCTCTCTATTGCCTCCAGAAGACGACCCTCCACCCCAACATTCCTTAGAGACAGCTGCCGCTAAGCAACGGCCGAAGCCCGGGTGTTGCAAAGTGGAGGTGCGTGGAGTCAACGTGTGTGTGCAACACCAAACGGTCTGAAGGCTTTTCCTGGATTCCTGGGAGAACGAGCCCTGGCAGGCTTTGGGGGTTCTCTTCTGCATCTGGCTCTCCCCAAGTCACCTCAGCATAGTCCTCACCAGGCATTCTGGGACGCAATAAAAGCAGAGATAGAGACCCGGATGGCTCCTTGCCCTCCCCCTCTCCCTAGATCCACTCTCCTCTTTTGCGCTTTTTCTGTCTCTGTGGACGCTCAGCCAAGGGATTGCGCAAGCTTCCTGCTCCATGTCCTTCAGGAGCCCTGAGCTGGGGCCCGGACACACCGCAGGCCAGACGCACCCTTACCCTCCCACTTAGAACGGCATGCTCCCTGTCA
>LZPO01007942.1:657068-674653 GCA_001675575.1 Neotoma lepida | reverse complement strand
AAAATTAAAAAGCGACGAAAATGCAATTGTGTGCGTCCTCCCTCCTGGTCGTGCAGGGTAGGGAAGAAAAAAGGCAGAAAATGTTGGGAACTGTCACTGCAGCTCTTTCGGTGGGGAATTTTTTTCTTTAATTTGAAATGCGAAGGCACCGGATGGAGACAGGCGCAGGCACACACACACACACACACACACACACACACACACGCACGCACACTCAGAGAGGCATATTTTTGTACTGCTGAGTATTTAGGGTTTGCTTGCCAGTGACAGCGGTCTTCTGGGCCTCGAGGGGGTGTGGGGGGGCCGCTGGGCTGTGGGTTATAGGATTAGGGGTCCAGTGCAGAACGGCTGAAGCCTTAGTGGATACTCGGGCTGAGGGGACTGCGACTTTGCATTGGGGTTGATTTGCACGAGGGTTTCTGGTGAGGAAAGTGGCCTTGGAACACGTCGCAGTAACATGCTTAAAATTCTTGACGGCTACAAAATAAACGGCTAGTTTCATTTTCCTCANCCCCCCTCCCTTTCTTCCTGCCCCTTGGGTGTTCATTTTAATTTGGAGGGGGAATCAAGGACCGAGTTAGGCCTTCAGAAACCTACTGTCTACCCTCCAGATCACAGCTTTTGGTTCAGGAAGCCACATAGGGCTTTATATCATTACCCAACCCGCTCCCGCCCCCCCTTTTTTTTACACCGTATGCCTCCTCCTTTTTTCACTTGCAAGATATAACACGTGGGAACCAGAGGAGAACATCTTGGATCCCCGGCTGCTGATAGCCTTCCAGAACAGGTGAGCATCCCTTAGCAGCCTGCTGCCCTGGCCGTAGGTGGGGATAGTAATGTGGATGACTGGTTGCAGCAATAGGAAAGGAGGAAGGGGTGGGAGGGGGCATGCAGGGGCCCCACCCCCAACAAACCCAGATGGGCAAGGCTGCGGCCTGGGCTTCGCTAACCAATGTCCTTGGCGGTTGCTGCAGCTTGGGAGTGGGGGCAGGGTAGGGCTGAGGAAGGTAGGCTTGTGTTTTGGGGAAACTGCTGCCAGAGTGTGTGTGGATGACCCTGGGTCTGCCCTGGAAAACTCCGAGCTGTGTATGAATCCCCGTGGCCCCCTCCCATGGCAACCTTGGAGCCCCACCCCCAGAGCCTAGGTGTTGCTTTCCTGAAGCCACTGCCCGCTTGGCACCGGCACCTCCCGGGGCAGCTCTGAAGGAGCTGGCATTGTGAAACCGCCCCAGACGTCATGGAACTGAACTTAACCACTTGGAGGCCGAATAAAAATTGACGGGGCCATACGCGCCCAACCTCCGGAGAGCTGAGGGTGTCAGNGAATAGATGCTGCCTGGAGCCTGAGCTCTTACAACCCTCGCTGCTGTATGTGGTGGGGCAAGTTGCCCTATCAGGTCAGGGGGAAGGTTGGCCCGAGGGCATGAGTGAGCGCTGCCTGGTGGTTGGGGGGTGCCGGTACTCCTGCAGACAGATGCCACGCTGCAGCTGCTGCAGCTGGNTTCACCACTGGTGGCTGTGGTTCTGTTTCGGAGAGGAAGGAGGGCGTGGAGGAGGGGAAGAGCCACACCACCCCTCAGCCTTCTATCCTTTCATTTTTAAGTATTTCCTGTGGCGAATTTGCCACTAAAACTGTAAACTCTAGATCCTGAGAGCTAAAGTTGCTTTCCGGGGACACAGGGAGTGTAGGATAGGGAACCTGCCCCGACTTCACCTGGGACTTCACCACCCTGTAACCATGTCAGCGGCTGATGCCATGTTGCATAATGGGTCCCTGAAGTATTATAATCCAGGCTGTTGCAATGCCATGCAACTTCAGAATCAGACCCCAACTCGGCCCCAGGGCGTGCCAGAACTCCCCCCGGGTTGGCCCAGGGGCTTTGGGGGTGGGGATGGCAACTCGGGTCGCTGAACAGTGGGTCTCTGATCCAGAATCTGACAACCTCTTGGAGGGGTGGCTGAATCATGGAGGGCTGGACAGTGCCTGGGACAATCGACCGGTCACTCCTTGGGTGGCCAGACCGAGCGAAGCGTGGTAGTGGTGGTTGGTGCTCCCCTGCCCTTGAACTGTATTGATAATTCAGAAATTCGGGTAGAACAGACAGATCTTGCTCTTCTAAAGAGGCAGCCCTTCTGCTAGCCACCCCTGCCCCACCCACTGGCTCATGAGAGGGGAGATTGTGCCATGTCTGGTTCACCAGGTGGCTGAGAACCTGGCTAGACCCTAGCCTCAGAGGCATCTCCAACCCCTAATTGGCTTATTTGCCGCTATGTAAACAAGGGCGCAGTCCCTCGGCTTTTAATGCCTGGCCTTTTAAGAAAAGAAGTCCTCCCTTCAACTGGCGGCTCTCTTTATCTGAATCTTAATGAGGCAGTTAGCGTCCACGCTTCTGACCGGGAAGGACTAGGAGGTCGGCACACACCTCCTATTCCCTGGACTCCCAAACTCAGCAGACTTGTCTGCAGAGCATGCCACAGGCCCAAAGCTGTGCCCAGTGCTGGGGAGTCAGCTCCAAGCAGCAATCTCCTGGATTGTGTGGGGGAAGGGAGGGAGAAGGTTTACATATGAGTGTCACGTGGGGGACTCCCTTCGGCAGCTGAAGTAGGAGTATTACTTGGGACTTCAAGGAAGGTGCCCACCTGGCAACATTGGCCACCTTCTGCCTCCAGCGGGTTCCCTCCTTTTAGTAGCAAAAGGAAGGAGGGGTGGGGAACAGGGTGCTACAGACCTCAAGGAAGGCTGAGGGTACTAACCTTGCGACCCTGTTCCCTCCCCAGGGAACGGCAGGAGCAGCTGATGGGATATCGAAAGAGAGGGCCCAAGCCCAAACCGCTGGTGGTGCAGGTGAATACTTCGAGCTGATCCTGGGATCCCAGCACAAGCCCTTCCCTGAACATTGCTCCCCAAATTACTTACAGTTCCNGGAGGGAGCACCCCAATTGCACTTAATTTCTTCTAGAACTCCTGGCCCCACCCCCTATGATGCAACTTCCACCCGTGGGAGCTGGAGCATTTCTGATGTTCCCGGCATGCCATCGGGCCAACCTTTTCCCTCCTTTCTCCCCCTTAGGTACCCACCTTTGCCCGCCGCTCCAATGTCCTGACAGGGCTTCAAGACTCCTCCGCTGACAACCGTGCCAAGCTGGAGTTGGGCACACAGGGCAAGGGCCAGGGGCACCAATATGAGCTCAACAGCAAGAAGCACCATCAATACCAGCCGCATAGTAAGGAGAGATCGGGTAAGCCACCGCCACCAGGGAAGAGCGGCAAGTACTACTATCAGCTGAACAGCAAAAAGCACCACCCCTACCAGCCAGACCCCAAAATGTACGACCTGCAGTACCAGGGTGGCCACAAGGAGGCACCCAGCCCCACCTGCCCAGACCTGGGCGCCAAGAGCCACCCTCCTGACAAGTGGGCGCACGGAGCTGCAGCCAAAGGCTACCTCGGGGCAGTGAAGCCCTTGGGGGGAGGGGCAGGAGCTCCAGGCAAGGGCTCGGAAAAGGGCCCTCCCAACGGCATGACACCAGCCCCTAAGGAGGCAGTGACCGGTAATGGCATTGGGGGCAAGATGAAAATCGTCAAGAACAAGAATAAGAACGGGCGCATCGTGATCGTGATGAGCAAGTACATGGAGAATGGCATGCAGGCGGTGAAGATCAAGTCGGGCGAGGCAGGCGAAGGGGAGGCGCGCTCCCCCAGCCACAAGAAACGCGCTGCAGAGGAGCGCCATCCCCAGGCCGACAGGACTTTTAAAAAGACGGCCGGTGGTGCGGAAGAGAAGAAAGCAGAAGTGCCCTGCAAACGCAGGGAGGAGGAGGCTCTGGTGTCGGCGGACCCTCAGCCCCAGGACCTAGGGTCCCGAAAGCTCTCCCCGACCAAGGAGGCCTTTGGTGAGCAACCGCTGCAGCTCACCACCAAGCCAGACCTGCTGGCCTGGGACCCAGCCAGGAGCTCACACCCACCCACTCACCACCACCACCACCACCATCACCACCACCACCACACGGTGGGCCTGAACCTCTCCCACGCGCGCAAGCGCTGCCTCTCTGAGACCCATGGCGAGCGTGAGCCCTGCAAGAAGCGGTTGACCGCCCGCAGCATCAGCACGCCAACCTGCCTCGGGGGCAGCCCGGCCTCAGAACACCCCGCCAACGTGTCCCCCACCGCAACGTCTCTGCCGCAGCCCGAGGTCATCCTGTTGGACTCAGATCTGGATGAGCCCATAGACTTGCGCTGTGTCAAGATGCGCAGCGATGGTGGGGAACCGCCCAGCTCTCTCCAGGTGAAGCCTGAGGCTCCGGCGGCCGTGGCGGCGGTAGTGGCGCCGGCCACTGCAGCGGAGAAGCCTCCGGCTGAGGCCCAGGACGAGCCCGCGGAGCCCCTGAGCGAATTCAAGCCCTTCTTTGGGAATATAATTATCACTGACGTCACGGCGAACTGCCTCACGGTCACTTTCAAGGAGTACGTGACGGTGTAGTGGGAAGGAGTCGCACCCACTGGGACTCAGCGCCTGCAAACTCGCAGAGGCTCCCAAGGAGAACACGTCTCAGCCGCGATGGCCAGGGCCCTCTGCTCACTCCCTGGGATCCCGATTGAGTTGTTTCTCACAGTCTCCTTCCACTCGGTGCCTGCGGTCTTGCCGCCACCTCCCCTTCCCTATAAGAGACCCGAGCCCTCCCCGTGGACCCCCAGAACTGACCCTGCAGCCCCGAGGAGGTCTCAGAGTTATAGTATTATATTTTAACCGTGCTAACTTGTCAAGTGCTGACTCTACTCCGGTTTGTACGTGGTGTTATTCTTGAAATGTATTGTTTGAGCTCAGAAGGCCCGACCACCCCCCTTCGGGCTGATATATATATATATATATATTTATTTGTAGGTATTTATATATTGAAATATAAAAACCTAGATTTATGGGGTTTCCTCTAGATCATGTTATATTCTATATCAGACAGACTATTTTCAGTTGGCCTTTTCTTCTCCCTTCATCCAGTATTTTGATTTCATTTCTTCCTCTCCAGGAACTGCGACACCAGTAACCTTGGTATATATTTTTTGATACTGTACACATGGGTGTGTTGTTTCTATGTGCAAAAAAAAAAAGTTTGTTAAAAGGCTAAAGAGCTCTCTAGAACCTGCTGCTATAGAAATGTCTGAACTATAAGCTTCCAATTATTACCTGCTTGAATGTAAATATTAAATGGAGATGTTGAAGGTGCAATATGCTGTCGGAGATTAGCTCAGTCGGGGATATGGGGATATCGGAGGTTGAGGGAAGGCGGATGGACCCTCTCCCAACCCACTTCTGCCTAGATCACGTGGAGTAAGCCTGTTGCCCCAGAGCTAAACCTTTGCTCAAGCCAAGCGTGGGGTCTGGTGTCTCCAGAGAGGCACCCTCATTGGTGACACGATGTGGGAAAGCAGAGAGGTGCTGGACTGGAAGGGTGGGGTTGGGGGGGTGTACAAGAGTCATCCTAGTCCCCAGGGCTTTCTGGCTGGTAATACCCATCTAGCTGGCAAACGCTTCAACTTCTGGGTTGTGGAGGAGGAGTGCAGGGGTGAGCAATTGGTGTACCCCCCCCCCTTCCTGGATCCTGTTTCTCAGACTGGTGACATCCCCGCCCTCCCCAAGCCAGGTCCTAGAGAGACAAAGTTTCTCAGCCCTCCCTGCTATGGACCAGGATACTAGTGTAGTGGACCCCACTCTTTAGAGCCCCGTCCCGGCTGATATTGTCGGCCCCGCCCCTCCAAGGAAGCAGAGGAGGCCCTTTCTCTGCCAGGCTCTCTCCCCGGAAACCACCAGGCCAAAGGCCACTGCTGGAGCAAGTGAACTGCTGTGTGGGGGACCGAGGGCCTTCTACAGGACGGATCGAGAGGGGGTGACAGGCAGCCTGAGTCTGGTCTACCACCCTCACTTCCTTAGCTGCGTGAGCTGGCACTGGTGCTTTGCTCATCCCCTTGGTGGTGACAAGATCGAGGTGCTAAGTGTGGTAGGAGGAGGGAAGAAAGGGGTTAATGGCCCCTAGGCAAGGGGTGCGGCTCAGCGGGCCAGGAAGCCACCACCAGCGGCCGGCTTTCTGCAGACACAGCGATCTTTCTCCTGGTTCGGTGGCTAAGCAGGCCCTGGGGCCTCGCGCCTGGGGATCTAGTGAGCGCCTGGTCTCTGCCGGCGTGCAAAGCCTCGGTCCGGAACCAGGGCCGAGCCTAAAGTGTCACCAACGCGGAAGATGACAGCATGGTTCAGAGTGTGTGTGTGTGTGTGTGTGTGTGTGTGTGTGTGTGTGTGTGTGTGTGTGTGTGTGTGTATGTGTGTGTATGTGCTGTCTCTTATACACATCTAGATGTGTATAAGAGACAGGGCCTGTCCTTCACTGGCGGGTGCACAAAGGCCCGTGCCAGGCAGGAACCTCAGTCCCTGCTTTTCCAGTTCATGAGAACTGAAAACTCCCGGATGCTACGGACACTCCTCATCAGGTCTGCAGAAGTAGTGCCTTGCCAGTAAGCCTGGCCCCTGTCTCTTATACACATCTAGATGTGTATAAGAGACAGCCACTACCCCATCCCCGGGAGCCCCCTTCAGAGTGAGTTAAACACCCTTCCCCCTCTGTGTAATGAACGCCCTTTGCCACCCTGTGAGCGGAGGAGGCTGATCTTGCTTCTGGCAACCCGCCTGCTCAGCGCTAGAATTGGGCCTGTCCTTCACTGGGGCTGTCTCTTATACACATCTAGATGTGTATAAGAGACAGCTCCTCATCAGGTCTGCAGAAGTAGTGCCTTGCCAGTAAGCCTGGCCCCTCAGGAGGCCCTTTTCTGCCAAGCCTGGGGAGAGGGGAGAAAAGGCAGAAGATGGTCCTCCTAGAAGACAGGGAGGGACGCTGGTCCACTACTCTTCCAGAAAAGCCTGATCTGCAGGTGCCCTGAGGCCTTGAAAGCTGGGTATGGGTGCAGGGCCTTGGGGGTGATCTGGGCAGACCTGGAGGCCCAGTCAGAAGTTAACAGTGGGGTAGAGGTCCAAGGGAGCAGCTAAGGTGCTCAGCCTGGTCGCCAAGACCCCCAAAAGGACAGGGGTTTGTCATTTATTGAGTTTCTTGTATGTCCCATGTGCCATCTAAGCAACTTGGCCTATGTAGTCCCCAGGAGGACAGCTCTCTGTGACACAGGTTTAAGATACTGGTGGGCATTGCCTAGTTCTTGTGTTGATTCTGGAACCAAACTGGCTGATNCCAATCCTGCAGAGAGGCCTCCTAGGACTCTGCCCCCTGAGCCCTTGGCACTGGTCTTAGAAGACATGTCCAAGNCACAGAAACACTGAGTTAAGGGCCCTGACAAAAGTTCCTCCTCCAAGAGCATTCAGGCAGGGAGGGTTCAGAAGGTCCAGCTCTCCCCATACAGATGGTCTCTGACCAGCACTTGACAAGCAACAGGTCACAAACCCTCTCTTTGAGGGAGAGAATTCAATTTCAAAGGGAGAAAAGGAAAGCTTTGCGTTCTACATACCCAAACATCTTTTTTATTCTCCAGATGAACCTTCTCCTTGGGCTAAGCCTTAAACACAGAGGCAAGAGCTGACAGTGCAGAGGACAAGGTTATTTGTGAACCTCCTGTGTGAAGCTGCCCACTTCCAGAAGAGCCAAGTTCATCCCCATAGTGTTTACTCCATCCTTGGACACTACTAGTTGGGGATGTCCCACAGATCCAGAATAGTTTGAGTCCAGAGTTGTCAGGCCAAGCAAATGAAAATCTAGGGTTCTCAGTTCAATTTGAATAGCATATGCATGGAAATGCATGGAAATAAATAAACAGCATATGCATGGAAATGCATTTAAATAAACAAATGTTTTTAAAGATTTTTCTTTTTATGTGCATGGGTGTTTTGCTTGCATGTATGTCCTTACACCACCTTTGTGCCTGGTGCCTGCAGAGGTCAGAAGAGGGTATCAGAACTGAAGTTACAGATAGTTGCAAGCTGCCATGTGGGTGCTGGGATACAAACCTGGTCCTCTAGAAGAGCAGTCAGTGCTTGTAACTGCTGAGCAAATGTGCATACATTGTGTGTGTGTGTATGTATATATATATATATATGCAATACATATATATTGTGTATATATACACATGTATGTATACACACATATAATTATATATATATACACACACATATATATATGGGGGGTTCATGTATCTTGTAACTCAGTCTGGCCTCCAACTCATTAGCAGAGGATGAGGACCCTGAGATTCTGTTCCTACTCCTTCTAAATCATGAATGCTGAGATCCCCGTCGTGCCTGTCATGCTGGGTTTTAGACAGTGCTGAGAAACAAACCTTGGGCTTATTACATGCTAGGCAAGTGCTCTGCCAACTGAGCTACGTCCCCAGCACTAACTACAATGCATAATATTTAGCATATTTATGTCCCATGAAATATTTGAGACTTCTTCTTCCAAAGCAAAGAAAAATGTTGCATTATTTTAGGTGACCACGAAATTTAGTTGAGCACCCTAGATCTGGTCTGGAAACTCTGTTTCAGTCCTGCATAGTCACTGTCTCAGTCTCTACCCACAGGGACCTGAAAACCACCAGTCCTGTAAGGTGGTTATGATAATGACTTTGAGTGTGTAGTCACGTGGCATAGACAGGTTCCTGGGTGACATGTGGCCCTCACCTGTGATTGGGCTGGGGGTGAGGTGGGCATTCTCTGAGCTTGTGACACACAGAGACAAAGAAGTTGGGGAAGATTTGATGCTTGATATTTGTCAGCAAACATCTAGGACATTGAAGAAAACAGAGCAGATCTACTTATGCCTACTGCCTTTACCCACAATTCCTCACCTTCCCGTGCCTTTTTTTCTGGTCACCTTGAAGGCTGGACCGTGCAGGGAAAGGATAAAGTGTGTCAGGAGGCAGCCTTGAACATTTTGGAATACCCCTACCCTACACTCAGATCACGTTTTTGCCAGAGAACCATTAAGTACCCCAAGTCTCTCCAAGGCTTCTGGCCTGCAGCCCTGGTCTGACCAAGTGACAGAGAATGGAGATGCTTACCTCTAAACCACTGTTGTCCTAGACCACCTCCCCTCTCAGCTCTGTCCTCATTCCCTTCAGAGTGGACGGCTGATGTCACAGGGATCTCAACCCTCCTGGCTTTACAGTGCATGGCTCAGAATGACACTGGGGCTTCGGACTTAGGATGAGGGTCTCATAGCAAACCCACCCTGGAACAAAGCCAGAATTTCNTGTTTTTTGAAGCAAGTGGATTCTGTGATCCTAGGAGAGTGCTTGCTGTATATCTGAGGTGAAGACTCTAAAGAGGAAATTGTTACTGAAGACTGTTATTGTTGAATACAAGTGTCTACTTCCGGTGGCCAATGGTTCAGAAATCCACCCCTCCTCTGCCTGCCCCTGGCCTTTTCCTTCACAGTAAATGGTAAGTTAATACTGATAGCTCTTGAAGCATGTGCTTTCAGGGGGTTATTGTGTCAACTTCCCTCATCTCTGTGAAGTGGGTCCGATCACTGCTTTGCAGGTGGTAATATGAAGGCTTGGTGGCTAGCCTGTCCCAAGACAAAGAGCCAGGCAGTGGCATAAGAGTCAGGAATCTACATGCCTGCCTCCCAGAGTCTATCAGTGGGTGCTTCAAAGGCAGGCATGGATTCCGTCACCTCTCTGAAGTTGTAACGCTTTCCCTTGGAGCTCCTGAGATCCTCACCACTCACTTGGCATCTACCACCTCTGCCCACTACTCACCATCAATCAGCTACATGTGCCAACCCATTGCTAACCTATGTGCATCTCTGGGCCTCACGTGCCTTAGGGCCGTGGTTCTCAGTTTTCCTAACGCTATGTTCCTAATGTTGTGGTGATTCCCCAACCATATTTTCATTGCTACTTCATAATTTTGCTACTGTTAGGAATTGTAATGTAAATATCTGTGTTTTCTGATGGTCTTAGGTGACCCCTGTGAAAGGTTGTTCAACACCCGCAAAGGGGGGTCTTGACCCACAGGTTGAGAACCACTGCCTTAGGGCACTATACTCTTGGAGCTCAAGCTGCTGCTACTTCTGCTCTCCTGCTTCTTTTTGAGACAGGGTCTCATGGAGCCCAAGTTGACCTCAAATTTACTATATAGCCAAAGGTGACCTTAAACTTCTGTTAAATTCTGATCTTCCTGCCTCTACCTCTCAAATGCTGGGATTACATACATAGGGTGTCACATGGGCTGGGGGTGAAACTCAGGGTTTTGTGTAAGCGCTTTCACAGCTGAGCTATATACCCAGCCCTTCGTATGTAGCTCTTTAAAAACATGTTTATTTTTAAGTGTGTGTGTGTGTGTGTGTGTGTGTGTGTGTGTGCATGCCCACACACTTGAGTGTGTTTGCCAAAGCTAGAGGCATCAGATCCCCTGGAGTTGGAGTTACAGGCAATTGTGAACTATCTTAGTTGGGAGTTGGGAATCAAACCCAGGTCTTCTGCAGGAGCAGTAGGTGTTCTTAACTGCTGAGCCATCTCTCCAGCCCTTGTGCATAGTAAACAGGACCTCTCAGATGCTGATACCTCAAATATGTGCCTATGTGTGTCAAGTTCTGCGTGTGCACGTGTAGGCGACAGGGCCTTAGACAATAAAACTGGTTCCTGGACTGCTAACCATTTACAGCATCCTGAGGCAAAGGGTGCCCGGGAGCCCTGGTTCAGGCAGCTCAGCTCCCCAAAGACGCCAGGCCCATCTCTTCCCCACCAGGAGCCAAGCAGACGTGCTGTGCTCAGCTGCTCTGGGTCCCACCACCCCCTCACTCCACCTGAGTGGTTTGTGAGGATTTCTGAAGGCTCCAGGTAATTATGTAGTAATTGAATTTAGGGAAACAGGCCCTAAGGATAATCCTGGAGAAAGATGCAAGAAGAGCTGTAGTTTAATTTCCACGCAGCAGGGCAGCCATCTCATCCTTATGGATGTAGTTTGAATGTGTGACTCAGGATGCTGGATGTCTGTTCCCCCTCCCCGTCTTGTGCATACATGCACACACACCCTTCTGGTTGGTATACTCATGAACTGTGTGCATAAAACCTGCAACATAGAGCTCACTACACTGCAGCTACAATTGTCTGCAAGTTTTTATATCTAGGTTGGGGCTGGGAGCTGGCATTAATTAGGTTCTAGAGTGATGAACATGCACACCTGTGTGTGCACACCTGTGTGTGCATTCTGGACTGGAGGAGGGTGACAGCGCCACCACCTGTACTGGCAGGAACGCCTCTCCCCCTCACTGCCCAGGCAAGGACCCTTTCAAATGCACCATATCGTGGAGCTTAATATCACCAAGGGTCCTTTCAACCTGCGCCAGGTGCCCTGGAAACCTCCCTGGATTTCCTCTCTTTCCTGTTTCATCTGAGAAATTCTTCACTAATTCCACGGTGTCTGGTTTCTCATTGTTTCTCTCTGCTTCAGACAGCCTCTTGGGGTGGGCTTTGGAAAGGTGTGTTTAGTGCTCTGGGCCTTCCAAAATGACGCTTGTTTCCACACTCACTTTTGCTGTCCTCNGAGCCTCTGAAGAAAGGCTGTGCCACTGTCGGGGTGGCAGTGGGGGCCATCCTGTCCGACGGATAGAAGCAAATAGCTATCCACAGTTAGAGAATGTTCTGACACTGTTGACTCAGTTTCCTGAAGCTGAAGAACAGCCATGGTGCACATTCCCTTGGAATATAATGCTTCGGGTAAATGAAGGCCACACAGGATGGCGTTTCCTCCACTCTTTTAGGCTGTGTGCTGCTGTGGGTTGAGGACAAAGGAAACTGCAGCCTTTGGGGAGGAAGCTAGTGTGCAGAGGGCCAGCTAGTCCTCCATGAACCTCTGGAGATGGTAGGGCTAAAAAATGTGGAAAGGCTGTGAGTAGTCTGGGAAGACACGAGTGAGCAGAGCCCNTCCTGTGGACAGCATAGAAGCATTTAGAATGGCTAGCTATTTCCTGCTTTGTTTATGCTGCTCCGCCCCCCACCTCCCACCAGAGCTGAAAAGGGCAGAGGAAGGACCCTGCAGGGTGAAGGAGACTCCAGACCAGCTGTGTTCACCACCTCCTTCCATGCATCTTTTCCCGCCGGCTCCTCTCCTGGCACTGAAAATTATTTATGTTTGCAAATTGCTTTTGATCCACGTGAGTTATTCCTTTGGCCTGCCAACAGGTCTGGGGATGAGAGTTATCCAGCTTGCAAGCTGGGAATCCAAGGGAGACAGATGAAGACGCAGCGAAGTGGAAGTTGAAAGCCTCGNGATTTGGTCTCTGCTCTGACACTGCAGAGGCCATTGTGTCCCTTGCCTGGGCCCTGGATTGCTCAGCTGCAAAACAAGAGACTGGGTGGTGTGTGTGTTTTCCTGGCCTTTATGGGTGACTCTTACATCTCCTGAGCCTGTGTCACCCAAAAAGGCACAGCAGAGGGTACCCTGGCCTTCTGGCTATTCCCTGGTAAACCCCTACTGCTGTGGAGCCTGAAGCTGCCCAGCCCTGGGCCAGCAGGAAGCACTAGCTGGGTGGCCAGGAATGCTTCTTTTCTTTGTCTCTTGCTCAGCACTGTCCTTGATGATGTCTCGTTCCACAGATGAAAACAAATGTCTGCAGAAGAACAGGAAGGGTGGAAAGTCCCCGAGGCTGGTCCAGGAGAGAAACACACACAAACACAGGAATAATCATTGTATTTCCAAGCAGGCCAGAGCAAGAACAGCTTTGTGGCGGGTGGATGAAGCCACCTGTGCTGCTGATGGGAAAGGGCCAGCCCATTGATCGTGGTGGTGAACCTCAGAACACAAAGTCCCTGGAGTTTCTACTCCAAGCCCCTCACTCTGCAGATGGGGAAACTGAGCCTCCCTAAAACCAAAGTCCACATCAAGGTGAACTATTAATATCATCCAAGGGACCATCTCTGTGTACAAATGTCTGTCTGGGTCCCAGTATAGAGCACAGTTCACTCCCTCNAACACTGGCAGTATTGACAAGAGTGAGAGTAACAGACTAAAAGTCCAGTGCCACAGTGGGGACTAAGTGGTCACATGTGCCTGGAGAGTACCATGGTCTAGATTCTCTTTTCTGGACTGTGGTTTGCCTAACCTAGAGAGCAGACATAAAGGTCTGGTCTATTGACCACCAAGTTGAGGAGAAGACCACTGTGGGGGTCCAGTTCCTTGAGGTAGAGAGAGCCCTGCTAATCTCAGAGTCTTGAGTTAGTTGGCTTTGGCAGAAACACAGTGTTCGTTCAGCCCTGACCCAAGCAATAGTGAACCTCAGCCCCAACCTAGAAAGGAGTTGGGAGTCTGTGTTCCTTATGGTAAGAGAGCATCTATGGGTGAGCAAATGACAGCTGGGTGGGGGAGAGCCTTTCCCCCAAAGCCTGTGCCAGATGAGGTTCTAGCTTGTGTGACTCCGCCTAGGGCAGGTGTGATACCACCGAGGCCCTGTTGTCACAGGGTACTTCCTGTTTCCCTTTGATTCCTCCCAGGAGAGAGGTACAAACCAAGAGATTGTACGTAGGGAAGTAGCCAGCTGTGAGTGACCTGAGGCTTGGTCTAAGAGACTTTGATGGGGCTTATTTTGGAGAGAAACTGCAAAGAGAGATCATGAGACACAAACACGGAGAGGATGGAGGAAGCATTTCAGGGAGAAAAGTAAACCAACAAGAGTACAGAGAAAGAAAAGGAAGAGGGGAGAGAGGAGGAGGAGGAGAGAAGAAGAAGAAGAAGGGAGAGAGAGAGAGAGAGAGAGAGAGAGAGAGGAAGAGGAAGAGGAAGAGGGAGGGCTGGTGAGATGGCTAAGTGGCTAACCGTGCTTGCTGCCAAGCCTGAAGACCTGAGGTTGACCTCGAAGCCCCACTTGGTGGAAGGCTCCCACAAGTTGTTCTCATGTCTGTGCATGCACACACATATACAATACATAAACAAAAATATAATAAAATTGATTTTCTTTTTTTTTGGTTTTTCGAGACAGGGTTTCTCTGTGTAGCTTTGGTGCCTTTCCTGGAACTCACTCTGTAGCCCAGGCTGGCCTCGAACTCACAGAGATCCGCCTGCCTCTGCCTCCCGAGTGCTGGGATTAAAGGCGTGCGCCACCACTGCCCGGCATTAAAACTGATTTATTAAAGAAAGGTGGGGGAGGATGGATTGGCGGAGCTAGGACAAGACAAGGTGTGTGGTTTCAACCAAAAGAGAGAGGAAGAAACAGGGAAGAAGAGAACTGAAATAGGCCAGGCGGGAGGTCCAGAGGCTGAAACAAGGGTGGGGAGAAACAAGGATTCAAATAAAGTGAGTTAGGAAAGTCCAAGAGACCGTGTAGAGACCAGCCAGCACCCTGGGCCTCCTGATGACGCGTCACTGCTGCGGGATTCCCGCTGGAATCAAAGAGAGGGAGCAAGGCAGAGCNAGAGCCGGGTCCTGCCCGGCGGAGGAAGCTGGGATACTCACCATCTGAGGCTGGCTCTGGGAACAGGGGAATAGTCCTAGCAGCAATGGAGGCTCCTAAGGAAACTGACATGTTTTAAATATGAACTGAGGTAACTTGGGAGCACTGGGTGGACACAAACAGTTAGGTTCTAATAGTTGTACCATAGTCCCCTACGAGAATGCCCTGAGCTTAGAAACAACTAGGCGCAAAAGATAGTAAAAGTACCCAACTGAAGACAGATGTGATGTCATACACCTGTAANNNTAGCCCTTCACCCTCTAGGAGATGGAGGCTGGAAGCTGAGGTCCCCAGACCAGCCTGGGCTGGACAGCGAGGCCCTGTTGCCAAACAAAATGAAGCAATAGAAAAAACTCAAGTCCTCAACTATTTAAATATATGTGTGTATGTAGTATTATATATATGTATTATATATATGTATTATTATATAAGTATATGTATAACCAAAACACACGCCGAGGCCAATAAGATGTCTCAGTGGGCAAAGACACTTGTCATGTGTGGTGGCTGAGTGACAATGGTCCCCTTAGGGTCATATTTTGAATGCTTACTTCCCAGTTGGTGGAACTGTCTGGGAAAGATTAGGAGGTGTGGCCTTGTTGAAAGTGTGCTACTGGGGGTGAGCTTTGAGATTTCAAAAGCCCACACCAGGCTCAGCGCCTCTTTCTCTGCNTGCCGCCTGTGGACTGGGTTATAAAGCTCTCAGCTACTTCTCCAGCACCATGCCTGCTCCCCATCATGATGATAATGGGATAGCCTTCTGAAACTGTAAGCCAGCCTCCAATTAAATGCTTCTTTTATGAGTTGCTTTGGCCACGGTGTCTCTTCACAGCAGGAGAACAATGACTAAGACAGCATACCAATCTGGAGGCCTGGGTTCAATCCCTGGAACCCACAAAAAGGCGGGAGGGGAGAGCTGATTCCACAAAGCTGTCCTCTGACCTCCACACACATGCCATGGTACATGTATGCACACACACACACACAAATAAAATTATAAAAGGAAAACAAAACACACATTGAATGTAGCTCAGTGATAGAACACTTGCCCAGCAAGCTCAAGACCCTGAGGTAGTTCCCCAATACCTCAAAAACAAAACAACAGTATATAAATGTTCTTTTACCAATTTTGCATCTTTTCTATAAGTTGGAAAAATTCTCAATTGAGATTTCTTTTTTCCTCCCCCACCCCATCTCCTAAGACAGGGTTTCTCTGTGTATCCCTGGCTATCATGGAACTTGCTTTGTAGTTGAGGAGGCTAGCTCAGAGATACAGATATCTGCCTGCCTCTGCCTCCCAAGTGCTGGGATTAAAGGTGTGTGCCACCACACCTGGCTCTCTTTTGAGATTTCTAAGATATTATTGATTGATTGATTGATTGATTGATTTGTTTGTTTGTTTGTTTTTCCTTGGCTGTGCTGGAACTCACTCTGTAGCCCAGGCTGGCCTCTAACTCACAGAGACCTACCTGCCTCTGCCTCCAGAATGCTGGAATTAAAGGTGTGCGCCACTACTGCCTGGCTCATTATCCATTATTATTTTTTAATATTATGTATCTGCATGTGGGTACGTGCGCATGAACAAAGGTGCCCNCTGAAGCCAGAGGTGTCTGTTCTCCCGGTGCTGGGAACTAAATTCAGGTTCTCTGCAAAAACAGTGGAGGCTTTTAACCACTGAGCCACTCTCCAGCCCTGGATTTCTATTTCTAAGGCGTCCCTGGGGTTGGGGACAAGCGNTGGCCATGGAACCTTACAGACTGAGTTGGAGAAGTCATTAAGAACATCTCTACTTGGGAGATGCCGAGAACCCAGAGTTTAGCAGGCATCAGCCTGACTCCTCAGCAGCCCCCAGGAGCAGGCTCTCCTGCCATTCATCCTGTGACTTCAATACAAAAGAGTGGAGGTCCAAGAGGTGGGCACAGGACCTAGTCAGTCCTACACCATCCTGGCACATCCTGGCTCCTCCCACCTAGCTGAGTCCAACCTTCTTCTTTGGCCCAGGAAAGAAGCAGGATGTGGCAGAGCAAGGATTAGTGAGCCAGGTAAACCGGCTGAGTGTGTGTGCCTTCTTTGCTCTCAGCAGCTCTGTGCCCTGGGGCTGGTGACTCTGGCCTCAGGAGCTCCCTAAAATTGGCTNAGTTCTTGCCATTTAGTCTCCAAAATTCTACCTNTTGAGAGAAATTGCCCCACACCCCTGGCCTAAAGTAGACTCTATTTTATTAGCTTCTTTTATTTCACCAGAGTGGAAGGCCTTGTCCTAGTTAGCTCTCTGTTGCTGTGATAAACACTGTGACCAAAAGCAACTGGTGGAGAACAAGGGTTGTCTAACTTCTAGGTCACAGTCCATCACTGAGGGAAGCCAGAGTAGGAACTCAAACAGGGACCTGCAGGCAGGAACTCAAGCAGAGGCCATGGAAGAATGCTGCTTACTGGCTTGTTCTCCGTGGCTTATTTTAGCCTACTTACAGAACCCAGGACCACCTGTCCACTCCCCCATCAATCATTAATCAAAGAAAATGGTCCACTTACCTAAGGGTCAGTCTGGTGGTGGGAGAAATCCTTTAGTTGAGGTTCCCCCTTCTCAGTCACCATCTGACGTGNTGAGTTGCCCACCTCTCCCAAGAACATAAACACCAAGTAGGTGTTTAAACACTAGTAGGTCTCACTCATCAGTCTCAGTAACTAGAACTGTGAAGATACTCATGAGCTATTTGTTGAGGAGAGGAAGTGAGAAAGGAAAAAGGGAGAGAAGGAAAAGAAGAGGAAGGAAAATAGAAATAAAGAGGGAAGGGGTAAGAAGGAAGGAGGAAAGGGAAGGGAAGAAGGGAGGAGGGAGGAGGGAGGAGGGCAGGAAGGAAGAGGGGAGGAGGGGAGGAAAAAGGAGGGAAGAGAGAGGAAGGGGGGAATCCTTAGTTCATCCACTAAACTCCTCACACACAGTGTGCCCTGGACTGATGACCTTGACCCTGGGTAGGTCCTAGCCAGCTTGTTCCTGCTCGGTGCTGGTGCCTCCATCATTAATGTGGCCACCTGGTCATTTATCATTTCATTTGGGAAAGGTATCTTAAAAGGGGTGAATTATTTTGTTGTCATGAGGCCAAGTGTGGGGCCGGTTCCCAAAGATGGCATTTGTTCCCAGAAACAAATGC
>LZPO01007942.1:613511-630027 GCA_001675575.1 Neotoma lepida | reverse complement strand
GAGAACTGACGTCAGCGGGAGAGTATTATGGGCTGTCGAGCGCTGGCTGCTGCTTTTCTGCTCCTGGAAGCGGCCGAGGGGGGAAGCGGCGAGTCAACATGGAGCTCTCGGCGGTGGGGGAGCGGGTGTTCGCGGCCGAAGCCCTCCTGAAGCGGCGCATTCGCAAAGTAGGTGACGAGGACAGCGGGCGGCGGCGCAGCGGGCCCTCCCTTACCAGGGCCCGGGCTCCCTCCCCCTGCTGCAGCCCAGCCTCCCTTCCCCCAGGTCCCAGCAGTGGCCGCGGCCGTGGCGGCGGCGGCGGCGGCGGCTCAGCCCCTGCGCTCTTCTTAGACTTGCAACGGTGCACAGATTGCATGGGTGGGGGGCGGGGTGGGGGATGAATGCCGGTGCATGCACTTTGTGCAGCTTTTCTGCAGGGGTGCTGCAGCGGGCTGGTGCCTTTGGCGGGCGGTAGTGTTTGGAGCATTCATTTGGTGCATGCATTTTTCGCGTATATTTCTTGTGTCCTCGTCTTGCATTCCTCTCCACGCACATACACACATTTCCCCTTTTGCATCCGCAGGGACGCATGGAATACCTCGTGAAATGGAAGGGCTGGTCACAGAAGTAAGTAGGTTATATGCAATCGCAACCCCACACTGATATTGAGGAGGGCTCTTTTCTTCCTCTTTTCCTCTTTACATTGAAACCCCACACAAGGCAGCCGGAAAAGTTACACTCACATACACGCCCTCTGCTCCCTCCTCGCTCTCTTTACTCCAAGGACTGATGCCAGATTCTTACTGATCTCCTATAGGTACAGCACGTGGGAGCCCGAAGAAAATATCCTGGATGCTCGCCTGCTTGCAGCCTTTGAGGAAAGGTACAGACCCTGAGCCCAGCTGCTCACTGGAACCCATACAGGCTGACCTCGGTGCAGCCAGGACACACCCCCTTTTCTCTCTTTTCTTTCTTTAGGGAACGGGAGATGGAGCTCTATGGCCCCAAAAAGCGAGGACCCAAGCCTAAAACCTTTCTTCTCAAGGTATGTTGCAGTCTCCAGTGGTGGAGTGTGGCATTCAAAGGGAACTTGGAGGGCTTGCGAACCAATGGGTGTCCATACCCTATGCTTGTTTGTAATCTGGGAGGCTTCTGACAGCAGGTCATCAGGTCAGTGGCAGCAAGAGGGAGGTGGGACTTAGCTACACCAGAGGCCTTTATTTCTCCCTCTAGCCATCACAAGTAGACCTTTAATGGACTACAAGGAATGTGTTGGTTGCAAATGGCTGCTTCCAGACAAATCCCCTTTCCCCTCCCCCAGAGTACAACCATTAAGCCCACCTCCCCACCCAATTAGAATTTCCCAGGCATCTGGGGGAAGTTGGGCAGTCAAGGCTGGAGGACATGTGGGGGGCGGGGCTCCGCTTTCTTCTCATGCTGCCTCCTTTCTTCAGGCCCAGGCCAAGGCAAAGGCCAAAACCTATGAATTCAGAAGTGACTCTGCCAGAGGCATCCGGATCCCTTACCCAGGCCGATCACCCCAGGATTTGGCATCTACTTCCAGGGCTCGAGAGGGCCTTCGGAACACGGGTCTGTCCCCACCAGGGAGCAGCACCAGTGCCTGCAGGGCAGATCCACCTCGGGACCGGGATCGGGATCGAGAAAGAAGTGCCAGCCGTGTAGATGACAAGCCCAGCTCACCGGGGGACAGCTCCAAGAAGCGAGGACCCAAGCCCCGGAAGGAGCTCCTAGATCCTTCACAGAGGCCCTTGGGAGAGCCCAGTGATGGCCTTGGAGAATACCTAAAAGGCAGAAAGCTGGATGACACCTCTTCTGGCACAGGAAAGTTCCCAGCCGGCCATAGCGTGATCCAACTTGCTCGAAGGCAGGATTCAGACCTGGTACAATATGGTGTGACCAGCCCTAGCTCAGCAGAGGCCTCGGGCAAGTTGGCTATGGACACCTTTCCAGCCAGGGTGATAAAGCATAGGGCTGCTTTCCTGGAGGCCAAAGGCCAAGGTGCCCTGGATCCTGGTGGCCCCAGGGTTCGACATAGTTCAGGTACCCCAGGCTCAGTGGGGAGCCTGTATCGGGACATGGGAGCTCAAGGAGGAAGACCCTCCCTCATCGCCAGGATCCCAGTGGCCAGAATCTTGGGGGACCCAGAGGAAGAGTCCTGGAGCCCCTCCCTGACTAACCTGGAGAAGGTGGTTGTCACAGATGTGACCTCAAACTTTTTGACCGTCACCATTAAGGAGAGTAACACGGACCAAGGCTTCTTTAAGGAGAAAAGATGAATTGCTGGGCATGAGGAGCCCAGGACCAGAGCAGGCGAGAGTGAGCTCCAATGTGGCTTAGTGCTTTTTAGTTCTGAGTGGCTGTGGCCTTCTGGTTGGTACTGTCCTTAACTTCATACCATCTCCCTGGAGTCCCTGTCATTCCTCTTTTCTCAGTTCTGGTTGGAAAATTATCTAGAGTTCTATTTTCTATTAGATGTAAATATGTTATTTAAGAAAAATATCTAAATATATATATTTCAACTCTTGAAGTTCTTTTATTTAAACAAGGAGAGAGAGAGATTGTGGTTTGGTAGGGGCAGACAGACTGAGCTGGTACAGGAGGGGCCTTGTCCCGCAGGGCACTAGGAAAGTCGGGGGGCCTGGGCTCTGGGATTCTGGAGGGTGTGTGGAGGGAGTCAGCCGGCCCACCTCCTCCGTACACTGCCGATTCCCAGTGCCAGACTCCTGGCACCCAGGCAGGATTTTTGCTCTCCTTCCCATTGGCCAGCTAGGCCAACAAAAGGTTGGCTTCCCAATCAGAAAAGGGGGGTGGGGTCAGCCCAGTTTCCTTTTCTCTATTTTTTTCTCCCCCCCCCCTTTATTTTTTGAAGATTAAGTGGTCTATTAGGGAGGAAAGTATTAACTTAAATAACTTTTTCGCGCTTGTTGTTGAAGGTAGAAGTAGTCGCGAGTGGGTGGGACGCAGTTCTCCCATAACCACACAAGGAGATGCACTTTATGGGAGGTGTGAGTGCCGTACACGCGGATTGTGTGTCTGTGTCATGTGGACAAAAATCTCCCCGTTCCCCCGATTCCTTCCCTTACTTTCCAGAGAAAAAAAGAAATCCAGCGAATTTGTTTACATTCTCGAAATGCCAGGATAAATTGGGAGGATTGCATGTCAGTGCCCGGAGCACCAGACAGTTGTTTTACAAGAAAAATGTTCGGGAGGACTTTTCCTTTGCGCGTCCTCTAAGCTTTGCCAGAAGACGGGGCGGCCCCACCTCCCAGGAAGACTTGGACAAGCCTGGTTCGTCGGGGGAGGGTGGGCCCTGCTCTCCGAAGGACGAACGGCCGCCAGGCCACCCCTCGGAGCTGGCAGCGGGCTGCGCACCAGGCCAGTCGAGCTGGGCGCAGGGGTTGCAGCCTGAGTGGAACTTGGTTAGGTGGAGCTCGGGGCGGAAGGGATCGGCGGGGTTCCCATCCAAGAATGTGCATTAGAAGTTTAGTTTTTTTTTCCCCCCTTTCCTCTTTCTTAAAAGCAAAAGCTGTAATTTATAGCCCCTTTCGATTCTAGGAGTGCTCGCTACGTGAACTCGATGTTCAGACTCCGCGGAAGAGGGCGGGGGGGAGCGCGAGGTGGAGCGGGCGGGGCCGGGGACGACAGGCGCCCCGTGACCCTCTGCGCCCCTGGTCCCGGCTCACTCCGGACGGCGCCACGCGCAGCTCGGACTCAAAAGCACAAATCTGTCCCCCTGCCTACGGTCGCCCCTTTCAGCAGGGATCTTGCGGCCTCTCCGCCCTCTCCGCCCTTAAAGGGCCAGCAGGAGATCTAACTTCTAGGGCTTTTGGAGGGAGGGGCGCGAGGCTCTGCTTGTGGGACAAAGCACAGACTTCGGGGGGTGGGGGGCTCTGGGCTGGGTTAGAGGAGCTTGGTAATGGGGAGGGACTGAAAGGGACNCCACCCTCGTCCTCGGTCTTGGCTCCTCATCTCCAGCGTNTAAGTCTCTCTTCCCTCCAGACTTTCTTTGCCTTTAAATAGAGGGAGAAAAAAAGGAAAAACGGTGTATTCTACGTGTTTTTATTTGTTTTTGAAAATCAAATTGCGCCTAAAGAGAAGCCCCTGGAATGGGGATTTTTATCTGCTCATATTTGTAAAACTGGTATTTTCGACTTTGTATAAAGAAGCGCCGTTGATCGTGTGTCTGTCTAGATGTCGACCCTATTTTCAGGTGAACCTGCTTTGGAGGGCACATCTGTGACCGAGTGGACCGTAATTCTGGGACAGGAGTCCCTTACCTAACTGCCGACTTCCTCTCTCTCCTCTCCTTCCTCGCTTGCTCGCACCCTCCTTCCCTCCAGCCTTCCTGGTTCTGCCCTCACCGCCCCCGTCTTGCCATCTGTCCATGGCCGTTGTGTGTGTCTCCTTAGCTCCTTAGCTCGCTCTTGAGAGGCTGACCTGGGAGGTGGGTGGGCAGGGGTCTGGGGCTAAGTCGCTCCGAGTCTGCAACGGCAGACGAGCAGAGCGGGTGTTGGGTTTATGAATTCTCAGATATGTACAAATCTCGAATTGATCGCAGCCTCAGCTCAAGAGTGAAACTTCGGTACCTATCTTCTTGGGTTGTGAATGTGTCTGTATCCAGTATCACTTTTTACGTGTTTAAATATATACTTTGTAAATAGACACGTGTGTTGGTTTTCATTATTTATTTATATCTATCTATCTATCTATCTATCTATCTATCTATCTATCTATCTATCTATCAATCATCTATTTATTTCCCAGAACAGGGTAGTGTAGGAGAAAGACATCCCCATCAGGGTAGAGGTTGCCTGGAAAGAAAGGACATTTGCCTCCTCTCTCACTACCCACTTAGTGTCCCCTACCTTCGCCCCCATACTCTAAAGTAGGGTTGGATTCCCCCAAAAGGCCCTTTCTCAATTAGGAAACTCGCTGTAGGAGTGTGAGGGGAGGTAGGTTGGGGAGGGAGGGAGTCATGACTGTTCTCAGCTTTCCCCGGAGGTGTCTTCACTACCGGCTGTACTTCTCTGGAACCCAGGTAGACTTCGTGGAGATGATCTGTGTGACTTCTGGGCTCCCTTACGACTTTACTGGAGGATTTCCCCCTAGCACCACACCCGCTTCTATGTCAGAGGTCCATAGCCCAGAGAGCCTTGCAGACTCACTGCCCGTGACCCGAGCATTGCTTCCCTATGCGGTCATAGGACTTGTGCCCCAGACCCCCACAGCTTCGCCAGCGCTCCCCGAAATGCAGAGCCTCCGTCTATTGATTGAGGAATTGAATTCGCGGGTATTGCTAGGCAACTGCCTGCTTGGAGCCAGCGCAGAGCACGCTGATGTGATTAGTGAACCCGGAGCCGCAGATCCTCAGCCCCGCGCTGCGCTCCCACCCCCAGTCCCTAAGGCTTCTTAGACCCTGGTGTTCTTTCGGGTAGATACCCCAAGGTTGGGTGAGGGGCTGTCGAGGGGTGCTCGCTCTTAGTGGGTGTTCTCGGTCCTCTAGGCTGCAGACTTCGCGCGGGGGGGCGGGGTCGTGAGGCTGCAAACGCGACCCACACACTCCGGATTCCCAAAGAGGACCTCACAATGAACCTGGTTCCACCCCCATATTCCCGGGCAGACGTCGCTCCGTTGAGAAGAAGCCGCCTCAATCCACAGAGCCCAAGGGGAGGCCCGATGTGGGCCCAGTCACATCTTTTGCCCTTGGCCCAGTAAGCAGTGGCCAGGACGTTGGCAGAGCCCTCCCCACCTCCCTCCTCCAGCTCAGTGACCTGTGTGGGAGGCCCTGGGTCGACGCTTGAGGTCTGGGTTTGCCTCAGCGGGTCACTGAGCGTCGAGTGCCCTTCGGACGCTGAGCTGTCAACTTGTCCAGTAGGGTCTCAGGCGCCAAGGGGTCCAAGGTCTATTTTTTAGGCCACCTCAAGGCGCTCTGAGCCAGGTAGCCTCTTAGCTGGGCCCACTGGAGGGCCACGGCCATCAGGGGGCCAAGAAGGCAGTGGGGTGGCTGGGCCTAGTGGCTTCAGCAGTCAGCCCTACAGTAGGGGCCCCCACCGTCATCACCTAAATACAGGGAGGAGACCTGCACTGACCCCGCGGGATTTCCCGCTTCTTTGGTCGTCACCAACTTTAACTTGGACTCAGAGCTTCCTCAGCGAGTTTTCTGGGCAGATTCTCCNGGAGAGCAAACACTGGGTGGGGGGACCCCTGGCCCCGGCCGCCTTCGCTCTNGGGCGGATTTCTCTACGTCCTCATTGGCAGGACCCGCTCGAGCCGCTGCTGGAGCTGAGCTTGGCCCAATACAAACACTGGTTGAATGGAATACTTATGGCTCTGCAAAGAGCCGTTTTTCTGACTCTTTGATGCTCACAGCGCGCAGCTCTGATGGAGGCCGGGTGCTGTGCCCTGGACGCCAATGGTATGCAAGCCTGCCCCAGCTCTCTGCGGGTGCATCCATGGCTTTCCTGGTTTCACCAAAAACTCCTCCAGGTTAGAGGCGGCTCCGATACAGCCGGAGCCCAGGGTGGGAGCAAGTGGGAGCCCGNAGGGTCTCGGTGACATCAAAGATGGAAATTTGGCTGACAGTAGTGAGAAGCCATAAGTTGAAGCCGGGGCTTTCGTTCTGCGGCCGGAGACTGAGTCGGCTGGGGGCTGCTCGGAGCGGCAGGGGTGTAGAGCGTGCAACTGAGTTCCGGACAGCCTAGGACTGCGGGTAGATTCCGCCCTCCTCCTCACCAACATTCAAAATCCCGCGGCCCGAACTTCGTGGGAAGCGCGCGCCCTCTACAGGCGATGGCCTCAGCGCCTGTCCCAAGTGCCACCTCGCCCCCGCTCTGGTTCCGGATAGGAGCAAAGAAAAGCCTCATTTCCTCCTATGCATCGCCAGGTATCATCTCTGTGTTTTTGAGAATCGGCCTCGACCCACGCCGGGTAGAGAGGAGGAAGGTGGTGTCCCGTGGCCCAGAGCCCTGCTGCACCAACCTTAACAGGTACCCTCAATTTGGTCCAAGCGGTGCCTGTTCTAGGACTGAGGTGGATTGATTAGGTGATCAAAACAGCATCACAGAAATGAATAAATATCGATGTAGACCAGTCCCACCCACAACTCTGGTCTGGAGACCTTGTCCTTGTAGACATAGGTTATCAGAGAGCCTAGTTGGTACCAGGGCCAGCACCTGCTCCTGCAGAGCTAGCTTGTTTCCTTAGGATAGATCTGGGATCCAACTGNCCCTGTCCACCTTCTCCAAAACGAAACAGGCACTAAAGGCAACAAAAGAGAAATCAGATTGCCAGGTGCTTCCTTTGCAAGAATCAAGAATTGGGTTTCACACATGATGGCCTTTCTTCAGCAAGGTTTGTGTTTGTCTGTAGTCTGTAGAGAGAACCTTAGTCCCAACCAGCCTTTCTGCCAGCGGTGAGCCTGCAGGTCCATCTCTCTTACACTTCAAAGGAAACTCTGTTCTCCTGGGAGGCCAGAGGAAATTCTGATAAATTCATGCCAAAGAGAGGAATGCAAGTCTTGGACTAGGGAAGGTTATGTAATAAGTGCATCTTCCCATTCTCACTGGTTGGGGTCAGGAGCCTAAGTGGCCCCCGGCTCAAAGCTCCCTGCTCTTTCCAGTGTCTCCCAGTAGCTTCCCAACAGGCCTCACTGGGACCGGTGGAGGTGAGGATGTTGGTTTGAGTGTATTACGGCAGCATCCTGTACTGGCTGGAGGCCTGTAACATTCCTTTTGCCCAGTAATGTTTAGTGGGCAAAAATTATATATAATCTTTCCCATTAAACCAGGCTTTCTCAAACTTAGCTCCTTGGATGTTCTGGAGTTTTGTGTGGTGACTTTGTGTGGTACCCTTGATCTCTATGTACTAGATGCTGGTAGCACCCTTCATCATGGGATACCTTTCTCCACATGCCTCCTCCCACTCGTCACTGGTGTAGGTATTTGCTCTTAAAACCATGTCCCTTCCTTGCAAAGGTGTTTTTTTTTTCCCTCCCACCTGAGTGGCTAAGCCATTTCCATTTTTTCCCTCCAATGCTACAGCTATGTCCATGCCNAGATGAGTGTTTTGCCCCATGACAGGGGAGTAAAAACTATTTTGTTTATATGCATTACTTACAATGTACACCAAGCCAAAAGTTTAAAAAATATTTATTGATACTAAGGGTAGCAAAAAGACAAGAATTTTCCTATATCATTTACTGTCTTTCCCCAGCAAAAATAAATTAACATTGGTCTAAAGCCCTATAATCTAGGCTAGTGTCACTAGAAACTTCTGGAACTGTGAGATGCATCTGTGTAAAGAGGGCTATCAGGGAACCACTCTGCCTTAATCTACCACCCCCCCCCACCCCCGACCATGAGGGACTTCCTGAGGCAAGCATTTCCTTGGCAGCTGGACTGTTCTGTTCCAACACAGATCCTAAGCTTTTCCCAGGGTCCCTTGCTCATTCCCTAGGAAAGCAAACAGCTGTTTAAAAGGGGCATACACAAAACACAAGTTAAAGAAACCAAGCCAATGACTGATACTGGCTCAGCNTTCAACTGTCTCCTTCCTGACAAAACCTCAGGACCAGTGCTGTCTAATTAAGGTTGGAATTTGGAGCATANCCAAGAAGGGACACTGTTTTTGGTACCAAAGATTTTTTTCCTTCTAAACCAATACTCCCGAGGAAGAAGGCAGGCTGGCCACTTTTCCTACCAGGTGCAGAGGCAGACAAAAAGGTGCCTGCTATCTTAAACACTAGGAAGACTGAGGAGGGACTGCCAGAAGTTCAAGGCCAGCCTGGGCTAGAAGAGACCCCATCTTGAAAATACTAAAATGGAATTAAAATATCCATTTCATGTGTCCATGAAAATGTGACACACAACATCTGGGACCCTTAGGAAGAGAATCTTGTCAGATGTGTGACTGATGCCTAGCTACACACACACACACTCACACACACTCATGGGGGCGGGGGTAGCAGCAAATAAAAAACATAAAAAAGCAACTACTTTTATTTATTGGTAAACATGAGGACTCAACTCAGAGCATGTGGTGTGCCTCTCCAGCGGGTTCTCATGTGGGCACACTACACACATATGCTTTGTAACATAGACCACTGGGGTCACAGCACCAGGAAAAACACACCACAAGAAGGCAAAGTGGCTGGGAGGAAGGTATTTGTAGATTTCAACTTTGGGACTGAAATAACTTGTAAAAATAAAAGGCACCAAATTGGGGTTTGGAGACCTGGCAGCAGAGAACAAAGCCATCAACCTAGATCCCCAAACATGGTCACTTCTCCAACAGCTCATGGGATCCCCAAAAGACATGGAGGTGCCTGTAAGGCCGTGTCTGGTACAAAAGAGGCTGCAAACCTTGGTGAGGCAGCAAATGACCCTGGCTGAGGACAGGGAGGGAGGCTAATGGCCCAGTAGGCAACTCTTCCCCCTCGCTACCCACCTCCTGGCCCTGGATTCTCTCCAGTGGCAGAGCATGGCCCCTTGGTGCTGGATACAGAGGCTGCACACCATGGGGCCTCTCCCAGGAGCCATGGATATGGGTCTGTCCCAAAAGGCACNGTGTTGAGGTCCGTTTGGTTACACAAAGACCGTCTCTTATTTGGTGTGTGGGGTGAGCTACTGGGGGGTAGGGGCACTTTGAAAGTGTGGCAGGTCCCAGATACCACAGTCCACTGTCTGGGCTGGTTTTGGAAGGGGACCCTTCCCTTCAAGGCAACAGGAATGAAGAACCCACACCTGCCGGCTGACCAGTCAATGGCAGAAGTAGAAACGAGGGTTCCATACCACCACCACCACCACCCCTTTTTTTGGCATCAAAGACTCACTGGCCAGATTGTCATGGTCCCAAGGTGATATTCCAGGACAGAAATCCTGACATTGGCCAGCAATCTGACAAGGTAGTTTTAAGACAGCTACCTAGGATGGGGGGCAGGGAGAAGGCATCTAGAAAGGGGCTCAGAACTGGAGTTATCTCCTGAGGATGGGGGAAGAATTAGGACCCCCCTGCCAGGTGGGTTGTCAAACTGTCCCACCACATAAATGGCACAGGGATATTGCTTCTCAACTAGGAAGGAAACACAGCTCCCAAACGTGGGAGAGGATTGTCTGGGGAAATACCCAAGAATGGCCCACTCAATAGGCAGGGCTGTGCATCAGAATCAACTACAGAAGATGCTCGCATGTCTGGAGACAACCTGTCTAGACAGGCAGCAGAGGGGCAGGCCTGCAGCAAGCACCTGCATTCCTGGCCTGGAGCTACTAGGGTGACTTAACTGGCCCTAGTAATCAAACTCCAACTAGTGGGGAAGACTGCCTGCCTAGGACTTCAAACTCCTACTTCAGCCTTCTCTGGGTTTCAGCCCTCAGAACTTGGGTGCACTATAGTGGACCTAAGCAGGGGTGCAGGTCTGGATCCAGAGCGGAACAGGGTCACTTCTCACTGGGGCTTGGGACTGCTTGCAGGAAGGAGGTGGCAGAGACATCGGGACTCCTCTGTTCCCAAACCCAGTAGCACCGAGGTACATCCGAGTGCTGGGATGAAACCCTCCAAACCCTGGGTAGACTTTGGGGCCACAGTTGTGGCCAGAGATGACACTGCACCAGGGACAGACACTCTGAAGAGTTACACAGCGTTCTGTAGACTTCTGCAGGGTACCCGAACCCAACTGCACGAATTATCCTTTTATAATGAGGCCACAGCCTCACCTGCCAAGGGTAGACTCTCCACTTCACTTGGGAGGTCTGGCCTGCCCTCTCTCTCTCNCCCCACTGGATTGGGGAGATGATGCCTCTCCCCAGATCCACTTGACAGTAGTTGGGCTAGTAAGGGAGGGGAGAGTCTCACTAGGCCAAGGAGGGCTATGTACTGAAGAAGCTTTGCTCAAGCAGGCAGCCTTGAGCCAGTGGCCAAGCAGATTTCCTGAGGCGACAGGACAGAGTGGAGTAGAGGCCCAGAGAGGTAGAATCACCGGAGAAACCAGTTCCCAGCCCTAAGTCTCCAGACAGGGCAGAGCTGGCCCCCAGGTCAGGTGTCAAAGCAAAACCAGAGACTGGAAGGCAGGTAGGTCGGACTTGGGTAATGGTCTCAGTAATGCCTCAAGTTGAAGAACCCCACGCTGGTAGGGGATTCCTTCACTGTGACAGTGATGAGGTTGGCTGTGACATCCGTGACAAAGACATGCTCGATGAGACTGCGGGTAGGTTTCCAGTCCTGGTTGGTCTGGATAGACACCGACAGGTTCTGCCCAGCGTTGGGGAGTGAGGAGGAGTCAGGGTCCGAGTCAGAACTACTGTTCTCCTCTCCNGTGCTCATCTCAGATAGTGCAGGTGCCTTGCGGACTTCTCCTGGGCCCTCCTGCCCACTGGAGGCAGCGATGCACTTAACGTTGTCCCTCTTGACAGAAGGGGCAGACAGAGCTGTAGCCTTGGAGGCCAGTTTTTCCCCTTTGCTGGTGTCTGTGGGTGTGCTGGTGACACTGACTCCTGTGGGGCCACCTCCAGGACCTTTCCCTGTGGCTGGGTTGGTGGCTGGAATGGCCTTGGTGGCTGTGGCATGGCGGGAGAGCAGGCCCACACCAGGTACGCCATTCTTGATGCTCTGTAAGTCCAGGACCTGAAGGCTCAGCTCCTGAGTGGGGGTCAGCTGGGAACCTGGGCCCCCCGAACCACTCCCTTTCTGCTGCTCTGCAGCTCCACTGCCAGGAGCCTTTAGGACCTTACTTCCTGGAGGACTCACCCCTACCTCCCCTTTCTGCGTCCTCACTTTCAGGTCCAGCCCAAGGCTGCACTTGTTGGCAGTTTGGGCCTTGAGTGCCAGTCGGCTGGCAGTCTGAGCCTGACTCTGGCTCATGCGGTTCATGTAGTGTACGATAGAGCTCTGCCAGCTGATGCCACCACGGTTGGGGCTCCCTGCCATGCCTTTCATCAGACTGGCCAGGTTCTCTGGGGTCGCCATGGTGCCGGAGCCACTGCAGGCCTCTTTGGTGTGGGCTTTCAGGGCTGCCAGGCCTGCCACAGGAGCACTAAGTGGAGGGGGCAGCTTGCTGGCGGAGGTCCCCAGGTCCTTCCTGGTGGTTTTCAGCACCTTGGCCAGGCTTACGGGTCTCCGAGCTGCCTTCTGTTCTGGGGGCAGGGGCTTGCGTCCCCGTTTCTTGCGAATGGGATCTTTCAGCTCTGGCTTGGCCACCAGGATCTGGGCTTTCTTCTGAGGCACTGGGTGGGTTTCACGGCCCCGGGGGCCCCTCTTGGAGTCCAGGTCGCTGTCCTCTTCTTCTTCATCTGAGGAAGAGGAGGAAGATGTGGAGGAGGAGGAAGAAGAACTGCTGGATTTAGACTTGGAGGGAGCGTCTGGTTCCTGGAAAGACAAGTGGGTAGGACTCAGATCTCTGTCTGAGCAGCATCAGGGTCCTCCAGGCCCCAGCAGCCAGGGAGGAGTGGCCACGCTTGTCCAAAGAGGTGAAATCTGCTCAGGGGTATGCAGAATTAGAGGTGAACAGCTGTGCCTCCCTTGTCATCCTTAGTACCACGTGATCTTCTGCTCTTTAGGTCCTAATGTGGCCCATGGACCTAGAATCTCCCATGGCAGCTTTATGGAGAGGGCACCAATGTCCTTCTAGTTCTGACAGGGGCTGATCCCATCAAACCCTGGGGCCCTAGACTTCCCTAGCAGGGTCCCCTCACCCCCCACCCAACTTCATCATCCCACAGAAATTCCTTCTCACTCAGCAGGACCTCTCTGGCTGACATCTTCCTGCTAGGAGGGAAGATGGTGGCACCAGGGTGGACCCACACTTCTGCTTTGGCCATAGGTCTGGNGAGTGAAGGCCAAGGAACAAACAAAGGTACACCNGAGCCACAGGACAGAACCTCCTTCCCTATACCGCTTCTGAACTTTCACAGGGTGGGGGAGGGCAAGAGGGAAGATGCCAAAGCCCCCTGGTGTGTGGAAGGCTCTCCATCTATCATCATAGCAAGGAGGTTCAACAGGACATCTTGAGATAGGCTTAGCACAGCCTCACTGCTTCTGTCCCTATTTCCTAGCTTGTCTGTCCACTCAGCATGGCCCAGTATTCTGGACTTGCCCTGTTTGTCCATAACTCTGACACAAACCCAGGCACTAACTGCACACTGGCTTCCCTGACGGCGAGTCTCCAAGGTGAGGGGGTGTTGGGCCTATCTACCAAGCCTGCTGCTTGCTGCTATCCCAGAGGACAGAATGAAGAATGGACTTGGGCTGAGACAGGAAGCACCCAAGAGGCCCCAGGACAGGAGGAGCATGCATTCTGCTGCCTGCTGGTGCCATCCACTGGCAGCCGCCTGAAGGGGCAACAGGAAAGAGGCCTGCCTACCTCAACAGCTCCCCTGAAGAAGCTCTGCTCAGAGCAGCATGGGTGGGAAGGGAACCAAAGGGAACAGCAGAAAGCCTGTGGCCACTTACCTTAAGCTTAGAGCGTCTGCTGGAGGAGGACATGACTGTGTGTTTCCTTGGCCTGCCCCTGGGCCTCTTGCCTCTCTTCCGGTTCTGTACCTCCTTCTCATGTTCCCTAGAGACACAGCACCAATCAGCTTTGAGAAGCCCTGCTTGCAAACCCTTCTCTGGCTTCAGCCTCCACCCTCAGCTCCCAAGGGATTCCCATTGCTCCAGTTAGCAGCGGCTTATCATCAGTCTTGCAGCAAAGCTCAATCCTATCAGAAAGCCATGGGCAGAGGTCCAGACACCAGCTCAGGAGTGCTGGTCCACACTATCTTTGCAGCCAATCCATTTCACTTGTATTTGGCTAAAATGGAGCCGAAGACAGGAGAACAAAGCTGGGGACCTTCCCATTTCACCTACTTTCTTTAGGTGAAGCCTCCGTGGAAATAAATCCTAGCTCTCATAACCAAAAGCAACCTTTGGGGCTATACAGTCTAACCTGCTCATTCCCACAAAGACTGCCCTCCAGTACGTACCAAGCACAAGAAAACCTCATATGACCTGCTAGCTCAGAGGCTGAGGACTCCAGTGTGGCTTATGCTTGCCAGGTTTCTCACAGCCAACTTACTTACTTATATCACCCCTGTTCCTGCATTTGTCAAATACCTCCAGAATTCTGCTACTAACGGGAGGAGTGGAAGTTATCAAGCTCCCATCAGCCCGGCCTCAGAGTCCNTACCCCTGCAACCTAGTGCTCAGGCTGTGAAGTCAAGAACACCAAGTCAGCCTCTCATGGAAGCTCAGATTTCAGGCTACCCCACTGGGTATATCTGGAGAAGACTCCTGGTGACAAAGACCCCGGTGAGATGGCTTGGCAGGTAAAGGCGTGCATGCTGCTAAACATGACAACCTGAGTTTGATCCCCAGAACCCACATGGTATAAATANACAACAGAGGGCTGGAGAGATGGCTCAGCGGTGAAGAGCACTGGCTGCTCTTTCAGAGAACCCAGGTTCAATTCCCAGCACCCACATACAGCTCACAACTGTCTGTAACTCAAGCTCCAGGGGATCTGACACCCTCACACAGACATACATGTNGGCAAAACACCGATACACNGATGCACATAAGAACAAATAAATCATTATGGCACATNCATGCCTCCCCTCCTCTAATTAAACAGACAAATGCAAAATAAAGTAGCCAAACACTATCTCTTTGGAGTCCTGGAAAGTGATCTCATAAATGGATTAGACCTCCAGGAAAACCCCCAGGCTAGAACAGCCTTGGTTCCCCCAACTCTACATCTCAAGGCTCTGACAGATCATCACCTAGGTGTGACTCTGGCCTCCCTTACACACAGTGGTTCCTCCCTGACCAAGAAGTTAACCTCCAGCTCCTAGGGTACAGAGGGATGTGTCTGCATGCAGNGAAGAGACACAATAGGCACCATCCCGATTTTATGTTCCATATTATAAAACATACTAGTCCCATGACGGCATCTTTTGGATATTTTGGCTCTTGCTGGAGCTAAACCAAAAGCTATGTGAAAGATGTGCTGCCTCTCATTGGCTGTCCCCGCCTCAGGATGACACCTCTGAGACAGGGTCTTGCTTCATTGGCCAAGCTGGTTTCCAACTGCTCAATTGGTTCCCCCCACCTCAGCTTCTCTAGCAGCAGGGTCTGCANGTGTGTATGATAGCACCTGGCCCAAGGATGCCACCTCAAATGCAGAGAAACATAGTAACCCCTAGAAAGTGCCAAGCTATCCCTCCAGGGCCTAGAGAACCAAGCTATGCATTAAATAGAAGGTGATGACTCTGCTCTCCACTTCTAAAGGAAACCCAGCAAAGCACAAGCACTCACTCACTCTGCCGAAACTTATCCCCGCCCTACCCCTTCTGCAAAATGTCCTGTTACAGTGAGAAACACAGGCTGGGCTCCCAGAGAACAAGCTGGCTAGATTGACCCCAGCTGGGAAGGCTTCTGAGCAAACCATTCATCTGCCTCTATTGACAGAGCCAGTTTCTGCAGCAGGAAGGTGTCTGCGCTGCTACCCACATGGTGCTATGTTCCTGGACCTCTGCACTGGGATGACAGTGACCCTCACACCCCTGTAACACATCGTTCCAGACACCATCCCACACCCTCCTCTGTCTTAACAAACATCTCCCACTTAAGAGCANAAGTATCAACTNTAGTTACAAAAGCAGATCCAAGAGAAGCCTTGCAACCACAGTGCTGTTTCACAGCCCGANCAAAACATCACACACATCTCTCTGCACTNTGCGTTTCAGGCCCCTCTGGGCCCTCTCCTGCACCATGGCCCACGCTGATGGGGGCAGAGAGACAGGCCTACTTTTTATGGCAAGCTTGCAACCCCAACTGCTATTAGTGCTGACAGAATGTTATCCCACAGAAAAGGCCAAGAGAAACTACAATCTTTGCACAAAGGTTCATTTTGGAAGTCTGGCTGTCTGGGGAGCTTTAAAGTGCTCTGCCTCTGTAGCCACCCAAGGAAGCCTGAGGACAAGCTCCTTACGGAGCCTCACANCACAGCTCCAGGCCACTGTGTCACCAGCCAATTCCACCCAACTCTCCCCTCCTCCAGAGTGCTGTTAATGTTCTCACTTCTTCTGGAAGGCCAGGAGCAGCCTTGGGTCCAAGATGTTCTCTTCTGGCTCCCAGCTGTTGTGTCTGGAAAAGCAAAGATCAGGGCTGATGAGCAGCATCCAACTGTGCTGCCAAGACAGCTCCCACAGTCCTGCTGGGGACAAGGGACACTCTGCCGAGGCAGTCCTCTGAGGTCCCAGAAGCCCTTGAAGTTAGCATCACAGCCTCAAACCCACAGGCAAACTGCCACCTCAAGCCCCAAGTCCCAGCAGGCCACAAGGGGACTCAACAGTCTGCGCCTGGGAAGAAAACAAATCCCAACAAAGAGCAAAGGGGCTGAGGGAATCCCCCGAGCCTGGCCCTGAGCCAGGGAGGGAAGAGAACACAGGTAGGGGAGGGGGAGCTGGGGAAGCAGACAGAACAATGTGGCTGACACCACGGAGAGCGCGGGCAGAGCAACGGGGTTTGAGGGGGGCATCGGGAGGGG
>LZPO01007942.1:554286-571442 GCA_001675575.1 Neotoma lepida | reverse complement strand
ACAGACACACACATGCACACACACACACACGCACACACACATACACACAGACACACACATGCACACACACAGACACACACATTCACACACACAAACAAGCACATACATAGATACAAAAATAAATCATTCCTTAGGTGAAACCCACATTCCTGCAGCCAATTATGTTCTAGCAGTGGTGCTGGGAACGTGTGTTGGAGAAAAGACAGTGTTTGAGTGAGTGGGGTTGAAACTGGGGGAATCCACTTGAAGAATGGAACTTTCTTTGCTTCACCAGCCACAGAAACCAGCTCAAAACAGAAGGGAGAATGGGAGTCGGACCCAAGACTAGAAGATGACCAGAACCAAACAGGAAACTTTAAGATACTTGTGGGAAATACAAACAAAATGAACCATCTCTTCTATCATAGGGTTAAACGAGACACAACTCCATTAAAAAGTTAAATTGCAAGGAAACTGCTTGGCAGAAATTCAGATTCCTTAGGGTCAGCACTTGAAATCAAAATATGTGTTCAAGTTTCATTTCTCCCTAGAAACCACGCCCCTCTGTGTTAGCAAATCGGGAAAGAATGTGAGGCTGATCTCTGACCACTCAGAGTGAGGCACAGGACCCCTTAGGTTAGGAATAAAACCCCAGCAGGACCCCAGGAATAAAACCCCAGCAGGACCCCAGGGTGTGCTTGCCTGTTGGGTTAGACAGAGCTATGAACCTTTCTGCAGAAGTAAGTTTTTTGTTTTTTGTTTTTTTGTCTTGATGAAATACTTTGCATGGTGTGGACATTTTCTTGAGACTCCAGACATGTTTATTATACACTGGAGTGGGGAAAGGAGTTTTTAATAAGGCCCCCAAAGTACAGGAAGCGAAAGCAAAAACAGACAAAGGAGATGACGTATGGAAAGGCTGCGTAGAGTGAAGAGAGGCTTGCATAGCGGGGTGAGTCTGAGGGGGGCATCTCCAGAGCACGTAAGAGCCCATAGAGTAGAAAGGGTGAAGAGCTGCTGGGGGGGGTGCGGTGGGCAGTGTCTGGCCATGGTGGCATGCACCTTTAAATCATAGCTCTGGAGAGGCAGAGGCAGTAGTGGCTCCATGAGTTCAAGGCCAGCCTGGTCTACATACTGAGTTCCAGGTCACCCAGGGCCATACAAAGATACTGTTTGAAAGGTGGAAGAAACCTAGTCGTACTCACAATCGGGAAATGTAAATTAAAACCACAAAGAGATATTGCCTCATTCTTGGGAAGATGACTGTCATCAAAGGTCTAGGTAACAAGTGTGTGGGCTGGGGAGAGCTGCTAGCTTCCAGCTTAATTATGTGTGTGTGTGTGTGTGTAGTAGATGTGATGTGTGAGGTGTGTATGTGTGTGTGTGTACATGTGAATGTGTGTGGTAGATGTGTGTGCATGTGTGTGTGTGGTGGATGTGTGTGGTAGATGTGTGTGCATGTGTGTGTGTGGTGGGTGTGTGTGGTAGATGTGTGTGCATGTGTGTGTGTGGTGGGTGTGTGTGCCCCTGCACAAGTATGCGAGAGCCAGAGGTGCATGTCAAGTGTCCTCTATCACCTTCCATTGCATTCTCTCTAGACAGTCTTTCACTCAAGAGTCTTGAAGCTCTTCCCTCAGGCTGACAACCAGCAAACCCCAGTGATTCTGCTGCCTACCCTTCCCGCTCCCAGCACTGGCATGAGAGGCATGCTCAGCCACAGCTGACCCAGGCTCGCATGCTTGCATTGCAGGAACTCTCACCCACTTCCGTGCCAGCTCCTCAGCTGCCTAGTTCTCAGTCCCTCTGTGAAACAGTTTCCAAGCCAGGAGGCTCCTGAACTCAAGCCAGAATGGAGACAGGTGGAGGGGTCTCCATTGGCCATGGTGGGGGACCACACTATGAGCCCCAGCTGGACAGAGGGCAGCGGACGGTGGGTGGTCTCTGAGGGTTGATCTTCAGCGTCAGCTTGAAGGGATTTGGAGTGTTTANGAGGGTGTTCCCCGGGAGGCTTAGCTGAGGCTGGAAGACCCACTCTGAATTGGGACGGTTCACCTTGTGAGCTGGCGTCCCAGACTAAATAAAAAGTAGAGGGCTAGAGAGGCAGCTCAGTGGTTAGGAACACTGTTTGTTCTTCCAGAGGACCTGAGTCCAGTTCCAGGTACTCACACAGTGGCTCACAACTGCCTGTAACTCCAGTTTCAGGGGATCTGANGCTGTCTTCTGGCCTCTGAGAGCTCCTGTATGCGTGCGGTCCCCATGTATTCACTCAGGCATGGCCACATANACATTAATAAAAATAAAGAAGTAAACAAATCTCTTAAAAACACCCCTTTAATGACAGGTGTGGTGGTGCACACCTTTAATCCTAGCACTTAGGAGGCAGAGGCAGGTAGATCTCTAAGTCTGAGGCCAGCCTGGTCTACAATAGTGAGTTCTAGGCCAATCAGAGCTGCATAGAAAGGCCCTGTGGTGGTACTTTGAATGAGAATGGCCTCTGTAGGTTCGTAGGTTTGAATACTTGGTCCCCAGTTGGTGGAACTGTTTGGGAAGGATTAGGAGGTGTGGTCTTGTTGGAGGAGGTGTGTCACCATGGGTGAGCTTTGATGTTTCAAAAGACTAGAACTATTCCCAGTGTGCTCTCTGCTTCCTGCTTGTGGATCAAGATGTGAGCTTTCTGCTCCAGCTCCAGTGCCATGCCTGCCTGCCTGCTGCCATGGTCCCTGCCATGGTGGTCATAGATTCACCCTCAGAAACTGTAAGCCCTCCAAAACTCTTTCTTCTATAGGTTGCACCTTGGTCATGGTGTCTTATTACAGTGATAGAAAAGTGATTAAGACAGGCTATGTCTCAATTGATCCATCCATCCATCCATCCATCCATCCATCCATCCATCCATCCATCCATCAATGAAGCTGAGTACCAGCATTCATCTCTCTGCTTTCTGAGTACTGTAGGTACAATGTGACCAGCTGCCTCATGGTCCCGTGGCCATGCAGACTACACCCTGAACTCCTGAGACAAAGTAAATGCATCTTTGATTAAGTGACAAGAACAACCAGGACAGTGACTAAAAGTGGTACTGTGTATTCTTTGGAACTGCTTTAATTTTTTTTTTCTTTTTGAGGCAAGGTATTAATACTACGAAGCCCAAACTATTCTTAAGCTTAAGGCCATTGTCCTACCTCCATTTCTGAGTGCCTCATGGGACCATGAGGCAGCTGGTCACATTTTACCTACAGCACTCAGAAAGCAGAGAGATGAATGCTGGTACTCAGCTTCATTGATTGATTGATTGATGTATTGATGGATTGATCAATTGAGACATAGCCTGTCTTAATCACTTTTCTATCACTGTAATAAGACACCATGACTAAGATGCAACTTATAGTATGTATGTACTGCTAGATATAAGTTATAAGTATGTAGTGCTAGATCCATTTTAGAGGGTATTTTTAGTTTTAAAAATGTATTTATTTATTTATTGTATAGGTGTTTTGGCTGCGTGTGTCTGTTTAACACATGTATACAGTACCCATAGGAGCCAGAAGAGGACACTGAATCCCCTAGAACTGGAGTTATAGGCAGTTGTGAGCTGCCACATGAGTTCTGGGACTCAAGCCTGGTTCTCAGCAAAAGCTGCAAGTGCTCCTGACCACTGAGCCATCTTTCCAGCTAGGGTCTCCTTTTAAAACCTACAATCCCATCTCTCCCTTGAGACCTCTGCAGTCATCAGGTCCTGTCTTTGACCCGGCTCTTTATGGGGACAATCCCAGCCTGTCCTTCCNTCTCTTCTCTCTGTGCTCTCCTCTTGCCCTCCATAGCTGTCCCAAGCCACATGCCTCACACGTGTGCATCCCTCCATTATTTGATCAGGGCCACCAACTGTGTATTAAATAAGAATTAGTTCAAAGTTCCAGAGGCTGATGGGGGTGTGNCCTGGGGCAGTTCACCTTGGAGTGCTGGCTATGGGTGGGCTGTGCAGAGGCACGGATCAGTTCAGCTCTGCCCCTGGGACTCTCTGTTCAGCAGGGCCTTCTTGTGGTCTCCGGGTTTACTGAGCAGTGTTAGTGGTGCTGGGCAGGGGTGTGTGGCTCTGTCTGTGCCCTCTCTCTGAGATTCTGGGTAGGCTCATCGTGAGAGCTAACCATGCTGTTGGCGTCCTGTTTGCAGACCCTAGACTGGGACGGAGAACCTTCTAAAGGCTATAGATGGAGAGTCAAGGTGTCTACCTGGGAAAGGAGGCTGAGGATGGCCAGGCTTGGGATTCTTTTCTGAGCTCAGGCCGGGGATACCCCAGCTCCACAAGCCCCCCGACTTGTGTCTGGAGGCCTGAGGGTCATCAGCACCCTTCTGCTGCTTGGCTTTGGGGGCTCAGCAAGGCTCATGCCTGGTGTTCTCACTGAGAGCAAATGAGTGGGGAAAAAGCCTGAGCCAGCCATGAAAATGGTGAAACAGAATTCAGCGTATGCCGAGCCCAGCTCTGGGGNGAGGCTTGTCTCTCCAGCTTTCCAGTAGCCCTGTAGGAGCCCGAGGGCTGCATGGTCAGAAGCAGGCTNCAGGCCTCTGCAGGGTCATGATGGAGGTGANGGCAGTCCTGAGGAACGGGCCGGGAGCCAAGAGCAGCGCTTTGTACTTTCCCCTGATGTTGCTTAGTCTTCGTCCATGTGCTCAGCTGTGGAGGATGACCTGGGGCCTCCTGCCCTTCCACCTGGGGACCTGTGGCCTTCAATGTCCCCTGGCCCTGAGAATCTTTNCTCTAGGGGTCCCTCAAGGGATGGCACTGTTCCTGGGCGCCACTGAAAGGAGAAATAGATTTTGAATTCTGCTGCAGAAAGTCCCTATCAGGATCTCCAGAACTGGCAGCTGGGTCAGGAGGCCACCTCCCTCCTTTCCTCCCTCTTCCCTCCCTCCTTCCCTCCCTCTCTCCCTCCCTCCCTTCTTTTCTTCTTCCTGCTTTCCTTCTTCCTCCTTCCCCGACTCCTTCTCTATGGTTGTCATCCCTCAAACATTCCCTGGCTCCATCTGCCCCCTCCCCAGGGCCATTCTGACCCCAAAACACAGGTCATGGTAAGGAGGTGCATAACAGTCCAGTTGCTTTGGGATGCCACATTTGCTGGACACATCCTGTGGCGCCTTGGAGGCCCACTCAGTTCTTGACAGCTTGCAGTGGAGCCTTGTGTGAGGCCACCCTCTTTGGAAGTCTGAGGCCCTCCACTACCTGCATCTGTGGGGTTCCCTCTGCTCCTCTGAGCTTGCTGAAGGAAAGCCNCTTTGCCTCTGTCCCTAGATGCTTTGGGTTTCGATCTTTTCCACAGCAATTTCCCAGCATCTCTGGCTGCCCCAGCTCTGTGACCTCCATGTCCTGTGCTGTGTGCTCCAAGGGACTTGGAACTCAGGGCTGTGCTTTTCTAGTCTTTTCCNGGGTGTCTTGCTGTGGCAGCTAAGCTCTGAGGGGTAGGTGTGGAGGGTTAGGTGGTGAAGGTGAGAGGGGTAGGGGCCATCCCGGGGGATAACGACCAGAGTCTGTTGAGTGTCTGGTTACCTTTGGCAGGTATGAGTGACAGCTCTAGAAAGTGGGAAGGGGTGGGTGGAGCAGGAGTGGCTGGTATTGACTTTGCCTGGAGGCCAGAGGTTCTCTGGGTTCTTCTGGAAACACATGGGTGACAGAGATATAACCAAGATGCATTGTGATTCTGGGATCTTCTCCCCAGAGACTCTGGACCTGCTATCTATTTACAGCCTTGTGGCTGTCTCTCTGTGTCCCCATGGAGCAGAAGCGATGAGCTTGGGCAGATAAGTGGCTACCTTTGGCTACCTTNTGTAGATAACGGGTGGCCGGCCAGCCCATCCCTGCCCTGCCTATGCCATTGTGGGAGGAGAGGGTTCCATTGGGAAAAATCCCTGAGTAGGAAACATCCTTCACCTTGGTCCCATGCTCATCCTCAGGATCCTTTTTGTTGATAGCAGACAGTCAATCAAGCAGGGCATCGAGTGGGGTTGGGGTATCAGGGGAGGGGCGAGCTGGGCTGCAGGTGCATGAAATTGAGAACCTTCACATCCAGCTGCCCCAGGGATCTCAGGGGGCTGAGTCTCACAGGAGACCAGAGGGGAGGTTGAGGTGGAAATGCCTGCCACCACAGTCCTGGGCCCTGAAGATGTATCCTAGAGGCTGGAGTTCTGGCAGCCAGTTCCACATTTGTGTCTGTTCCAAGTGAACCAGTCCTGGAACTCAATCTGTTCCTTTGGCATTTATTTGGCACCTACTATGTGAAGGGTGAGGAGAGAGGCACACACTGGCGTTCTGTGATCACAGGGGTTGCGGTGAAAGGGGAAGTCTGCATCCCCCAGCATCCCTGGGCAAATTAGCTCANGCTTGGAAACGAGACAGGGAGGTGACTATTGACACCAGCTTGTGGGCACTCAGCTGTGACGTCCCTGAGCTCTAGGCCACAGCTGTGCCCTCAGTGGCCGCAGAAGCAGCTTTTCTAACCGACACCTGTCTCTTATACACATCTAGATGTGTATAAGAGACAGTCCTAATCCTCCTTTCCTTCCTCCCTCCCCTTCTCTCTCTATCCTTCCTTCCCTCTTTTGAGATAGGGTCTCACTATGTTGCCCAGGCTGGCCTTGAACACCTGGAGTGAAGGACTCTCCTTCCTCTGCCTCCACCACACCAACACACCATCATTCCAGTTAAATGCTGGTTTTCTTTCCTAATGGCTTCCCCACAAAGACTAGTTAGAATTTCTGTTCAAACAAACCACACACAAAAAGCTTTCCTCATCAACTAGAGATACTGAGTGTCCCTAAAATACAGCTCAAAGGAGGTCACTCTAACCTTGTGTGTGTGTGTGTGTCGCACATGTATGAATGCATGTTTGTGTGGCTGTGCACATGTCACATGGTACGTGCATGTGGGAGCCAGACGAACCTTGGGTGTTTGACTTGTCTTCTGCTTTGAGGCAGGGTTCTTCTCCTGTTCTGCACTGTGCATTCCGGGCTAGCTAGCCCACACACTTGTGNGATTCTCCTGTGTCTGTGTCTATGTCTCATCTCCCGATGGGGATGCCGGAATTACAGATGTGTGCTGCTTTGTCTGCTTAATGTGGGCTCTGAGAATCCAAACCCAGGTCCTCGTGCTTGGCTCACTGAACCCATCTCCCCAGCNCTCTTGACAGTTTTTTCTTTTTCTCTTTTTCCTTTAAAAATAGTTGTCAATTTTGTGTGTATGTGTGTTTTACATGTGTGCCATGGTTGTGTGTGTGTGTGTTGTAGGTCAGAGGGCAACTCTCAGGGGAACTGATTCTCTCTGTCCACTATGTGGGTCATGGGATTGAACTCAGGTTGTCAGACTTGGTGGCAAGTGCTGAGCCATGCCTGCCTTAATTAACAATTTTCTAAGTAGAGAGTCAAGGGCCCTGGATGTTTCCAGTGTAATTCTGTTCCACTTTGGTTCCCTAGTTGGTTTTTGTGTTGCTGTGATAAACACTACGACCAAAAGCAACTAGGGGGGGCTGGAGAGGTGGCTCAGAGGTAAGAGCACTGACTGTTCTTCCAGAGGTCCTGAGTTCAATTCCCAGCAACCACATGGTGGCTCACAACCATCTGTAATGAGATCTGGCGCCCTCTTCTGTATACACAATAAATAAATCTTAAAAAAAAAAAAGAACAAGGATAACGAGGCATATCATTTCACAGCAAATTTGTTCTCTGCTGAGAGCCAAATGGTAAATACTTAAAAAAAAAAAGCAACTAGGGGATGACAGAGTTTATTTCAGTTTACACTTCCATCACTGAAGGAGCAGGAACTGGAGGCGGGCACTGAAGCAGATACCACAGAAGATGCCCAGGGTTGGCACTGCCCGCAGTGGACGGGCCCCTTCTAGATCAATCAGCAATCAAGAAAATACCCTAGACCAGTGGTTCTCAACCTTCCCAGTGCTGCGACCCTTTAACACAGTTCTTCATATTGTGGTGACACCCCCACCACCATAAAATTATTTTGTTGCTACTTCGTAACTGTAATTTTGCTACTGTTACGAATTGCCGTGCAATATTTTTGGAGAGAGATTTGCCCACAGGTTGTGAACCGCCCTCCTAGAGCTGTGCCTGCAGGCCAGTCTGATGGAGGTAATCCTTCCATTTGAAACAGCCTTGGGTAACTCCAGGCTGTGTGAAGATGTCAGCTGAAGCTAATTAAGAGCTCAGTCTTTTCAGAACGCACCGTGCCACCTGTGTTCAGCATGTTAGGACGTCATCCTCTCTCTGCCCAGAGGTTTCTGGAATGACCCTGAGGGCCGATCTTCTNTGACACTAGTGTGTGCCGGTTTAGAAAGTGTTTATTTGCATCTTTTTGCACACCCTCCTGCCTTACTTTAAGTTCTCAGGTTGGGTCCTCTGAAGCCTAGTCACAGCTAAGAGAATCTGGTTAAAGGCCAGAGCTAAGCATTGAAGATAATGTCTCAGGCATGTGCTGCACATGTTCTACCACTGAGCCACACCTTCAGCACCACAGACTGAGATTTCTAGTGCACAGATTCCTGCAGGAAAAGGTTCAGAAATCCCAAGACTGAGACAAACCCAGAACCGAGAACAGAACTGCTTGGCTCATTCCTAACATGTCCACCAGGTGGCGCTGTCCAGCCACGAATCCCCCAGTTTTGTCAAGGCTTTTGAGGACGCACCTGTAGGCCTGGGATATCCCACATTATACCACCTTACTATGCTGGCCCANACGTTCTTGGCAGCCTGAGACAACAGGGGAACAGAGGGTCACTTGTGACCTGCAGGGGACTTGGATTTGTTTGGTGAGCCCAGCTTAGCTTTACCTGGTACCCTCTCCTCTCTGTTGACTTTTTTTTTGTTTTGCTTAAAAATATATTTTTCAGCTGGGCAGTGGTGGCGCATGGCTTTAATCTCAGCACTCAAGAGGCAGATGCAGGTGGGTCTCTGAGTTTGAGGCTAGACTGGTCTACAGAGTGAGTTCCAGGACAGCCAGGGATATGCAGAGAAACCCTGTCTCGACCAAAATGCCAACCAAACAAAAAGGTATTTATATCTGATTTTATGTGCATTTTCTGTAAGTGCACCACACGTGTGCCCAGTGCCCACAGAGGTCAGAAGAGGGCATCGGATCACCTGGAACTGGAGTTACAGATGGTTGTGAACTACCATGTAGGTGCTGGGACTTGGACCCGGGTCCTCTAGAAGAACAGCCAGTGCTCTTAACTGCTGATCCATCTCTCCAGCCCCAACCTAGAGGGTTTTGATGCAGGAAAGCAGGGGTTAGTTTTCCTTCTGCCTGCTCTTGCAAGAAAGGTGGACACTGGCCANACCCAACAGCTCTGGTAGGACTAGTATGGGGTCACAGCTGGGGTCATGGAGAGCCAGAGAGGCTGTGTGGGGGCTGTACTGATCAGTGCCAGGCCAGGGCAGGCAGGGCAGGACAAACCCATGCTTTGCTGGTGGGAGGACCCCTGGCTCCAGGGTGCCATGGTTACTGAGCATCACTAGAAAGCCATCCCCCTGCATCCTGGGTGGGCAGGTGGAAGTCCTGCCAGAGGGGATGGTGGATGGTATGGAGCAATTTCCTTCAGGTTGGACATGGCCCCCACTGTCATCGTCAGAATGAGACTCTCACATACTAGGCCTGTTAGCCTCTCCTCTGGGAAGGGGGCTCAGTTCTTCACCTGTCTCTTATACACATCTAGATGTGTATAAGAGACAGGGATTTTATTGTAGATATGAGAGTTCAGCCAGAGGCATCTGGAAGAGTCCAGAACAGGACAAGAAAGAAGTAAACTAAAATATATAAAGAACTCAAGAAACTAGACATCAAGATATTGAACAATCCAATTAAAAAATGGGCTACAGAGCTAAACAGAGAATTCTCAAAAAAGAATCTCAAATGGCTGAAAGACATTTAAGGAAATGCTCAACATCCTTAGTCATCAGGGAAATGCAAATCAAAACGACTCTGAGATACCATCTTACACCTGTCAGAATGGCTATGATCAAAAACACTGATGACAGTCTATGCTGGAGAGGATGTGGAGCAAGGGGAACACTCCTCCACTGTTGGTGGGAGTGCAAACTTGTACAACCACTGTGGAAATCAGTATGGCGGTTTCTCAGAAAATTGGGAATGAGTCTTCCTCAAGACCCAGTGATACCACTCTTGGGTATATACCCAAGGAACGCTCATTCATACCGCAAAGATACATGCTCAACTATGTTCATAGCAGCATTATTTGTAATAGCCAGAACCTGGAAACAACCTAGATGCCCATCAACTGAAGAATGGATTAAGAAAATGTGGTACATATACACAATGGAGTACTACTCAGCAGAGAAAAACAATGACCATATGATATTTGCAGGCAAATGGATGGAACTAGAAAATATCATCCTGAGTGAGGTAACCCACACTCAGAAGGACAAACATGCTATGTACTCACTAATGCGGTGTCGTTTCTTTGAGTGGCCCATGCTCTGTGAGAGACTTCAGTAAGTTCATTGGTCCATCAAGCTAGACCAGGGTGGAGTCGGTTCTTCTGTGAGTGCCCTCTCAACCTGGGGTGAATAGCTTAAATATACTCAGTGCTCACACATCCCTATGTGTTATGAATAGTTTAGCCATTCTAAAACATACTCATTTAAAAATATTTATTTTTGTGTGTATGAATGTTTGCACATATGTATATGTACCATGTGTGTGCAGTGCCCACGGGGGCCGGAAAGGGTGTCAGATTGCCTAAAGCTGGAGTTACAGTCCTTTGAGAGCCACCTTGTGGATGTTGGGAACCGAGTCCAGGTCTCCTGGAAGAGCAAGCCATCTCTCCAGCCCCTTATTTATTATTTGAGCAAGTGAGAGTGTGTGTGCCTGCCTGTGCATCACAGTGCACACACAGAGGCCAGAGGACACTGCTTCCTGGCCTTCTCTGCTTCCACTTTGTTTCTGAGGCAGGCTCTCTTGTTCTACTGTGGATAAGACAAGAGAGAGAGGCTGACGTGCCCGGGCCTTGTGTGACGTTTCCTGGGAAGATATGAACATCTATTCACTCCAGAAGGGAAGTAGCAGTAGATAAAAGTGCGAGTCCACTGAGTCTGACAAAGAACTTATTTGCAGAGCTTGGGTCAGGGGTTGCTTCCAGGAGTCTGGGGTACCCCAAAGCAGCGGTGCCACCAAGGTCTCACCACAGCGTGGATGACGGCTTCCCCAAAGCCACTAACTTCTACAGTCTATATCTTCCAGCATCTCTCAGGACCCAGAGAGCTTGTGAAGTTGGGGCAGAATTATGTACAATTGGGAGGGAAGGTAGGAAGGCATGACTGGACTCTCGGGCGAGGGCTGAGTGACCCTTCTCTCTCCATTCTCCTATGAGGAAATAATAATCTCTTAAGAGTCGCTTGAGGGCAGTGACAACTGCTCTGATGGGCAGCAATGGCTGTCACTTGGAGGACACTGTTCTATGACACGCCTGCATGAGGGTCTCCATGGGCACACCTAGAGGCTGACCCACAGTTCTCCCTGACACTGCGTTTACCTGGGGGTAGGTATGATTAAGGAGCCCCTTCTATCTCTTTCTCCTCCACAGGCAGAGCTAGCTCCCGGCCCTGGCGACAGTCACACCTCCGACATTTTCAGTGAGGAGGACCAGGTAGGGGCTGCGGGGTGCCGTGCTTCAGATGCAGAAGGGCCACATGTAGGCCTTCCAGACCCCAGGCTCTGTACACAGCCTAATCTTCCTCGGTCTCTTGTAGTCCTTCTGCCTACCTGCTTCTAGCCCAGGGGCTTCTTGTTAGCCCTGATGGGCTCTGGGCTGCAGCAGGACACCAGTGGCTGTCCTTATCTTCTGTCATTTTTTCCTAGGGACAGTTGAGGTGGCTCAGATTGGGGCCTGGAGTTGAGGGTGGACCTTAGAGGTTCAGCTGGTGCTCTAGGTGTCCTTGAACTCTGCCTTAGGGGCTTGCATCCCCAGAGGCCATCCCTCACAGCCTTGATAGAGTCTTTCAGGCACTTGGGGGACGGGCAGCAGAAAGAAGGTGCCCACTGGTGTCCCATGCCTCTCAAGAGCTGCCAGACAGGGCGAGGGGAGTGAGGGAGGGTGATCTGGACATCTGCCACAGTGGGTGCCCCTCCTGACCAGGCTGCCTGGGCAGAGGAGGGCTGCTCTCTCTGGCTCTCTCCTTTTCTTTCTCTGGCCCTGGCTCTGAGACATTCATCCGGGGCCTTCAGCTGGCTTGGAGGCACATCACACCCTGGTTGCCCCCCACCCTGTCCTGTCCCTCAGAGGTGCCAGATGGGCTTGTCCAAGACAACCAGGCCAGATTCTGTCCCCTGCTCTATGCGCCCCCTGGCCCCTGGGGAGCCAGGAGGAGGGCCTGGCAGGACGGCAGATGGTGAGTTGGGAGGAGGGGCTGCCCGGCAGACGGACGACTGTCAGGACAGATGGCGAGCTGGGTAGGGGTCTGGAGCTCACCCATCTGCTTCTGCCCCTGCAGGGGCTTTTCTCAGCACCTCCGGCTGGATTAGGATGGGTCCACTTGACTCGTTCTGGGTCCTCTGTTCTGGCTCAGTGCTGGTGTTCCCTCCCCAGTCATCACTTGGGGTCTCACAGCCCCTCCTAGCTGCCAGCTTGGCCTGGACCCTCAGTGCTACCGGGCAACCTCAGGACCTTGGGGAAGCCCTAGCTGAGCATGTGGTGCACTCCAGGACAAAACCTCTGTGGTAGAAGAGGGCTTGCAGAGGGAAGAGCCGGCTTCACCGACGGGGGCTTGGTGCCCAAGGGGGGCTCAAGGACAGTAAAATACCAGACCCTCGGCCCTTGAGCTGTTCCTGGGGTGATGTCAGCTGACACAAGGATGAGACTGGCTCCTTCTCAGAGGGGACATCAGAACTGGGCAGGCCCCACTGCGAGGAGGAAGGGAGAAGAAGGCACCCCCTGTTAGGAGGAAGGGCAGAAGGCCAGGCATCCAGCCCAGTGTGTAACTACCTCCTGTGGGTGCTGTCCTCAGTCCAAGAAGAGGGGGACTATAGGGGTGTCCTGGGCTCTGAGATGCTAGGGGAATTTCAAATTTGGAATTCCAATGTGATAATCTCCAAAAATACCTTTACAATTTTTATTTCAAAGAAAAATCTTTGTAGGGTGTGGTGATACATGCCTGTAATTCCAATACTTGGAGGGGGGCAGCAGCTAGAGACAGGAGAATCAGGGGCAGCCTTTGGCTACCTGGTGAGTTAGGGGCCAGCATGGGCTACATAAGACTTTGTCTCAAAAAATTGTAAGGAGAAAAACCCTTCATTGATGGTTAGTCCTCCCCGGTTTCTGTAGTGTGGTTTAGTTCCTTCTGCCCTGGGAGGGTGGTGCTGGTGTGTGTGTCCTTTAGCTGGGAGCAGAGTGGGAATAAGGTTCGGACACCTGGCACCTGCTCCAGGGCTCTCTTTAAGGCGATAGCTGAGGTTCAACTCCTCCTCCTGCTCATCCACCCCTGGCTCCCCTGAGCAATGCCAGCTCTGGGCACCCCGAATTCCACCTCCATGCTGAGTGCCCCCTATCGCTTCCTGTCATCTCCCTGCCCATCCCCCTCTGTCCTCTCAGCCTCTGAACTGCTGTGTAGCTGGAAGTTTTCCTATGTCCCGCCTGGTCCCGCAGCTGCTCAGTCCCAAGTAAACACACAGAAGCTTAATATTAAGTACAAACTCTATGGCCTATGGCTCAGGCTTCTTGCTAGCTAGCTCTTTCATTAATTAACCCGTTTCTATTAATCTATATGTTGCCATGTGGCCGTGGCGTTACCGATCTGCCGGCATCTTGTTGCTCCTTGGGCAGTGGCTGGTGTCCCTCTTCCCGCCTGTCTCTTCCCTCTCTCTCCTCTTGGATTTCCCGCCTGCCTCCAAGCTGCCTTGCCATAGGCCAAAGCAGCTTATTTATTAAATGGGAACAACATATTATTCACAGCATACAGAAAGACATCCCACAGCACTGCTGGGTAGCTTTGGGTGGTGAGAAGCCGTCTGTGGTGGCTGTTGTGACTGTTCATGGAGTCAGAGCCCTGGGGACCCTGTGACATACTTGGTGGTGACTCTGAGCTTTTGTTGAGGTGGTTAATGCTTTGACTTTTCTTAAATTTCATTTTGTTGAGGAGGGATTTGCATGGCATAAATGGCTTCATCCAGTGGCATTTAGTCACAACTCTGTGCCACTGTCTTCCGAATCCAGTTGTAGGGCACTTCTGGAGCCCCGAGGGAACCATCTCTGTCACTCCCCACCCCGCCCTGCCCCCTCCAAGCCCTTGGCATTGCTGCCATCACCACTCTGCACTCTCTTTAGGGAGGTTTGCTGGTTCTGCGTGTTCTCCACAAATAAGACCCTACAGCGCTGTCTGGTATCTTTTGGGTACCTGTGCCAGGGCAGCCATCAGGGGTTTCATGTTTTAGAGCTGAAGACCCCTGTGCTGTACACACAGGGCTTGTGTTCTACCAATCAGTGTGTCTCTGTTGTGTTGGGCTAGTGTGAACACATACGAGCAGGTTTTTACTTGGATACCCATGTTCTCTGTTAACCTCGGTCACCCAGACATTGTCTGTGTTCCGTCTCTACAACAGCAACACGGCTTTCTGTCACAAGGCTCTGCCTCCTCCCTGCTACTTGCCTATGGGGAAACCAAGGCTCTGGTGACTCTGGGTGTCTCTAGTGTCCTGCCAGGCATGCTATAGCTCTTCTGTGGTGGGGCCTGATGTTTCCAGGCTCTCACAGTCACTGCATGTGGGGTAGGACCTGTCCCCGTCCCCATGGACAGCTTTGCCTCCGTTCTGCCCCCACCTCCTGTCTGTCTATTTTCTTGCCCTTCCCTCCCCTATCTTTGCCTTACTTGGAACTCCACGGAGTTCCTGGTCCTGCAGGTGTCACTTTGGCTGGGGATGTCACTGGTTTCTGCACCAGCCTTTTCTTCCGGCTCGTCCCATAGCTCTACTTTTGAGGCCTGGAGAAGCTTGGAAGGGTCTACAAGGCTCAGCAGGGGGATTTCTCATTCTTACAGGGGGAAATCCCCAAATCATCCCATCCAGAGAACTTTGTAGACTGTCTCCTTACCGACACTGTGGTGACAGCTGGCATAGGGCTCTGCTGTGGCAACTACAATGTGATAACTACCATGGTGATTCATGGTCCCATCATATAGTGAGGTCCCCCAGACCAGCTCAGGGTCTGGCAAGGTTGCTCATGCAGAAACTGGCTTTTGATTCAGGTCTCTGGGGTTCGCAGGTTAGACCTGATTGACTGAGACCTGGGAGTGCTGCTGGGACTTGGAGGACCAAGGGGCCAGGGGCAGAGAGCCTTGTAAGGTGTGTGGTAGAGAAGGAGCAGCAAGGGTTGCTCCACAAGTACAGCTTCTTCTCTGTCTTCCCATGCCCTTCCTTCTCTGTGGTACCCCAAGGAAACGTGAGAACATGTCTATCCCTCGAAGCAGAGTGGGCTGGCAGTAACCCTTCCCTCACATGAGGCTCCTTGTGGCTCCCGGGGAATAAGAAGACACCCACTGGTGCAGACGCAGAGCAAGGGTATGTCTTCTGCAGAAGGCTCTTCCCTGAAGCCAGAGGCTCTGGCTTTTGAAAACTGTGTATGTGCACACACGGACACACTGTTGTGGTTAGGATTTCTATTGCTGGGATGAAACACCATGGCCAAAAGCAAGTTGGGGAGGAAAGGGTTTATTTGGCAGTTTATTTATTATTAACATGGAGGCAGGAGCTGATGCAGAGGCCATGCAGGGGTGTCGCTTACTGCTTTGTTCCCCATGGTTTGCTCAGCCTGCTTTTTTTTTCCCCCCGAGACAGGGTTTCTCTGTGTAGCTTTGGCGCCTTTCCTGGAACTCACCCAGGCTGGCCTTGAACTCACAGAGATCCGCCTGCCTCTGCCTCCCGAGTGCTGGGATTAAAGGCGTGCGTCACCACTGCCCGGCTCAGCCTGCTTTCTTATAGAACCCAGGACCATCAGCCAAAATGGGCTAGGCCTCCGCCTATCAATCACTAATTAAGAAAATACCCTACAGCCGGATCTTATGGGAACAGTTTCTCAATTGAGTTTCTCAGATAATGTCCTCTCAGATAACTCTAGCCAGTGTCAAGTTGACCTAAAACTAACCAGCACACACACAGGTGCAGAAGCACACATGCACATGTATGTATGTGTACCCTCACAGAAGCACACATGTTTGCATATACCAGCCTGCAGCATGCACAGGTCTATACACAAGTATGTACACAGGCATGCATGTATAACAGAAGCACAAATGTACATACATGCAAGCATGTACAAACATTCATTCACATAAAGTATGCACACACACACACACACACACACACACACACACACACTGAAACATATCAAGCAAGCAGAAATAGTTGTTTGCTGCTGCCTATGAGGCTCTGGGTGAGATCAGAGAGGCTAGGCATCCTGTCTGAGATCACATGGCTACACAGTTGTCCATAAATCTGCAGGAGTGGCTGGGAGCGGGGGTGTACTCCATNCCCCTTTCCTTTGTTGGTGCAGTGGGGGCTCTCTTCCCAGGAGGACCCTCTGAAAGTCCTTGCATGTCTCTCTCAGGACACTGAGCCTGGAGAGAAGACGGGATGAAGCGGGCCTGGATTGGCTCAACTTCACAGTGGCTCCAGACTGACTACCTTGTCCTCTGTCCCGTCTACCTCATGTCATTCCTCATGTTCTTTCATTGGTGCTAGCAGGTGCCAAAGGCTCTTCAGAGTGCCCCGGCCACACAGATTGCATTTTGCCGTGCCCTGGTGAATCCTCTGCAGGAAGGNACCAGTGACAGGGACCCTGATGTCTTGTCTGGTGGCCTTGAGTCTTTGTCAAAACTGTGGTTCACTGGGCAGTAGAACCTGTGCCAGGGTTTGCACAGAGAGGCTGNGCCACCTCCTTGGTTGAGATGTCACTGCTGACCCCTGCTGTCCTCTGCTGAGCCCTTTGCTGTCTGTCCTGGTTAACCAGGTATTGATTGCCGATCACGCCTTCCTCTCTCTCTCGTTTTTGAGGCTAATGGCTCTGTGGTCATTGATCTGCCTTAAGGGCGTATCTTGATCAACTGTCTCCTTGTTACACCCGATGGCGTCTAATATGCACGGTCTAATCCTGGGTCACAGGTGTCCTTCCTCTCTC
>LZPO01007942.1:535484-551668 GCA_001675575.1 Neotoma lepida | reverse complement strand
TGAAAAGGATGTCCTAGAAGGAAGTCCTTCCTTCCCGCCCACTGCCTTGTCTTCTGCCAGTGAGGAATAGCTTCCCCACCTCCTCTGTCATGCCCATCACCTGTAAGGGGACAGGATCCGATTTAAACCTTTTGGGGAAACAGCTTGGGAGGTGGGGATGGGCCAGAGACTTTGGGAACATTGTGCTCTGCCTCGTGGTGGCATGGCACTTGGAAGATGGGCAAAGGGGCGTGGGGAAACACCTCTAGAGACAGGTTTCTTCGATGCCCATGTTCTCCCCGCTTCCCCCAGACCCTGAGGGTGACAGGATGGCTGTGAGGAGGTGGGAAGAGGGAGTGAGGCAAGGAGAACGAGGAAGGACCACCATCCATTCCAGGTCATCTTTCCTTTATGCATATTTGATGACATCCGAAGTGATGTGTCCTGCCCCACTCCTCCCGAGAGGAGGCCTGACTTTGACATTGTCTCTTGAATGTGGGAAGGGGTACCCCACAAACAGCTTCTGAACATTGGGGGGACTCCTGTGACCCCCCCAGCTCCAACAGGGATCTAAACTGTTCTTGTGCCCCGTTCAGGACCCCGCCCGGCTCCTGTGGGTTTCATTGGAATGTTCTGTTCCTTGAGTGTGGCTGACTGGCCTGGGCCTCAGCAGAGGCCTATGAGGGTCTGGGTTAGCCATAGCAACGCGCCTAGTAATGGTTAATCTTCACTGTCAACTTGACAGGGATTTGGAATCACCATGGAAACACAGGTCTGGGTGCGCTTAGGTAACTGTTTCCAGAGAGGTTTAACTGAGAAAGTAAGACTCACCCTGAATGTGGGTGACACCATACCGTAGGCTGGGGTCCCAGGCTGGGGGAAAAAAAGGCAAGCTAAGACCAGCGTGTCTCAGTCTCTGCTTCCTGATTGACACAATGAGACCAGCCACCTCATGTTCTGGGTCTTCCTGCAATGATGGACTGCACCTCAGACCAAGAGCGGAAGGAAATCTTTCCTTCAGTTGCTTTTGTTAGCTATTTAGGAAAAGCAACACAAACCTCAGATTGAGGGCTGCAGCCATAGGAAGGCACTNNCTCCTAAACCAGAGGCCCACTTCTGTACTTGGGGTGTGGCAGGCCGTGTCCCTGCTCACGGCGCAGGGAGGATCTCTCTGCCTGGTCCAGTTTCCTGTGGCTGGTGACCATCCTTGGTGCTGCTCTGCTCAAGGCTGGCTCACCCCAGTCTCTGCCCCACCCTCCCTGACCTCCTTCTCTGAGTTTGTGTTTTCTCTTATAAGGGCACTGTCGTCCTGGATTAAGGACCCACCCTACCCTGGAGAGGCCTCATCCTCTCCCTGATTACATCGTAAAAGCCCTGTTTCCAAATTAGGAAACATTCTGAACTACAGGGGTTAGGATTTCCACAAGGCAATTTGCTCCTTAACAGAGAACTCCCACAGTCACTGGGACAGTGACCTAGAGCCTTGGGTACAGTCACTCTTCCTTGCGAGATGGAGGTGGCATGGCTGGGAGCTGGGAGCCATGTTGTCATCTGCAGGGACAGCCTCAGCCCTGACAGCAGAAGCCAGGCAGATCTGCCTGGAGGAGGAAAGGATCAGGCCCCCACCTTGGATGGTGCTACTTTCCACCCACAGACGTGAACGTGCATGGCTCTGATGGTTCCAGGCTTGGCATAGCTCCTGTGTGTTGGTCCAGCCTCCAGCCCGGCTGGTCTCAGCATGGTTTCTTCCCTCCTCACTCTTTATTGCTTCANTATCTTGTACCCTCCCAAGTNCAGCATGGAGTGGGCCGGGGCTTCCAGCACAGTTAGGAGGTGACTTCTCTTCTGCGTAGCCCGAGGATCAGAGACTGGACAGAGAGGGGAGGCAGCAGGGCTAATTTATGCATCAACTTGATGGGGCTGTGGGGTGCCCCGTCTGCTCTTGTCCTGGGAGGGGTCTACCCTAGGCCTGTGCTTGGGAAGCAGATGGCTGCCATGTGGGTGTGCACTGTCCCACCTGCTTGGGATCTGCACATAACGGATGAGAAACGATGACTTGGGCGCTTGTCTTTCCTGAAGCTCAGTGTCGTTGGGACTCCAGACCTTGCTGTCACCTCTCTGGGATCACACCGTTGGCTCAGCCCCTCTCTGGCCCTTGACAAGCTCCCATTGGGTCCCAGCATGTTTCTCCCTTTGCAGAGAGCTGGGGCCTCTTGGTCTCTACAGTCATGTGAGTGGGTCTCTTACAATTGACTCCTCTCTCTCTAACTAGAAGGTAAATAATGCAACCAAGATCTCAGGGGTGTGGACATGTAGTTAGAGGTGAGGCCTCCTGACTGTGTGTCCACTGTGTCCTCTTGGAGCCTCAGAAGGCGTATGGATTACTGACAGACAGGTCACGTTCCACCCCAGCTCCAGCAGCTTTCCTGACCCCTTTCTCCCCCTCCCCCCTCTCTCCCTCTACTTCTCCCCTGCCTCATTTTGTGAGATAGGGTCTCATGTAGCCTCCAGGCTGGCTTGATCTTCTCTATGTAGCCCAAACTGGCCTTGAATTCACAGCACTCCTCCTGCCCTTAGCCTCCATAGTGCTGGGATTACAGAGGCGCTGCCATGCCCGGCTGGGTCCTATCTTCTGAGAGGTTATTGTATGTTTCTCATCAACCAGCTTTAGAGATAGAGTCCCACTCTAGCTGGCTGGTGGCAGGGGTCAAGCAGCTCCTGTCAGCCTCACTGGGTCCTTGCCGCGGGCATCCCTCAGAACAGTGGCGGGTCTCTCTGAGCTCAGCTGCAGTCTCACTCCAGGGCTACGGAATGAGACTCTGTCTCAATAAAACAATAAAAAATAGAGATTGGCAAAGCACCAGGAAATGGGTTCTGTGGATAGCCAGTGGGTCTAGGGAGTGGACTTTCCCCCACTGAGCTCCTGATGAGGTCAGTCCCAACGGGCTCCTGTGTTGTAGTGCATGTGACCCTGAAGCTGACAACAGCTGGGCTGTGCCCACCCTTGGTCCACACAGTCCACTCTTGAGACATCCCTGTGTGTTTAAGGAGGAAGAAAATCACAGCTGTGCAGCCACATGACAGCCCCCAATCTCTTCCCAGTGTTCCTTTGCTTTCAGCCAACAAGAGACCAAAGTCAGACCCCACACAGGAGGAAACAGCATGGCTTCTTGGCACACTTCAGATNTTTATTTAGGGGACAGGCTGGACTGACGTCTCCCCATTCTGTCTGTGGCCCCTCAGTCAAGGTTCAGGGGTTCAGGACAAGGCAGGAAGCTACTGGAATTGCTTGACCCATTGTTGGTTCGGGAAGTTACCAGCAGCCACGGAGAGCCTGTCACCCCAGCACATGCACCTCTATGGCTGAGTGCTCAGTATTAAGAAAACCTGCTGTCCCACTGATGTGTCTTATGTCACAGGGTACTTGAGGTCCAGAGGGACAAGAAGAGGCTGGGAGTAGTTGATCTGTTGTGAGTCCCTCTTTGTGACATGGATGACTGGCGTCAGGAAGCTGCTTCCCTGGCCATGGTTGGTGTGGCTGAGTCAGCCTCTTCAGTTAGTGCCTCTGAATTCCTGGAGGTGGCTTCTTCTTCACCATGCTCACGGCCGTTGCTAGTCCTGCAGAGCCAGGTCCAGCAGCCAAAGGGACAGGAGTTTAGTCTTGAGACTCAGGGTAGCAGGACTCCTTTTTGTCCTTCACCCCCAGATGAAGTGAGGGCAAAGATGCACCTCTAAGATGTATGAAGCCTAGTGAGAACGTGCACGGACTCTCTGAACTGTCGCTGTGAACACCGTCCCACTCTCAGGTAGGACAGAGCCAAAGGGCTTGAAATCCTAGCGGGGACACTGCCCTGGGCCTGGTGCCTCTGTGAAGTTCCTGGGAACGCCCAGAGCAAGTAGAGGCAAGAAGAGTGGAGGATGGCCAGGAGTGTCCATGTCCAGGGGCATCACAGGTGCCTCTTAGGAACTAAAGCTCCCATGCAGGTTGTCATGCGTGTGATGCATGTGCATGCGAGCGCAGGTGTGTCAGGTGCATACCTTGCTTCTGTGCCTAGAAAGGAGTTGGTGGGGGGACAGCTGAGGACAGTTTCTCATGACTGTGTGAGCATAGGCTCATGTGAAGAAACTGGTTACAGGACCCAACATGGGAAACTGCAGAGACGGCTCCAGGTGGCTCCACCATGTTCCAGATGCTGAAAGCCCCAAGGCTGAGACGCCTNGTGAGGCCTCAGCATCGGGCCTGCCCAGGCAGACGCTTAGGGTCAGGGCTGGAGAACAAGTCCCACCTCACTTCGTTGGTTCCTGCTTTCCTCTGGGGAGACCACACACCCATTGCTCCTGGGAGGTCACCTCTGGTCCTCAGAGATGCATGAGGGGATAGTGAGCGGAGTGGTGGCTGGAATTCCTGAACCCACCACTCTCTTCTCCCCCTGATCTCTGCTGGTGCCATTGCTGGGCCACACAAGGTCTGTCTCACCCCAAAGCTCTCCTCTCCCACTCCAGGTCCTCAAGTGTGGAGGGGGAGAAAGAATGTGTCTCTTCAACCTGCTGCCCTGGTCCAGGGGTCCCCTCCTTTCCCTCTCCCCCTCCAAAGACAGCCTCTGGGAGAGTGTCTCCCTGGTTTGAACACATGTACCCAGTTGTATGTGCACTCAAACAAATTCCCACACAGGGACACATAAGCACACAGTTGTATACATAGGTACACATGCACACACAGGCATGCATACAAGTGCATAGGCACACAGTTATGCACACACGCACAAAAGCATGCATGCAAGGCACTTATGCACACATACAGAGGCACAGAGCGCATACATGTATACAAGTGCACAGGCTCACAGAGGCCCATAGGCAAATGTGCAGTCACACAGATAAATGCATTCATGTACCAGGTACACATGGGCACACACAGGCCCAACACATGCAAGCACACGCACAGAGGCACACACACATGCACACATGCACATTGCATTTGAAGGTTCACACAGGCACTCAGTATACACATGTACACATACACACACGCACAGGGGCACATAGGTACACATGCATATACACACAAGCATGCACAGAAATACAGGTGTGCACAGACACATGTGCACAGGCGTGGGTAGACACAGCATGCTGGGATTACATTCCCCTACACTAGCACCAAGCACAGAGCACAGGGCAGCTTGCAGCAACCCAGACTTGCTGTTGTCATGGAAATCAGAGAGCTTCTCTGCCTCTGTTCTCCTCCTCCCTGCTATCCCTCACTGGCCTCTGGGAGTGGGGCCACTTAGGTGTGGCTGTGGGAGGGGCTTCCAGAGTCCCTTGTTCAGACTTATCCAGCTCTGTGACAACAGATCCGGGAGGCTGGACACCGAGTGTCCTGTGAGATCAGGCCTTGGTAGGGAAGGCAGAGGTACCAGAGATAAAGCTTCAGGATTTGCAGATTTGGGCCAGCGAGATGGCTCAGCAGGGAAAGGTGCTTGCTGCCAAGTCTGGCTACCTGAGTTCAATCCCTTGACGCATATGGTAGAAGGAGAGGACAGACTCTCTCAAGTTGCCCTCTGACTTCTGTAATGTGTACTGTGCCACACATGTTCCCATATGCACACACGCAAAATAAATGATGTTACAAACTAAAAAAAAAAAAACAAAACTTGCAGACTTGTCACAGCTTCTGGGAACCCAAGGCCTATAGACTCCTGTCATCTATGTGTGTGTGTGTTTCCACAAGTGGGTGCACCTAGCTATTCACAGATCTCAACACTGCCTGATTGATGGTGAGTGTCTGTGTGTGCAGAGCACCCGTGCAGGCCCACCACACAAAAGCGCTTGCTCAGAAACCAGCTGGTCGCTTTTCCTGAGAGCTGTGGCAGTGGAGGTGCTGAGGTGGTTTGCTGCTTGTCACCTAGGACCAGGTGTGTGTTCCCACTCCCAGTGGGGTTGAGACAGCAGGATCTGTGAGCCTGTGCACGTGTGGCTCGAGCACGCACAGACAGACAGACAGACAGACACACACACACACACACACACACACACACACACACAGAGCTCCTGTCTAGTGTGGGAGCAGGCCCTGAGATTGGAGGAGAGAGGAAGAGAGGAAGCTGTGGGGAGAAGGGGAGGAGGGAGAGAGTGCCCACGAGCAAGCGTACCTTCCTCCATCTCCTATTACAAAGGTGTCCTGAGAATTCCTTCCCTGGGGAGATGTAAACAGTGCCCACTGATCCCCCAGAAACTGGTGAGCTTACTGGGCTCATTTACAGAGCTCAGGTGAAGGTTATTCCATAGAGCCTGGGTGACCCCCAGCAGNGCTGGCAAAGTCTTCAGCCAGCGTGGATGACGCTTCCCATAGCCACATAGATAAAGGCCCCTCAGTAAGGAGAGCACTTCTGGAAATACCCAGGTGCAGAATTACTTACAAATGGCTGGGAGGAATGGCTGGAATCTCAGGTGAGGGTCCATAGACCCTCCTCACTCCCCCCTTCTCTTAGAGAATGTCATCTGCCCACAGGCCCACTCCTGGTGGGCTCTTACAAGCAGGCACGGCTGACCTGATGAAGATAGCAGCCATTTCTACAACAGAAGGTTTGCCCAGCAGTTCGGGGCATTTTTAAGTCCTTCTTCAGGGTCCACGGCACCACTGACTCTTCTAAAGGGTATAGAACCTTCCCAGGGGGTTTTCCTGTCACTTTGTTGATCTTATAGGCGCAGCCACCGGCAGTGCAGGAGGGCCAGCCAAAGAAGTGGAGAACTTGCTTCCAGGAGTCAGGGTGACACCATGGCAGGAACAGAGCTGTATTCTGTGTGGGCCAGAAGAAGGGTGTTTGTGTGCCTATATGAATGTGTGTGCTGGGTCAGAAAGGGAGGGAGGGGCCAGATCTATGGTGTTCTTACCAAGGCTGGGTACAGACACACGTGTCAGGCCCTCACCCGCCTGGGCACATGCTCCACAAATGAACAGCTGACTTCTTCCAGGACCCTGGTCCTCTCCCACCTTCCTACAACAACACACAAGTTCCTCGTCCAAGTCCAGACTTCTTCCTGTGTCCCCAGGAAGGCTCTGCACAATGTCTGGTCCAGGAGCTGGTGGAGGAAACTTCTTAGGATCAACCCGAGTTCAGGAAACAGGTCCTTCCTGGAGACTCCACTAACCCTCTAGGCTTGGGAGCAGAAGGAAAGTTTACATACCTCTTAGAAGCTTGGGGTGCCTGATGTCAGAGGTCAGCAGTAAGGGGCCCAGGAAGTCCCAAGGGGAAGAGAAGGAAGGATCCTCAGAGGAGGAGTGACTGGGTCTACAGCTTGGCTGTTGACTTGTGAGTTTGCTGAGATTAAAAACTAGGAGCATGTCTGGCCCAGAGGAGAGCTATGGCCATTGGAGGAAAGAGGGGTGTGGTCTATGGGCTGATCAGTTTATGCTTTTTATTTTAAAATGTTATTCTTTTTTAGTGTGTGTGTGTGTGTGTGTGTGTGTGCGTGTGGAGGTCAGAGGATCACTTGTGGGACTCAGTTCCCTCCTTCCACTCTATGGGATGTGGGATTGATTCCAGGTTATTACACTTGGTGGCAAGTGCCTCTACCTGCTGGCTGAGCCATCTCACTGACCCATGTTTTATATCCCAAGAATCAAAACAGAAGGGAAGGTAGCAGGACCCAGAGAGAGGCCAGAGGAACAAGGGCAAGCGGTCTCAGCTGTCACCTCCGGGAGCCTGGGGCCTGGCTTAGTGCCCCAACTCCAGCCTCCTCAACAGGCCCAGTGTCACCTGCTCACAGACTCCAGCTCTGTCACCACCACAGGACTCTTTTTTTTTTAGGATGTGAAGTATGTTGTTGGTGACAGGATGTGAGCTGTCCCCAAGCTGGGCTGTGTTCTGTCTGCCCCACCCTGCACACTGGCTCACGTATGCCTTTTGTCTCTATAGCTGCTCTGGCTGTGGGGTTCACCTTGGCATTTCCCCACTATCTGCCTCACCTCTCAAAGAGACCATAAGGTAAATGATGGCCTCATCTTTGTTCTCACAGCCCCTCACAGACGCTTACACCCAGGGTCACAGTACCAAGCATGGTGTGGACATTTCTCCTCTCCTCCCTTGTTCTTTGTGGTTTGGTGACAAAGCCCATCCAGGAAGAGACTGTATGCTATCTTCACGTGTCACTTGAAGTCACCTGTGCTCTTGGACATGATCCCTCCTTTCATCTGTGCTGTGGTCCAGGGAAGCAGGTGTGGACATCATTCCCAGACTTGCAGATGGGGAAATGGAGACTTAGGGTCCACTTGTAAACAGCTCCAGCCACAGGGCCAGGGGGAGAGGGAGGGGCTCGGAAGCAGCCTGTTGGCTTGTCTTTCCATGTCCCTGACACAGCTCCCACAGGCTGGGCGTTTGTACGAGAAAGAAAAGCCTGGGAGATCTCTTATTTTTCCTGCAGGAGCATCTTGTTATTGCTGCTGCCTTTTAATTTCCTGCTTTCTCTAAGGAAGCTGCTGTGCCCGTCACCTCAGCATGTCCCCTCAGCTTGGGGACAGTGGCCTTGACTGCCAGCCCACCCTCCACCTCCACTTGCTGAGCTGAGCTTCTTGGGGGGTTGGCAGCCAAAACCAGGCGGCTGCTGTCCAGGAGGCCGGCCGCCTGCCCAGGTGTGCCCAGGCTCACAAAGGCGAGCAGCCCCTCCTCTTTCCCAGGCAGGTCTAGATTTCAATAGTTTGAATAGGATGTACTTGAAAAAGGATTTCCAGCTGGCTAAATTTAGGGCCGGGGAAGAGGTCCAATTCGCAGATGCTGGCTGGCAGTGTGCCCGCACACAACCTCTTGCAGGGGAGCAAGTGTTTCCAGGTTCATTTTCGCCTCTCGGTATTCCCCCCCACCTTTTGAGTTAGGCAAATGAATGCTGATGGCGTGTTGGCCTGAGAGACAGAGCGGGGAGGACTTAAAATAGCCCATTTCAGTTGGGTGATTGCCAGCTCAAGTCGGCCAGGACCCAGCTGATGCCTGCCCGGGGCAGCCTCCCTTACTGAAGTCATTCTCTTGCCAACAACCACCCAGCACCCTGCATCTCTTGCCTGTGGTTGTGGCCAGCTCTCCAGAGCCTTTGCTCAGTCCCATGTCTCATGTGCACTGTCCTAGACAGGATCAAGTCCCACCCCCATTAGGTGTGGAACAAGGCCCTGGGAGTTAGGGAGGCAGCCTTAAGCATGGCATTAGATCCCCTGGGACCCTTCAAACTGGCCAGACAAAAGTGCCATCCTCAAGATGTGCCAGCTCTGCCAGACTGGGCCTCTATCACATGGCCAGACCAAGGGTGTCCTGAAACCCTGTGGTAGAAGGAGGGCTTTGGGAATGTAGACCAGAAAGAACCTGGGCACCTCTCAGTGTGTGTGTGTGTGTGTGTGTGTGAATGCACATGTGTGTACATGAGGGGCTGTGGGTCGTAGATACTTGGTGACTCCCAGAGTACGGCTTCTTGTCTCTTCTGTCGCTCTGCTCCTGCCCAGACTACTGCAACTGAGAGACTTGTCATGGGGCTCAGCAGGAGCAGGCCTAGGGACCCCTGGCCCTGCTGATTCTCCAAGGCACTTCTGCCCCGAGACACTATTTCCCTTCACTCTATCTACCAAGACTAGAAACTCCAGCACCAGCCGGCCTCAGCACTGGTGGCTCCCACTTTTCTCTCTAAGCTCAGGCTGGCAGAGTAGGCAGCCATGAGGCCAGAGTCTAAGTCACAGCACTGCCTGTCATGCTTGGCAGAACCTAGCTGGGCTCAGATCCATCTCAAAGTGTGTGGGGTGACTGGCTGACCTCTGGAGAATTGTGCATAGGGTGTCAAGGCCACAAGGCTGACCCTGGGTGAGGTTACCCCTAGTGACCTCATGTCTTCCAACTAAGAGGTTTCACTACTTCCCAATAAGGGCACCCCAGGTAACCAAGGCGGCCATCATAAGCCATGGGTGCTGTCACCACCCAGGGCACTTTCTCATTCAGTTCGCTCCTTAACTAAGTGCTAGCAGGAAGTGCTAACAGGACTGGGATGTTCTTGGTTCTTGCAGCCTCACATTCTTGCTCAGCCCCTGGGTCCCTGGGCCCAGGATCCTTTCCACAGCCACACTGAGGCGTCTCCTGGGGTTCTAGGGTTGCATCTGAATTGGCAATCCCTTGGGGGAGAGAGGGCAGATGTGGAATTCCTGGGGCTCAGCCTATGGAGTTGACTTAAGAATTGGGGTGCATGGACCAACTTAAGGGTACAAACCTGAGGGAGGAGGTCTGGCTTGGGTTAAATGGCACTGGCCATCAGGAGAAGGCCCAGTAGTGAGGTGGAAAGGAGCTGCAGCCTGAACAACATGAATCAACCAGGAGCGAAAAGGAGCCCAACAGAAACAGCCAATAGAAACAGTGTTTCCCCTCAGCGTGTTAATTAGGACTCATTAACTGCGAACAAGCCCTGCACAGCAGCCGGAGGAGGTGGCAGCCGCTGTGAGGCCTCTTCAAAACCTTCTGTCTGCCCCTGGCGACTTGACCCAGCTCCCATCTGCTGGGACTTCAGGAAAGGCCTTTGCACGGCCCGGCCCAAGCCTTGCAGGCCTCTCCTCTTGGCTGTGGTCTTTGTGGTTTCTGTGGGTGCTGGGATCTGATAGGAGCATGGCTGTCACCACATAAAATCCCTAGGAACAATGTTCAGGAAAGTGGTAGTCTCTGCAGGGCCTGCAAGCTAAGCCCTTGCCAGGCCCCGGACATCAGGTGAGGGCAAGCTCCATTTTGAGGGGCAGTAAGGGGCAGTTTCTGTCAGCTCCAACCCTTTCAATATTAACTGAGGATTAACTGTGTTCAAAGCAAAGTGAGAACTCGACCCAGCCTGTGGGGGCCGCCTGTAACTACCAGGCAGTGCCTTCTGGAGGTTTTCAGGCAGGGAATTTGCCTAACTCCAGTGGGCCATTCAGCACTGTGTGGGAATGGCTGAGAGGGATGTCTGGCCACAGGAGCTGCCCACTGTGGATCACTGCCCACTCAGTGACTAGTCAAGAATTTGAAGGGTGCAAAGGGCTGATTGGTTGAAGGGATGAGTGCTCCCAGGATTTGTTTCTAGGGCTTTCTGTGGGGACCCATGAGGTGGTCTCTAGCAGAGACCCTTGCTTATCTTTGTTTGTCCACAGGGGTCCCTTTCTTCACTCTTCTCCCAGGGATTCAGGGAGTGAGAACTCTTGACTCAGGCACTGCCTCCCCTAGAGACACCTGTGGGGCACCATAAAGCCAGCCTGTGAGAGTTTCTAAGCCGAGGCTTCAGGTCCCTAAACAGGACAAGTGACTACTTGGGGAGAAGGAAAGAGAGCATCAGGACCCACTACTCCTGGCATCCAGGTGTCAGACAGAGAGCAGGGCATCNGCATGCATGTTCATCAGCTGTCCGTGCACATGGCTGTGCTGCTGTCCTTCCAGGCCTTGGGGCTCTTCTCTCCCACCTGAGTGCAGGTTCCTTTTCATCCTAAGGAAAGATCAGAGAAACACAACTGTAGTAGACACTAGTGGGCAGATGTATTTAAGTCGGATAATATAGAAGGAGTAGGACAGGCAAGATGGCTCGGCTGGGTAAAAGTGCCTGCCATGCCAGCCTGATAGTCTGAGTTCAATTCCTGCACTGGACCCTACTGTGGAGGGAGAGGACCAGGTCTCTAAAGTTATCATCTGACCCACAGATTCGTGCCATGGAACACGTGCCCACACACATATACACACATTTCACACACACACACACACACACACACACACACCCCAAAAATAATTATTAAAACATTTTATTTTGTTTTTAATTTATGTATGTGTGTGTCTGTGAGAGTTATGCCATGTGAGTCTAAGTGCCAGGGAAGTCCAGAGGCATCTGATCCCCTGGAGCTGGAGTTAAGAGCTGTCTGATGTAGGTGCTGGGAACCAGACCTATCCCCTCCCTAGGCTGTGTTCCTCTTCCATTAGGCATCAACTCACAGGTCCTCTGCTCAGGCACCAGTTATGGATGGGTGCTCAGGCATCTCTCACCATCCCTAGGCCACCTCTGGATACCCTCCTGCTTTTCTCTGGACACTTGCAGGTATTTGCAGTGACTTCAGCCCCTATGTTGTTAGTGGCACCATGTGGAACTTCTCCCCAAGGACTGGGGTTGTTCCTCAGGGCCAGCAGGGCCTGGAGCTGGGTGGGATTGGGGAGCTGATGGGCAGCCTTCTTAGCCTCAGGATGGCTTTGGAGACTGAGGCTTAGGTTTGCCCAGGGCCCCTGGCATCTCCCACTCATGGCTATGCCCATGGACCTTTAGGCTCACTCGTGACTCAGACTTCTTTACTTGGATTTGGATGCAGCTGGCAGAGCCCTCTGAGGTGGCTCTGTGGATGCCACCAACACACAAGTAATTTCCAGATCCTGATGGGGTCAGTGTAGCTGTCCTTCATAGGAAACATTGTCATTTGTGGGAATTTTATCCCCAAGGGGCCCACTGTAGGACTGGCCTGAAGAAGGGAGCTGTGGCTGTGGACTACAGACCCTTTCTGCCTGTGGGGACCTCACTCTACTCCCTCCTGTGGCAAGCAAACACCACAGGGGCAGGTGGAGCTTCCAGTGGGAGCTCAGAGACAAACACTTTTCTTTCTTCTCTCCTCCCTGCCAGGATGACCTCTGGAGCCACCTGCACTGCCTCCCACAAAGCATTAGCATGCAAGAGCTTCTGTGCTGAGGCTGTGTGCACAGGGAAGGGCCGTGCCAGGAAGATGGCTTTTGTAGGAAAGCATGAACGCTCAGGAAAGGCCTCCACTCTCCACGCTGCTAATGTGGTTCAGTATTTACAGCCAGATGATGGTGTTTGTATGTGTTTGTCAGTGTGTGCAGCATGTGTATTGTGTATGTGAATAAACATCTGTATGGTTATGTGTATATATGGTATGTGTATGTGTTGTGTGTTATATATGTGTGCTGTGTATAGTATGTGTGTTGTATGCATGTGCTATATATGTGTGCTATGTGTATGTGTGTGTTGTGTGCATGTATTTTTATATATATGTGTGTGTGTGTTATGTTTATGTGTGTCTCTCACAGCTTCACAGATATCAGTGGTGTAGCCGGGTGGGGCAAGCATAATCTGCTGCACGCTGGCGGCTGGGCGCACACACCCTCAGCCAGTCCACTCCTGTATCTCAGGAACCGCCCAGGAATGTTCCATGTGCAGTGATGGCTGGGCCATTAAAAAGCACGTGGCTGGGGTGGTCACCCGGAAGGAGGCTGTTCCCGCTGGAGCTCAGTGGGATTGGGAATGGCAGCTGAGAGTGGACTCAAGACCTCTAAGTGCATTCTAGTGAACAGGATTTAGTCTTAAAATGCAAGCCAGGCAGGTGACCCTGCTGGCAGGTCTCTGCTGGCGGGAGGCTGCGGTACGGGGAAGGTTACCACCCAGTCTGTGTCGAGGTGGGGAGACAGCTGCTTCCTGGGGACCACACACCACTTGTTTCCTTCAAACCATATAAGATGTGCTCAGAGATGTTTCCTCACGGTTTGGTGTGTACAGCCACAGGCCCAGAGCGCCCACGGGTCCAGAAGGCAGTGCATGGGCCAGGAACAAGATCCTGAGCCTGAGAGTGGAAGTTCCCCAAAAACAGGTGCGGATAAGTGACAGGGGACATGAATGGACCACAGCACTCCTGATAGTGGCTCCTGGTGGGCTCTGCAACCTGGCTTCAGCCTTCAGTCCCCACTCATTCACGGCCTCACTCCTGCTCCTTCCCCGTTCAGCGCGTAGTCTCTGCACCTCATGCTCTGTCCCTGGCAGTAATGAATGTTTGTCGAATGACTAAGTGAACATCTAGTGTGGCTCCAGTAGGCTTCCATGATCCGTTTGTACCCTGTCACCATCTGACCCTTGCCCTGAGACTTCTTGGCACAGGACCTTGGGGCAGGATCAGGCCTGGTTATCCCATGATTGACATCCTCTGTGTCCTTTGGAACTTCTTGTTTCTTCGTCACTACCTCTGCGGAGCCATCTACTGCAGGGAGTTGGGCTTCTGGAACCTGTGGATCTGGAATTTTCTGTTGTCACATCCCCCCGTGCCACAGGCTCCTCTCTCCAGTGGGGTTGGCTTTGATTTCTGCACCTGACATATGCCTAAGTAGGCAGGTACAGCACTGACTTCAGCAGCTAAAGGACAGCAGCACTTGGGTGTGGCTGCTCACCACCCTTCCTCTTCAGCCGTCACCCTCTTCTGCAAGCCGGTAGAGCCTTGAGACAGCCTGTGGTCTCTCCCAGGCCTCCTGGTGAAGGACAGTCCAGCCCCGCTTCCACCTTCTGGGCTCTGGGGTAGCCTTGGTACTGACTTTAACCAGGCAGCTGAGGTGGTCTACCCTTTCTCATTGCCTTCCGTAGCCCCCATGCCAGCCTGGATCCCGAGGTTATCTCACCCCAGCCTTCTTGGGGTCTCTTCATCTAGGGAGAGGCAATTTGCCCAAAGAGCTGCCCCAAGCTGAGCCCAGGTGGATCAGGGCGTCAGGATGGGTGGAACAGGCACTTGAGCTGGCAGGTGGCATCTTCTACATATCTTGAAATGAGCCTTTGAGGCAATGGCTGTGGGGCTGGTGGAGTCCAGGTGGGATAACCCCCCAAAATGCCAGCTCAGTGAAAGACGGGAGGCGGAGTGGCTTCTTGGGGAGGGAAGACCTGAGAGCTGTCTGGAGGCCTTTGTTGGGTCAGAAGAAAAGGAAGTGGGCTGGGAGGAGACAGGGGCAGCCAGTCCTAAGGCTAGCAGGTGCTGGATGTACAGTTGCAGCTCCTGGGCCAGGGATGTGCCTCCTGGCTTCAGTGCTTCACCAGCCTCAGGTGCTCCACCAGCCTCAGATGCTCCACCAGCCTCAGATGCTCCTTCCCGAGGCTGGTGGAGCATCTGAGGCTGGTGCCTCCAAGCTCAGGCTCCAGGAGGAGGACAATCATGCTGCCATGTTGACATCTTGAAGCTAGGTCTCTTTGGCTTCTGCTCTCTCCTTCAGGTGTCCTCTGTACCAGGGTCTGTAGCTAGCTTTTCAAGCATAGGTGCTCTCCACCTTGCCTGGGCCCAGGTGTCACCTGTAACACTGTTCAGTGCCTCCTATTCTGGCCTCCAGCCTATTCTCTCCGAGTCACACTTACCAGTCACACACCTGCTAAGGTGACATATCCAGGATGGGAACCTGCCAAGTATCTCTCTGCTTGTAGCTAGCTGTTGGCAATCCTGGTAACCCAGGAATCCTCTGTACTGATCCAGAGTGGCCTGTGGGTCCCTGTNGTCTGTTTCCCAGGCACATGGCTCCTTGCCCTTGTGCCTTTGCTCAACCTGTATGCTCTACTTGAGCNTCCTTCCTACACTCTGCACATGGCCCAGGTGAGCTTGTTCCTGTGAACCTGCCTCAGAGGTTCCCTCAGTCTCTGGCTGGGCTGAGGGTCCAGGGGCCTCTTGTCACCATCACCTGGGATGGCTCTGGCTTCCCTCCATCATGACATCCCAAGGCCTCAAGCTGGGCTTTTTCTTTTTTTCTTTAAGACAAGGTGTCATGTANCCCAGGCTGGCCTTGAAGTCACCATATAGCTGAGGATAGCCGTCAGCACCTGATTCTTCTACTGCCATTCTTGAGTACTGGGATTGCAGGAGTGTGACACCATGCTTGGTTTCTACACCACTGGGGATCAAGCTCAAGGCTTCCTGCATGCTAGGTGAGCGCTCTCCCAACCAAGCTACATNCCAGCCCTGCAGATGTTTTATCCGTCTCTGCACCAACAGCTTTTGATGTTCAGGGCCTCCGAAGGAAGGTCCTGCTGTCCTGACCTGGCAGGCTGCAGAGCCTTCACTGGGAAGTCAGAAAACGTGTCTGGCTGTGATGTCATAGTCATGCTAGCTTTGTCTGTCATGGTAGGCATGAGAGTGAGTCCAAGCCCTGAGGCTTCTCTCTGAACCATGCCTGGTTGCAATGAACTAGTCTGGCTGTGGCTTTCTCAGCCGGTTTTCTTACACCACCCAGGACTACCTGCACAGGGGTGACACTGCCTCTTCCATCAATTGTTAATTGAGAAAATTCCCCACAGGCCAATCTAACAGGGACATTTTCTCAACTGAGGTGCCCTCTTTCCATGTACATCTAGGTTTGTGTTACGCTGACAAGCACCAAGCATCACACGGTCCACGACAGTACGTGTTTAGTGCTTACCTCAGAACACGGACACGGGTTGGG
>LZPO01007942.1:459210-488313 GCA_001675575.1 Neotoma lepida | reverse complement strand
TTCCCTTGTATCCAGTCTCCACTTTTGCGTGGTACACAGCCAGCTCCCACCTCCCTTGGCTGTGAGACTCCTGCTACCCCTTACTACACCAACCCCCTGGGAGGTCTTCAGTTTCCTGCTAGGCCTGAGAGCAGAGGAGTTTTAATCACAGTTTTTTCATGATCCTATTAGTTAAGGCCAGAACACATTCCTACCAGAAGGAGACTGTGCGTGTTTCTAGGACTGTTTTACCCACNTACTGCTTTGCTCACTGTGCAGACAGAGACCTTTCACCAGGGTCTCAGGGCCCAGAAGCATGGCAGAGGGCCACTGTCTTCCCTACATGCTCCTCTGCATTAGGTCTCCACTGGCTACTAGTCTGCTGCCTGGGTAGGAGCGCTGCCACTTCACATGCTGCTGGGCTGTCCCTGGAACCCACAGAGGGGGTAGGTCATGAGAACTGTCTGCTGCAGCTGCTACTAGTTACTTTTCTATTGCTGTGATAAAACACCATGACAAAGGCAACTTAGAGAACCATGAGTTTGCTTGGAGTTGATGGTTCCAGAGGGTTAAGTGTCCGTGATGGTGGAGCAAAGGCATGGAGGCAGGTACAGGAAGTGGAGGGCTCCCACCCTGGNCTGCAAGCAGGAAGCAGAGAGGGGTCATTAGACTCTCAAAACCCACCCTCCATGACGTATTTNCTCCAACAAGGGCANACATGTCACCACCTGGGGACTGAGTAATGAGATGCCCAAGACTATTGGGAACATCTCATTGAAACCACCACATAGCTCTTTTGGAAACCAGCCCTGTTTACANGTAAAGAGACGGCCTGCGACCTAACAGGCACTACTTCCAGTCACTCTGTAGTTTCCCTTGGTGCAGTGGGGGGCAGTGAGTTCAGATTATGAAATGACCCTGGGTGCCTTTTCTTCTCCAAGGTACCTGGGCTTGCTTTAAATTTTTCCCTCACCTAAACAAACAAAACCTAACATGTACCCTCACATTAGGCTCCTCACTGCTGGGCAGCCAAGACAGTTGTACGCAGACCTAAGATCCATTCAGATTTCTGTCTATGAGCAGTTCAGACACCAAGGGTTGTGGCTCTGCTCACTGATGTCCCCTTGTCTTTGTAACCAACTGAGATGGAAAGATGAAGGTAGCAGGAATGGTAGCTGTCCCCACTGTCTTCCAAATGTATCTCTTAGAGTTCCAGGAAGGCAGTGGTTCATGTGTGTGGCCTTGTGTGGCAGAAGTATTTTCTNTTAGGCGAGGAGGATGAGGCNAGACAAGCCGGCTGCTCTCCAGAATGAGGCTCTCTGTAAAATCTACTGAAGTCCAAAGACATGAGCTTTATATGTGTTAAAAAAAGATGGGTTCAGGGGCCTGGAGTGATGGCTCAGTGGTAAAGAGTACTGGTTAATCTTTTAGAGGACCAGAGTTCAATTCCCAACACCTACATGGTGGCTCATACTGTTTGTATCTCCAGTCCCAGGGGATCCAACGCCCCCTTCTGGCCTCTGAGGGCACTGGATACACACAGTGCACAAACATGTGCCGGCCAAACATCCATACACATAAAATAAGATCATTTTAAAAAGATGGATNCTGTTTGAAACAAGATTTACACTTAGAAATGATTTCTTGGGGCTAGAGAGAAGGCTCAGCAGTTAGAGTGAGTACAGCTTTTCCAGATGACCCNAGTTCAATTCCCAGCACCCACATCAGACAGCCCACCACTGCCTGTAACTCCAGCTCCAGGGACATCAGGCACCTCTGGGCTTCACGGACACCCACATCCACATGCATATGCCCCACATATATGTACAATTAAAAATAATAAAAATAAACTTTCTCACTAAGCTTTAGTAATTCAAAATTCTTACNGAGTTCAGACAAGTGGCTTGTTCACGGCATTAAAGTAGTCTATANTTTTTCCGGAAATTTCTTGTTAAGAATTGGGTGCCAGGTAACACCCCAGGGTCTAAATTGAAGTGCTTGCTGATGAATCCTGCCTCGCATCCCTCTTTTTTGTTGANACTTGCAGCTATATGAGAAGGGCTTGCTCACTTTGTTTCCATCAGAGAAACATGAGGATGACTTAAAATGTATTATTTTTTTTGTGGTGCTGGTGATAGAGCCAGGGCCTTACATATGCCAGGCAAGTCCTTTGCCACAGAACCACACCTCCAGCTGCTCAGGGTGACCTCTTAATGGTTCCCAGGAGGTTGCCACATACTGTGCAGTCCCCACATTACTGTCACCTTGANATCTGAGGTGAGAGAAGAAACGGAGGATGGAGCTTTCATCTCGGTGGANGTGCAGGCTCCTAATGGCCTCCATTAGTNTCCCAACTCACACACCATCGATGCCCAGCTTCCTGAAGGCTTGGTCTNCGCCTTCGTTCTGTTAGCTTCGTCAGGTAACTGTTAACTAATGGCCCTTCCCTTGAGATGGGAGATAAGGCAGCTCAAAGAATCATGTGTTGNGCTGGGGAGAAAGTGGTTGCTGTGCAAGGGTGAGGTCACGGGTTCAGATCCTCAGAACCCGTGTGAAATTCTGGGTGGGTCACGGTAATTCCAGTCTTGGAAGGCAGAGGTAGCTGATCCACAGAACAAGCTGACTACTGAGACTAGCCATATTGGTGAGCTCTGGGTTTGATTGAGAGACCCTGGCTCATTGAATTAGGTGGAAGAATGATCTAGAACAAGGATGACTCCTGACATCAACCTTAGGCCACACATGACTTGTACCCATACCCACACATGTGTCCCTCCACACACAAGCATGCACCTATTACCATGAGCACCACACATGCTTGAAAATGGGAAAAGAAAAATAAAAGCACCTGTCACCTGGGGCAGTTAGATGGACGATGATAAAGAACACAGTCCCTGGGATAAGCAAAGGTGGGCGTGAACTTCTTTTTATGAGACCTCGGAGCCTGTGGGAGATGGCCCACACAGCCATGTTGTGGTGTCTGTCTACAACGATGGTGGGGCCAGAGCTGGCTTCTGGCCCTGACTGGTTGGCTGCAGCCTGCAGGAGACACAGGCTTACCAGCCATATCACCTGGGGTAATCTCTGTAGCTTCAGGAGCTCTGCTGAGGCTCGGGGCCTGCCTGGTGCAGACCTCTGTGTAGGAGGCACCTGCTTGTGCCAAGCACATGCCAGGGTAGGTACATGAGGGTCAGGGATGAGGAAGCAGCTTCAGAATTGTTTCCTGGCTACAAAATGAGCTGTTTTCAGGTAGCTCCAGGTGATCTCACAGGTGACAGGACATTGTTCAGCATTACAGTGAGGTGGGATGCCAGATGACCCTTCCTTGCTGTGGTGACTTGGGGGTGGGTGTCTCCAGGTTAGAACCTAGCAACTCATGTTCAGCGACACACTGTGGCAGGAGATTGAGGTCCCATCGAAGACAACTGCATTCAGGGTCACAGTGCCCTCTGGGTGTGCCTCATGCTTCCACTCCTAGTGGGAATCAAGAAAACCACACCTGGAGCTGGTAGGGCAGTAGGTATTTTGGCTTTTTATGTAGATGGCGTGCCTGTCATGGCCAGCGTGGAGNAGGANGTATCCTGATCACCATCCCCACCATCCTGGACTCCTCTGCACCTGTGAGTTGCTGCTATGGCCTTTCCCTCCCGAGCTGAGTGAATCTGCTTCACCCCACCCAAGCATGGAGATGTTTTTTGGGGGTCTCAGGACTCCGCACATGAAAAAGCAAAGCGTAGGTCTGAGAGACCCATTAGAAATAAACAGAGCTGGCCCCGCCTCCCTAAGATATCGACCGAGGAGATGCCATTAAGCTCAGCTCGGGGGGCCTAATGCAGGGACAGGCGAGGGGGAACCAGGCCCACGGGGGCTGTCTACACAGGCTGCTGGCGCACTGCGGGTGGTGGGATCTCCAGCCTTCCTCCCTGCNTTCTCTCTAAAGGCTTGTAATGAGGCCTTGAGGCGGTGCTATCTGAGGGTACATTAGTCAAGTACTTTGGAATCTTAGCAGAAAAGAGAGGTGCCAGAGGAACTTAAGGTGAGAATTATGGTTGTCAGCAGCGTAATATTGTAATCAACACTCCTTGACAGCCCACAAGGCAGCTCACTTGATAGGAAGACAGCTGCATGCCTTCAGTGGTACCCAAAAGACAGGGACAAAAGCTGGAGGGTGACGATGTGTTTGTGATGGGGGTACTATTCTTTCCCTGATCTATAACGCACTGGTTCTAGAGTCTGAGAGGACCATCAGAGGGCTGTCNGCCAGTGTGTACGTTTTTCCTTCTCACTATGCATCTCGTCCTAGGACACTTAAGAAAGACAAATAGGGGCTGGAGAAATGGTTCAGCTGGTAAGACACTTGCTGTGTAAGCATGAGTACCGGAGTTCAAACCCCAGAATGCATGTAAGAAGCAGGGCATGGTGGCAGGTGGTTGTAATCCCAGCGATGGGGAGGTGGAGACAGGAGGATGCTGGGAGCTTACTGGCCAGTCATTCTAGCCTAATTGGTGAACTCCAGGTGAGAGACCCTGCTTCAAAGGAGGTGGGCAGCATTGCAGAGGAGGATACCTGAAGTTGTCTTTTGGACTGTACTTACTCATGCAAGTGCACAGATATACAAGTAAAATTAAAAAAAAAATAAAGAAGAACAAACATAGAATCTATATTCTTAGTTGGGCAGTAGTGGCGCAAGCCTTTAATCCCAGTACCGGGGAGGCAGAGCCAGGCAGATCTCTATGAGTTTGCAGCCAGACTGGTCTACAGGGTGGGTTCTAGGACAGCCAGAGTGGTTACACGGAAAAACCCCTGTAGCNCAAATTCTAATTGGTCTTAATAATAAAAACCNGAAGTCAGATATCAGGGTGAATGCTGAAAGATCAGAGAAGCATAGCAGCCACTAGAAAGACTTCTTACCTCTAGGAATCCTCAGACTGAAAGGGCCGAGCTCCTGTCTCCACCCCGCCATATCACTTCCTTTCTCCGCCCAGCCATATCACTTCCTGTTTCCTCCTCCCAAGTGCTGGGATTAAAGGTGTGTGCCACCACTGCCTGGCCTCTAGTGGCTAGCTCTGCACTCTGATCTCCAGGCAAGCTTTATTTGTTAGAGCACAAACAAAATATCACCACAAGATCCTCTCTCGAAAACAAACAAACAAACAAATAAACAAACGAACAAAAAGAATCTATATGCTTTGACTGTGCGCCATCCCCTGGCAGGGACTCCAGACTAGCTTGCCTTAAATTAGAATGTCTGTCTAGTTACATCTGTGTGATGGTTGTATTGTAGACATTGGCCTTAGCTCTCCTGCCTCATCTGTGCTTCAGCAGCAGATGATGTCACCCGGGTGCCAGCCCTTAGGCTGAATGTCCACAGAGATCTGCACAGGACAGACAGGACTAAACCGTGGGATAGATTTTGTATGTGGAAGGNGCCGATCCTCCACAGACTCATCCTTTCTCAGAAGTCATCAGCTTGCCTGTCTCCCAGGGTACTGATTTCTCCTCTTCCTTGGTATGTTTCCCTCAAATCCTATGAAGAAGATACACAAGGCCTGCTTTGGAAAACCGCAGGCCCCGAGGATGGCTTTCCATAAACTAAATAAGTGCTAGAAAACGGAGACGAGAAAGGAGTCTGGGTAATCATCCAAACTGCTCGCCACTTTGAGACACATAATGTATACTGGAATTACAGAAGATGTCTGGGCTGTTGGGGGTGAGGGAGGCACGCTTCAGACACTGTGGCTGAGCTTCCAGGTGCACAGATCTCCAGGCACACCTGAGAGGTCCTTGGGTCACTGTGAGGTCTCAACCCACTGTGAGGACTTCAGGAAAACCTCCTTTGCCAGTATTTCCCCTCTGNGCTATTCAGCTTTACAGCCCTTCAAGGGAACTCTGGGATGCCTCAGGGTCCAATGTTCCTTCCTGGAGTATTCGAAGGGCACTGCACCAGCCGTATCCAGCCAGCACCCTTGGAGCAGAGGTCCTGACTCAGGCTCCAGCTGCAGCAGTGCTCTGCAGTGCCTTCGGGTCACAGCAGCTGAGCGCAGCCTTAAGTCCCCTCCATATCTGTGATCCCCCCTCCCCCATCACTTTCTCCTCTGATGCTTGGTCCCCATTTCCTTCTCTGTCCTTCCAAGCCAGCTCTCCAGGTGGAATCTGGTGAGGGGGTAGCTGTTGGAGGTCAAGCAGCCGGGATGAAAGATTTACGGTCCCTCCCTGCCCTGCTTGATGGACAATTAAAGCTGTGCAGGCTTGGAGGAGAGCAGGTTGTTAAGAGGCAGGATGGTTGGAATAAATCAGTCACCTCCACTTAGACAGCGTGCCAGGCTGCTTCCTGGGGCCTTTAAGCAGGATCCTTCGGCACGGGGTGGAAGATTCCAGAAGAGACTGTGTGGGAGGCTGACATACGTGCTCTGAGCCCCAGCAGAGTTGGGGCCTGGAGACCCTCTGTCTTCTTACTAATGTGGTTCACACTGGAGGACTGAGGGGGAAATTGCCAGTATCACCTTTTACAATGTGTTTATTCTCTGCATTTGGCCAACGTGAAAGCCACAACTCCAGGGTGTATGTGCACAGCTAGGTGTGTAAAGGCGCATGCACGTGTGTACAGATGTGAGGACACGCATCCTGTGGGTTAGGTGCATTGCTCATGTGTATATTTATGAGCACTTGTGTGTCCCTGCCCTCACATGCACATACATCATGTCATGAGTATATTTGCACCCTCACTTCTTGGACTCTGTCGACCTCTCTGTGTGTCTGAACCTCGTGCCCCTCTGCGAGGCTGCCAGGCGCCGGACTTCTAAGCAACAGCCAAACCCCACAGTCATTCTTCTTCGTTTGTTCTGTGTGTTATTTCAGTACCTTGAAGATGCTGGCAGGTTCCTCAAGGAAACTTTGTCTTTGTGGTGAGGAGATGCCAGCGCTCTGCAGGCCTCCCACCGGCTAATTGCCGATATGATCCCGAGTGGGAGACTTGTCATTCCTGGAAGCGCTCTTTATTTCGCGTGTTTCCCCTCCTCCTTCTCCGCCCCTCCCGACATCCCACTGTGGTCTGATTTCCACACGGAGACGGAGCTGCTCCCTGTGAGGCCCGAGCAGTGGCATTAGTGGTTATTCAGCCAGCCAGCAGGCCAGGCCTTTCATTAACTCGGATACTACAATTATGTGCGCCGAAAGGCTGAAAGGGCCATTTAGGATTTTTCTTCCTTTAAAAGAAATTCTTCCCCTTTTCACAGCCCTGGTCTTGGCCGCCGAAGCAGCCATGACACAGGCTCTTCTCTCCCCCAGAGTCAGTGTGCAATAAACTCAGCGTGCAGGATGCAGACAGAGCTGGGCCCTGGCCATTGTTGTGCCAAGGCCACCGCAGCCACCAAGGAGGTTGCACTTCAGTGCTGCCTGCTGCAGCAGTCCCTCCTGGTGACTGACGATGTGTGCATGCTTGCACGGATGTGTGCTCGTGAAGCGTAGCCGTCCACAGGCAGGAGGTTGCCCTTCAGCATGTAGGATCTTTACTGTTGTCCCCTACCCAAAGAAGGGTGGCCCTGGGACAGTGGCTTGCATCTGTCTCTTATACACATCTAGATGTGTATAAGAGACAGGTATTAGAGTATTTTATATATACATATATATATTTATATACACACACACATATATATACATATATATATGAACACACACACATATATTTACAGTTTGATATACCAGGCTGCTCTACAACTGTAGCTGAGGATGACCTTGAACTTCTGGTCCTCCTAATTCTACCTTCCAAGTCCTAGCATTACAAGCATGTGCCACTAGACCTAGTTGATGTGTCGCTAAATATCGAACCCAAGGCTTCGTCACTCTCCCAGGTGAGTCATATCCTCATCCCAGTAGTATGTGGTTTGTTGTCGGTGGTGGTTTGTTTTTATTTTGGGGCGTGTGTGTGTGTGTGTGTGTGTGTGTGTACATGTACTCGTGATGTATGTGATACACAGGGCCAGAGATTGAGAGTCTGGGGCTGAGGCGAGACACTGCTGAAGGTAACAAGAGCCTAGAAGCAGTTCCTTGGACACTGTCCCCACAGTGCTCCTGAAAGTGTTATTCCAGGCTCTGTTATCTTAAAGAAGGCNAGCACCTAAGTCACCCAAGCACGGAATAACCCTAAACTCACAAACTTATTGTTTTAAACTCCCCCAAGTTGCCATGGTTACTTCCAAGGCCTGTGCGGTGCCTGGGTCTCTCTTGTTCTGAGGGAAGCCATCGAGTAGGAATTAAGCCCTTCATCCAGGCCTCCTTCACCCGTTCCTGCAGAGCTCTTGCACGGAGGGAAGGAACTAGAGAATGGGGATTTTCCAGGACCACAGAGTGTGAGGTTCTGGTATCGTGCTTCTGAGATGCTGGAGACAGAACTGGTCTCCCACGCTAAAATAATTATAGCCAGGAGAACTAAGTTAAGGTCCTTAACAAGGCGGAGACGTGCCTGTGTGCGGCTGTCTCTGTTGGCTTTGTTCCCTGGAGCTCACTTGTGCCTGGTGATACCTGCCCAGGCAGTAGTGCCTGAGGCATCCCACACCTGTTGGCTTCTTCCAGCCGGCCTGCTATGCATCCGTGCTGAGGCACTGCTCTCTGACAAGGCCTTTCTGAGGGGAGGTGGGTGGTGAAGGAAAGCAGAAAAAGAGAGGCTTAGGCGGGACAGGAGGCCAACCAGGACCCCTTTGGGTTGGCTTCTTCCTGCATGAGACCTTGTTATGCTGTCTGCTGAGGCTCAGTGGGGAGCCCAGGGCACTATTATGTGATCATCTATATATGTATGTGATCATATACACCTATATCACCTATATCACACATAATACCTGTGTGGCCAGCCACATGGAGAAGAGGCCAGCTACAGGCAGTACTCACCTGTGTGCTGCGCCGTGGGGTCTGGCTGCCCCTCTCCCCTGTAGGGATAAGTGGCTGGACATTTTGGATTGGGGACCTAGAGCTTCAAGGAAGGACAGCAGGATGCTTTCTATGGAGTGCAGCGTGAGGCTGACTTTCTCCCCAGCTTCCGTGGGACACTCAGCAGGATGACAGGATAGTGAGGGCACCAGCTGGAACCAGTGGAAACATTTCAGGTGGGGGGACTTGGGTGACAAATAAGGGCTTTACCTGGGTTCCTGTGCAGAGCACTTTCTAGTCTTCCTACCCCACCCCATCACTGGGACACCCCATCACTCCCCATGGGCTGGGGCTGGCCTCTGAGACCACACAATTATGGGGACTGCAGGGAGTTTGGGCTGCTGCTCCTGTTTCTGTCCCTTAAGCTGGGCCAGGCACTGAAAGCTGTCCCCAAGTCTCTCTATTCTGCTCGATGGCCAGCCCTCACTTACTCCTCATGCAAACCTGAGTTTTTTGGGTACTACTGGGCCAGCAGGCTGATGTTTCCACTTGGGCCAGGCTTGGTTTTCTTCAGCAGGGACACTTCAGCAGCAAGCCAGGCAGTGAACACACACTCTTGTGTTGCCATTTTGGCAAATGTACACGCCCACGACATTAGGCAGTACTTTCTCGAGGAAGCAGTTGGGTTGCATACGTGCTGTGGCTGGCAGGTGGGAGACTGAGGCCCAAGCTGACTTGTGTGTCTCTCCTGGAGCATCCTGTGAACTGCTCATTAGGCTAAATAAATGACAGAAGCAATGAGAAGGTCTGAATTTGTGCATGGTACTGGGTACAGGAAGGCCATATGTGAGCTATGGCTGCTTGCAGGCCAGTAGCCATGTAGGACATCTGCAGGAAGGACACACAGGGCCTTCCTTATGGGTGACTGTCCTCAGCACTCTTTTCTGGGGTCTGAATTCAGCCCTGGTGAGGAAAAATGGAAGGTGACAGATTGGGTGGGTGTTTGTGCACCTGTCTCTTCAGCTTGTTAGCGAACAGCAGACAGGAGCCACGGTGGAGACTTGCTTTCCCCAGAGTCCCTCAAAGGTCTCCAGTTAGTATTAGTGGGATTCTGAGGGCTGGATGGAGGCATATGTGGCCTTTGAACTGTCTTGCCCGGCTCTCTGGCAAGTGACCCTGTGTGAGGTCTAGTTCCCTGGTCTTCCCATCTCTAGTGGCTGGTGTAGGAGGAGAGGAGATGTAGGAGCTCTAGATGCCAGCCTGATGCTACAGTCACTACAGGCTTCTGGTCAGAGACATGCGGCCTGGAGAAGGAGCCACCATAGGGGCATGGCACCTGCTGATCTATAGGGAGAGGAAGTGGGTCTCAAGTCTACNCATAGCATCAGAAGTGTCAAGGTGGTACCCTGCAGGCACAGCCAGCCCTATAAGCTTCTTTCTTGTCATCCCTGGATGTGAACTTGGGAGTGGGTAAATGAATCATCCTGGAGTCAGAGTGAACTGCCAAAACAGCAGAACACTTGCAAAGAGGAGGGGCTCTTAGGCCTGTCTGTGAGCTGGCTTTCTTTGCTGGGTTTACAGTGAGGAGCAGATGAAAGAGAGAGTGGAGAGAGCAGTGCCCAGGAGGGTTCTCGGTCACTCTGGAAGATTCTTGATGGCTCTAGAGGGTTCTAGATTGCTCATGATGCTGCTGAGAATATTCTGGAAGCTATCCAGAGCTGCTTCTAGGTGCACGCCACTGGGGCTGACTGCAGCAGTCCCTCCGTCAGGGAATCGGCTCATGATTATTGATGCTGGTGGAGTACAGGAGTAGAATGGCTAATTCAAGATGGCAGACAAATCAATACTATTTATATTTAGCCTGTGCATGTGCTGCGGATGTCTCCGTTACCAGGTTGGTCTTCATGATTCTATTTTTTGCAGCATTCAAGATGCTGCTGCCCACAGGACAGGATCTGCAACTTTGCACTCCCTCTGTGAATGTTTCTGGGACCCATAGCCCATGTGCAGTGAGGGGCCAGCCCATCCCTTCACTCTCTGGTTGGCATACCATCTCCCATAATGCCTCCCCTGCTAATCTCCATCATAGGGTGGTGTTCAAAGCCTGGCAGAATGCTGGCCTTGTCCGTACAACGGGCTTTGTGCAGCTTCTTTGGATAGATGGGGAAAGGCATCTATGAAAGGGAAGACTCCATAGTCTCCATGCTTCAACATTCAGACCTTGGCTTAATGTGTGCTACCCTATTTTCATCTTGGATTTGGGTTCTTCAGTGCCCTGCACACAGTAGATGCTTCACAAACACAGTTGCCAAATGAGCAGGTTCTGGACTGGGGGCACTTGGAGCCTAGGTCAGGGAAAAGATCCCCAGGCCTGCAGGGTGGGGTCTGCCTTGGGAGCCCATGTGTCTTGGGTGTTTGATCCTCATGGTCTAGTTGAATTTGCTTCTTGGTTACTGCATTGGGCTATCTTTATTTATCTTTTTTTTGGGGGGGGGCGCCTTCCTATCTTCCACAGGGATGCTCCAGGCAACAGTAGGGGTTGTTCTTCTGGAGAGGATGGGCAGTATCATTGCCAGCAGGTCTTGGGGGTGCATCCTTTGCCAAGGCTCTGGTGACTCAGTCTTGGCTAGTGCATGTACTGATGTTATACGGTCTGGGGTCCTCTTCAGGGACAGAGCAAAAATCCCTCCAGCAGTGTGTGAAACCCACAGAGCATCAACAGTTAGAAGGCTGACATATGGAAACCCTGAGGTGTCAGTGTGGTTCTTCAGGCTTTAAGGGTGGGCTGAGGATGGCAGCAGTGAGACCTTCCTCATGTCTCCCGGGAAGGCCTGGCGCTGCCTGCCCTTCTAGCCTCTGGACATCAGAAGGAGACTGGACACTCTTTTCCTTGGTGGAAAGCTTGAAGCATGACCTTTGGCATCTAAAACCCTGACACTGGATACCACACTCATTTGCGTTTTTATATTTAAAACACTGACTCTTGTCACACTGCCCTCCTGGAAAGGCTCTTCAGGTCTCACAGGCTCCTCAACAAGAGCAAGACCCTTGTGGTACCCCTTGATCAAGCCTCCAAGCCCAGGGTTGAGCAGTAGCACTGAGGCTCAGCACACACACTTGTTAAGTTGCCTGCAGCAGAGGACTGGTTAGCACCAAGACCAAGGTGCACCCAGNGAATGCTGGACTCGGGCCCCACAGGCTGTTTCCCTCTCTGTTCTCTCTAGGACCCGGCTGCTTNCTGAGTGTGAGGACTGTGTCTCTAAGTTTGTCTCTGCTGCCTACATCAGGTCCTCTCCACAGCTTTATTCAGAATCTTCTAGAATGAAGGTTTTGTTTTTAGGTTTCTTCCTTTAGTCTTTAAAGCTCTCAGAGTTTTGAAAATATGTGTGTATGTGTGTGTGGGGGGGTTGTGCATAGGTGTATACATGTGTGCTCATGCATGTGGAGGTCAGAGGGTGACTTCTGGTGTCATTCTCATGAATACCATCTACATCCATTGATAAAGCATCTCTCATTGGCCCTGGNCTCACCAATCAGACTAGATTGACTGGCTTTCAAGTGCCAGGGACCCTCCTGTCTCTTCCTCCCCAGTTCTGGGATTACAGGTACATGCCATCATGCCTGGCTTTTTATATGGCTGTGGGGCTTAAACTCTGGTCCTCATGCTTTTGAGGCAAGTGTTTTATGGCTATGCTACCTCCCTAAGAGGTTCTGCTGTTGTCTCAGNGCTTAGGCTCCACAACCTATTCCCAGCCACAAGCAATGGGCGGAGGGCGGTGACCTCTAACCTTCCTGGCATATACTAAGTATTTCGTGGTGCAGGGATGTCAGGGTGGGGCGGGGGGGGATCTTTGGTCTTGGGAATGTGACCAGAGATAGGGCCATTTTCCTCCACCACATGCTCCCTTTCCGTCCTCTTGAACCTCAAAACCGCTAAGGAGGAGGGTTGATGGATGGATTCTGAGGTGCTCTGTCTCGGAGTCCTAGGGTCATGCGGGGAGCTGGTTTCTCTCCTGGAACTNACGGCTGTTGTNNTCTCTCAATTTCCTTTCCTGGCCCTCAAGACCGGACCTGCCATGGGGGGACAGGCACTGGGCCAGGACAGATGACCTTCTGTTCATGTCCAGGACCTGAACTCGAGCCAGGTGTGGCGGGAGAGACTGTGAGCCTGCTTCCCCATCCTGNCGCGTGAAAGATCCAGATACAAAAAAGAAAAGGAGTGTTTGCCGGAGACTGCATCACATCGTGAAGTTATCCNTANCAATCAGGCCTCGCTTGCTCCCAGAAATTAGATCATTCTAGAATTTCATCGAATTAAGGGAGGATTCCGAGCCTGGCTTTCCCAGCTCCCGCGCCTTCCCTCCCAGCCCTTGTCTCCTCTCTAGATGGAAGATTTTCTGGCCATGTCAGGGCAAAGTGACCCGGTTCGCTAATGGAGAGGAAGCCTGTTAGAATTAAGGCCTAACAGCGTTAAAAAAGCAATCTTTGCAAGATTGAGGCCGCCGGGGAATCGGAGATTCTCAGCCAAGACCTCATTTAAGGATTGGAATAAAACTTGACACGCATGTGCGAACACGCACACGTGAAGCGGTGTTCAGAAACAATGGAGACTTGGTGTGAACAAAAGAGCCAAGGGGGAGCTGAAAGCGAGTTTCAGGAGCAGGGCAGGCAGGGGTCGTCCTCGGCTTGGGTAGGAGAGGTGCAGGCCGTGGTAGCCTGGTTAACACAGGAGCAGGGCAACAGTAGCTGGCCCAGGCCACGTGGGGCCTGCCAAGGGCACTGTCAACTCAGAACCTATGCTTTCCTCCTGAGCACTGCCCACACACCTGTTACCTGAGAGACATGGCAGCAGTCCAAGTGAGTTGCATCTGGGAGCGAACCCCAAGGACTAAGGTCTGTCATCTGACCACATCTCCAGTTGTCTCACTTCTCAGCAGGCAGTTGATGCTGCAAAGCAGGCTGTAGGTGGGACTCTCAGAGTGAGGAGGGGGTTGTGGGACCAAGAGTGTGATGGGGTGGGGTAGGTGAGAGTCAGGAAAAGGTNGGGGTAGAAGGAAGTGAGGGCAGATAGGTGGCTGTTTGATCCCATCTAAGGTTCCTAATTGTGACAACATTCTGGATGTGCCATAGCCGTGTGTGCTTTTCTCTAGGCATTCCTTAGCAGGAAACAGAAAGGAAGGCATGGGCAGGGATGGCGGTATAGGACAGCCACCTGCGTTCCTCCACATGACCTCATAGCAATTGTNTGGTTTTCTGCATTCTGGGTGAGTTCTTGGTAGACTAGACAACAGTGGCTCCAGACAGCTCTTGTGCCCAGTGCAGGACTGTCCTGCTGGTGTGTTTCTGTTCTCAAGAGCTCTGCAATGACAGATTGGTTGTGATACTCAGAGGCAAGCCAGAGGAAGCCACAGAGCAGATGTCTTGGTCTCTGAGCTTTTGGGGCCTGTGTCACTGGATGTCCAGCCCACAGTGTCTGTAGGTGTCTCCCAGAGCTTCACTCACAGGGGCCCTTTCCTGGGTGACTTGCTTCTGGAACAGGAAACACAGAGGACAATTCCCTGTTTCTAACAGGCCCCAGCAGCATGGCAGACGTTGAAGGATGCCATCCAAGGTATCAGAAGGGATATGTCTCCATGAGAGAAAGGGTTGGGGGCACAGACAAGCTGCCCACTGACTGTTTGTGCTGTAGAAGGGCAGGTGCCTAGCCGGGTCCAGCAAGCAATCACAATCTTGAGCTCCCAGAAGCTCTTAAAAGATGGCCTTGAGATTTGGGGGATGGGTACCCCGCTGTCCCTGACATCCTTCTCTCTGACAGAGCTGGTCTACAGAGAGAAGTTTTCTCCAGGGCTGTGCCAATATTCCTGGTGTTTTATGTCCCTTCTGGTTAGAAAGGATCAGTGGACTCTGAGGACCAGGCCCAGAGCAGCTGGTGAGACAGGTGGACAGCTCTGTACCTGCAGCGTGACTCCTCAGGGGTGACCTTCACCAGGATCCTTGACCTCCAGCCTCCTTTCCTGAAGGAATGGTCTCCTGTGCCACCCTAGCAGGGAGGTCCCATGAGGTGGACAACTCTGGACCATAGCTGTCTGTCAGGCATGGCTGTGTGCTTTTCCAGCCGAGGTGCTGGGAGGGCAGTCCCAAACTTGGCAGTGACTGATTTTGGAAGCTTATTTGTGTGTGCATGAAGAGTAAGTTTGGCACAGATATTTATTTGCCTCCTAAACAAACAGCCATTCTCACAATCCCTNCAGGCTCCTGAGGCCCCCCAGAGGNCACGTCAGCTCCCCTCTCACCCTGGCACTGCTTTTAAGTGTGTGCCACACATTCCAAGTGATGAGCCGGAGTGTGCCTGTTCTGGGTCCCTCTTCTGTGGGCCTTTGTAGGGAGGACTAGCAGTAGGTGTGACTTTGGGGGAGGGGCCAAGGCAAGACAAATTGAAGTGATCACAAAGTGTCTCCAAACCCACACTTCCTCCTTGGTGTCCCATGGCCCTGGCCCTTCACTCTTTCAGGAACTGTGTGCCCTGCCCACCTTGTCCCTGTGGTTCCTNCCTCCTTTTCTTTCCTCCCCTTCCACTCCCTTCTTCCTTCTCTGCCTCTTCTCCCCTGTTCTCCCCCTCCCTCTCCTCCTCTCCCACCCTAACCTGGATGGACAGAGGCTTGGGTGGAATGGAGAGGGGATGGTAGGAGGGATGGGGGAGGCAGGGAGAAGGCGACAATGTAGGGATGTGAGCAGTTCCTTTCCACGGTTTCCCGAGAAGTGCCTGAAGAGCTAGCTTGGGAACATTGGGATGGGAGAGGGTGCTGGTGGCTTGAAGTGTCCCCAAAAGTTGTGCTGAAGCCTGAAGTCCAGTTCCTCTGAATGTGACCTTATTTGGAGGTGACTAAGATCAAAGAGGCTGTTGGTGGGATGTGTCCTTATCAAAAGGGGGCTTGGGGACACAAAGATACAGAGAGGGGAAGGGAGATGACCATCAGCCAAAGCCTGTTCAAGGACTGTGACCAGTCCTGGGAGTAGCTTCTCTGAGTCTGCAGAAGGAGCGAGCCCTGTGGAATGAGCCTCGGGACTCAGACATGGGCCTCCAGCGCTCCATGGTCCGCGGTGCTGGTTGGTGGCTACGGGTTGGAGCTCAGGACATGGCAGTCAACAGATGATGGACTGGAGCTCAGGACAAGGTGGCTGGCAGATGACAGGTTGGAGCTCAGGACAAGGAGGCTGGCAGATGAGGCTTAGCCTAAGATTCCAAGCCNAGGCTGGCATCAAATTCTCTATGTAATTAAGGCTGGTCTTAAATGCTAATCCTCATGTCCCCATCTCCTAAATTCTGGGGTTATGGGTGGGTTTATGAGAGGGATTACAGATGGGGTTACAGGTGGGGGTCACAGGTGGGGGCCACAGGTGGGGGCCACAGGTGTCACAGGTGGGGTTACAGGTCGGGTTACAGGTGTGCACTACCAGGCCTGGCTTTCAGCCTGACTCATCAGTGAGGTATAGCCAGAGAACAATGCCATACAATAGCAAAATTATGCCAGTCACCATAACCCAACTGCTGGCATCTCTACTCTTGTACTTTGGAGTGTGTGTGTGTGTGTGTGTGTGTGTGTGTGTGTGTGTGTGTGTTTGGGGGTCTGCAGCCTCAGGTGTCACTCCTCAGGAGTCATCCATCTGTTTTCGAGGCAGGTCTCCCACTGCACCTGGAACTCAGGGGGATGAACTGGCTGGCCTACACGTCCACGGGAATCATATCAGGGTTTCTACCTCCCCAGTGCTGGGATTACAAGTGCGTGCCACCAAGCTGAGCTTTTTATGTAGATAATTAAGATCAAACTCAGGTCCTCACATTCCTGTGACATGCATGTTACTGGCTGAGCCATCTCCCTCGCCTGCTTTGAGGTCTTGAGGAAGTAAATTACCATGTCAACACAGTGGCTCTCACAGCCTAGGTGACTGTGAAGTACCATGCGGGCAGTGCATGCAGGACAGGTACTCTGGGCATAAGGAGTCCAAGACTGGCTGGGACAGCATGCCATCTCTTCAGTACTCAGGTGGCACACCACTCAATAGTTAGTACTTGCTCATTTCTGGAATTTTCCATTTAATATTGTTGAGCCATCGTTGGCCTGGGATGACTCAAACCACAGGAAGTGAAACTGCACATAAGGGACGATCATTTTATTATTTTTTTTTCTGGCTCAGGCAAGGACAAGTTTGGTTCCGACTTGTCTAAGAAGGATTTGAGGCCAAGGGTGCCTTTAGGAGCTCTGTAGCCTAGTGACAATGTCGCTCATGGTAAGGTTCAAGACCATTTGTTTACAAACCTTACCATGAGCTCAAGAGCTGGCTTTGGGTGGTCCCTAGCCCAAGACCACCTACCTAGGAGCTTCCACACAGAACTCAAATGTTCCCACTCCCCCGAGTGAGTTTGCTGCATCCCTCCCAAGGATCCTTCCTGTGTTCTCACAAGTCTCCTCTGGCCTGCATGTGGACCTGGACAGGATCCTGTGGCTCCCTCAGCTTTCAGTATGTGTAGGGGAAGCTTTCGGTGAGCCTCTGCTCCAGGTTGGGGGGCCTTGCTTGACTGGGTGACTTCTGCTGTCCAAGGACAGGGGGCATTACTAGGTAGCCTCTGTTGTTGTGGACAATGAGACCCTACTCTCTCCAGAGCNGGTCATTACAACAAAAGGTCTGGACTTCACTTGAGGAAGCAGGAGTACCCTCTGTCTCCCTGTTCCTCCTGAAGAGAGCTCTGGCTGCTTGGACACAGCCGGGATCAGGCTGCCATGCACTGGAGTATAGTCTTACTTTTCTGTGGTTCCCTGGAGTTTCCTGTGGAGCACAGAAGCTGCACTGGCCCCGGGTGCCTCATCAGAACACAAGGCCCTGAATAGCTCCACGGGGCCAAGCCCTAGTGCCAGCTGCTTGCCAGCTGGGCTCCTATCTTGCTCTTGTCCTGGAGAGAGGATGATCTAAAGACTGTGAGTTCTGAGTGTCTGCCTTCACCTTTCTGCCTTCAGGCACGAGTGAATCCCACTTTGGGAGTTTTGGGGTGGACCGCTTCTGTGCTTGTCTGGAACAATCTTGTTCTGTTTCTGCATCTGCTGCAGTGAAGTTTTTTTTTTTTTTCTCTCTCCCCTCCAGCATGGAATTTTCCCAGTTATTTTTAAATAAGTCCTGTTTATTTGTGCTTAGAATTCAGATAAGAACCACCAGCCTTGCACAGATGCAAAGCCCAAGCCGTGAAAGGCACAGCCATGGCAGCCACCGCCACGTCGTGCCTCTCCCACACTCAGACTCCCCGGCTGCCGGTGAAGGAAACCGTCCCGCTTTTCACATCTGAAAAGCTACATGAGGACACGGCCTCCGACAGACGAGCCGAGCCTCTCTGGAGAAAGCCAGGGATGGATGCTTCTGAAAACTCAGCNGGAGAGCTCTGAACTGCATCCGCTCTTTCTGATTGAAAATATGTTAAAAGAAAAAAAATTAAACCAAAGACCTCACCAAGTAACTCAATTATAAACCCTAGAGAATGAAGTTCGCCACACATCCCCATGGGATTTTGCTAGTATTATGAGCAGGATGAAGTTTCAGGTCTCCAGGTTTTGTGGGAGAGGATGTATCAGTTAGCTACTGCTATATAACAAGCAAGCCCCAAACTCCGTAGCTTGTGATGGAGTTCATTTTTGCTTGTGAGTCTTCAGATCTGCCAGGTACTTCTGCTGACCTGGGTGGTGTTCCACGGACCTCAGCTGGGCTTCCTCACGTACCTGTGGTCAGTTGATGGGTGGGCAGAGGCTGGCTAGACAACAGGTATTGGCTTTATGTGGCTTTTTCTCTAGCAGGCTAACTCAGGCTTGTTCATGGCTCAGTGGCTGGGTCCCTAGACACAAAGCAGAAGGAAGCCATGTGTGTCAAAGCTATGACTTTGAAAGTGGCCCTGATACCGGGAGTGAGAAAACAGGCCCTGCCTCTTTGTGAGAAGACCTATGAAATAATATGGAGTGTTTACAAGAAGTGTGAGCCTATAGATACATGGGGAAAAAGGGAATGTTTATGCTGGTGTCGGTCAGTCCTGATGGTGTAGCCTGGGGTAGCTGGGGTTCGAGGCTGGCTCTTGGGCTTGGCTGGGAGGGATTAGAGCCAAGCTCAGTGTGTCCCCTCCATGATCAGTTCCATGGGGGCCCGGCCCAGGACTGCCTGCTTGCTTTTCCCTTCTTGATTAGGGATTGGTGCTCCTGGCTGTCCTGGACCCCTCTGCCTGACCCTTGGCAGAATTCAAGGCCACACAGACAGAATCATCTTAATCCATGAAGGGAAAAGTAGCTGGAGACACCAAGGCCAGGACACCAGTGTGGAGGACAGGCTGATTAGCAAAAGCAGATGAAGGGAAATGGAGGAGGGGTGTAAGGGAGACGTGGGGACACCCACCCAGCCTGAGACACTGGGGGCTGAAGGCTGGGTCTGGAGGAGAGCACGACTCCAGCCCACTGAAGTTCAGAGGGAAATGATCATAGAGGCTGAAGTCCACGGAACGGGCCCTACGTGCTTGGCCCAAGGGCACAAAAATTCAGAGGGATGCAGGGTTCTGGAATGATCCATACACCAAAGACTTTACTGTAGATGTGTCCCCTGTGTGCCTCTGTCTTTCTGGGGAAAACTGTACATTAGCAAGTTTTCATTTTTATTTTTTTTCTTCTATTGCCACACCGCACCACACCGCACCACACCGCACCACACCACACCATGCCGTGGAGCTCCATGGGGGTATGTAGAAGGTGTCCCAGTGGGGAGGTCTAAAGCTGTGGGATCCCCCAGAATGGCTAGGATGGCTATGTGTCCTGGCTCTCACCTGTGCACCTGTCTTCAGAAGAAGGGACCAGCCTGTGTGTGGATGAGTAAGTCCTATGCACACCCCACCTCGGCTGCCTGCTCCCAGAAGCCAGAGTGTGTAGTCACTGTCCAAGGGCCCCTGGGGCTGTGGGAGCTCTGCCTCCCTTACAGTTTTCCTCAGTATTGGCCTCAGATCAGCCTGGCATTTCTGCTTGACCGTGAGTTATTTAAGGATCTGAGATTCTGTGGTTGCTCCAGAGAACACCAAAACCCTGGATGATCACTGTCTCTTCTGTTGGACAAGTTTGGTTGCAGCTATCCCAGATTGACTCAGCTCTGCCTCCTGCCCATCTGGGAAGTCAGCCAGCCTGTAGTCCAAGGAAGCAAGGATGCTCTGGGGCCAGGTGGAGGGACAGCAGGGTACCGGGTGCTTATTTTTGGGAGCCTGTGGGCACTGCTGCCTATGCCGGGTGGACAGGGACCCCTGAGCCATCCTTGTGCCAGGGGAATGCAGCCTGGCATAGGTCAGAGCTGCAGACGGACGCCACCCCAGCCCTAACGGAGGCCGACCTTGCCTCAGCTCGTCCCTCCTCTCCAGGTCTCAAGAGAAGGACGTGGGTTGCCAGCCTGTTCTGGGATCTGGAGCCAGCTCTGCACAAGGCAGAACTGATGAACTACGAGACGTGTGGGGGGCCTTAGCTGTCAACACACATTGTCAGCTTAAGTCTACAGGCTCAGGAAAGGGACTGTGATGTAAACACAGCATTCCTCCACCCCAGGTAATGTTTCAGTGGCTTTTGAGTTTGAGTCCTCTGATTTGGTGGTATGTTTTTACATATACGACCAATGTCAAGGACCTTGTGGATGTGGCTCCCTCTTCTTGCATGCCTTTCCCCGCCCATGGAGTCTGTGGATGGCTATGAAGAGCTTACTCCTTGCCTCTTCCCTCTGGGAAGTACAGCTTCCTCATGGGTGATGCTGGAGTCCATGGGTGGTACCTGGTCCNGTACTGACCCTGTCTATAGGTGACCTGCTCTGGACTGCAGTGACCAATCCCCACCCTGCCAGGCCCACAGTTCCCACTGTGTGGTTTGCTCTCTGTTTTTACATTCTAAGTTGGGAAACCTAATTCTTAGAAGTTCACCTGTAGCCGTGGGAAGCTGGAGGGAGAAAGCTGTGAGAATTGGCTGGGATGGGGTGGGACTGTTCTGTGGCTCGGTGCACTGAGCTGTTGCTGTGACAGTGTCTGACAAGAATGACCTAAGGAAATGAACATTTATTCTGGCTCATGGTTGGAGAGCACAGTTTGTTGTCGTGGGGCAGCCGTGGCTACAGGAGTTAGAGGCCACTCGTCATGTTGCGTCCCACAGTCAGGAGGGAGAGAGAGACAGATGCTGGTGTTCAGCTCCTTTTCTGCTTTTTTCCCCGAGTGCTACCCCTGCTGAAGGGATGGTGCCACCCACATTCAGGGTGGCTCTTCCCTTCTCAATTAACACAGATTTGTCTCCTAGGTGATCTGAGATCCTGTTAAGTTGACAATCGATATTAACCATCATGCTTAGATTCAACAGGCTTGGATAATGCCTTCCAACCTCATCAAGCCCCCAGGGTCTAGGTTTGGGACTCTAAGGAGCCCCCACCAATGACAGAGAGGTCAATGCCAGGATGTGTCATGCCCTAGCTAGGTGGAGGAGGATTAAAGAACCCAGAAGCTCTCTATGCCAGGTGGACATCATCAGCCCCTGGCCTCTAGCCCAGTGGGGTGGCTCCAGGCAGCAGGGGTTTTGTGAGGCTGCAGGGGATTCCAGCAGACACTAGGTTGGGGACCCAATGTGCTAATCAATTTTTCAGTCCTCCAGACAACAGCATCCATACAGAGATGTAAAATGAGGTCTTGGCCCTTCAGTGAGACCTCCGCATTTGGGCTCTAAATCGGTCTGAGGGTTCAGCAGGGCAGCCCAGGAGACAGGGACCCTTTGTGTCACTCTTGTACTTGCAGAGTGACTGCCCCACAAACTCGTTCCCTCCCCAACTCCTCCTTTTAACCCCTCCCTGCACACTTGTTTGATTTATACTTCCTGATGAAGCAGCATCCTTGGAGGGCCACACCCTGTTCTTCCAGTGTCCCTTCTCTTCCCTGCCCTGCTTCCTACCTCTGAGATTGAGTTGGCCCATTGAGGCAGAGAGGAGAAAGGGACACTGGCTTCCCAGTGAGTGGACCTTTCCCCAGGCCTGGGCCCAGGAACTTTATCAGAAAAAAAAAAAACCTCAGAGGGGGGCAGAGATGGGAGGGAGGCAGGTTATGCAAGGGAGAGGAGGAAAGGGCCATTTTGGAGGGGGTGGGAGGGTGGAAATAACCACTTAGCTCAACAGGGAGGTGTGCAAACACAAGGCTCAAGGCCTGAGTCATTGCACTGAAGCCCAGATGTGGCTCTTGACACAGCCTTTCACATCAAGTGGTCACGGCTGTGGATGGAGAGGCCCNTTAAGGACACAGATGCCTGTGCTGCCCACTGGGGAGGATGCCTTAAAGAAACCTCTCTTCTCGGCAGCCCAGAGAGAGAGTTGGAGCTTTAGCTCCTGTGCTTGGCCCGAGAGCCCCTTTATGGCATCTGGAGCCCTTGTATTCCCCACCACAAACNCGGACCGAAGATGACTGCAGGTGTGAGGGCTGGGCACCCTGTTTGCTGAGCTCAGCTTGGAAGGCCTTCTTTCCTGTGGCCTTTGTCTCTCCTTTTTGCCAATGTGATGGGGCCTGCTGGGACTCTTTCAGAGTACCTTTCAAAGTCCCAGGAAGGAGAGCTGACATTAGTGGCCTGGTGGGCCCATGATCCTCCAAAAGTCCACAGACCAAGGCACAGAAGCAACAAAAAGATGATCAAGGTATGAGAACAGNGCTAGGTGCTCTGGCATGCATGGCTTGGGGCTAAAACCCATGATGCCCATTAAACCCAGATTTCTGGCAACCCGAGATGNTTCAGAAATTTTGCAGGGGATGTAGTTATCCCACAAGGAGGGTCTGGGATGCGGACCTGNGACCCCAGAGAGCACCCAGGCAGCAGAGCCACTTCAGAGGAGAGTGTCTTTGAGGATTGAGGTGTGTGTGTGTCTTAGTNAGGGCTANAANTGTAATGAAACACCATTACCAAAAGCAAATTGGGGAGGAAAGGATTTATTTTCCTTACACTTCTACATCATAGTTCATCACTGAAGGAGGTCAGGGCAGGAACTCAACAGGGCAGGAACCTGGAGGCAGGAGCTGCTGCAGAGGCCATGGAGNNGTGCTGCTTACTGGCTTGCTCCCCATGTCTTGCTCAGTCTGCTTTCTTACAGAACCCAGGACCACCAGCCCAGGGATGGNATCATCCACAATGAGCTGTGCCTTCCCCCATCAATCACTAATTGAGAAAATGTCGCACTGGCTTGTCTACTTACAGCCTGATCTTCTGGAGGCATTTTCTCAATTGAGATTTCCTCCTCTCAGATGACTGTAACCTGTGTCAGCTTGACATAAAGCTAGCCACATGGGGGTTGGCACTGAAGAGTCAACTCTGTCGTCATGCTGGAGGGAAAGTGCTCTGGCCGAGGTCTGAAGCAGGGACAGGTTGTGAGGGTCTCNGTACTCAGGCTGCCTGGGTGGGCTGGAGTCTTAGTGGNATAGCCCCCCAGTGCCTGTGTGGCCTTGGGGTAATCAAATAGCCATTGGTTCCCCAGTTTCTTCNTATGTGAGATGATTGTGCTTGGCAATTGCCAGGTTTGCCAAAAAGGTTTCAATAAGGTAAAACTTAGGACTTGGCCCGAGACCCACACTCAGGGACCATCTGCAAACCTCACTGTTAGGGCAAGAGCCCCCAAGGCTTAGGGATGAGGCAGTGAGAGAGGACTCAAGGCTCTCCTTGGGATTTCCCACTCAGTTTCTCGATGTGCTCTAGCTCCTCCAGCCCTTCCCACACCATAGCTTCTCCTGTGCCAAAACTCATCAAGCGCCCGTATTATTTGTTTTTAGGCACTCATTTCTCTGACCCTGCCTATGGTCAGTCTGGTGAGACCAAGGCCACAAGACTGTGTGGCCCCTTTGTGCCTCAGTGGCACCTAACTGGGGCATGGAGCTTGCCCGTCAGCAAGTGTTAAGATGATAGATGGATGAGACTTGTGAAGGACTCTGGTAGGGATGCTGTGTGCCAAACTCCTTCTATGACAAGATCTCTCTGGGGGAAGGGCTTGGCTGGAGAGTGGGTGCATGGCTTCTGCCTATTTGGAGACTTTGCGCATAGATCATAGTAGGTGCCGAGTGTTTATTGGGTGGTGGCATCATGCTGCAAGATGTTTGTGTGCTTGAGCAGAGGGTGCCCCTTCCTGGTGTTCAGGCCTGCTCCTTTCATGGAGGCCCAGGGAAGGGGCTCCCACTCTTTTGACTCCCATGTACTCGTTTGTCCAGGGGTAGCTGGACTTGTAAACTGAGGCCAGTGGTCTGGACAGCGAGTGAAGAAGGGTCTACATCAAGGTCTTCTTAGGTTGGACTCTGAGGAGTAGAAAGGGAGGCTAGATGCCACATTCAAGTTCCCACATACGTCATCCCTGGACACATTTGCTGCACCCTGATGCCCGACTCTTGTTTGACATGACCCAGTGAGAATCAGTGAGATACCGATCGGGGCCTGTCTGAGAACTTAATTAAAGCTCTACATCACAAATGTAAGGCTCCGGGCTTAATGTGATCTGATAAAATTATTCGGATACACTTCAATTTCAATCTTGGTTTCTGAGACAGTGGCGGGGGTGGGTGGGGGAAGGCAGCGAGCAGNGAGCCAGAGAAGATACCATCACAGCCTTTGGAAGTATCTGCCATGGTGCCTGGGCAGTGAGGAAGACCCAGATCAACACTGATAGGGCCCAGATGTGAAATGTCGCCCACGGGCTCATGTGCTTGAGTGCTTGGTCTCCAGCAGGTGGCGCTGTGGAGCCTCTGAGACATAGGGAATAGCTGAGGCGATGAGGTCACTAGAGTTGAACCTTGCTGTCTGTGGTGATGTGAGCAAACCATCACCTTTGCGAGTGCACATGGAAATCCTTCTGAAACCATGAACCAAAATAAATCCCAATTCCCTTTTAGCTGCTTTGGTCAGGTCCCGGCAATATAAAAATAGATGATACAAGGATAAAGAGTGGCTGTCAACCTTAGGGACAGGCAGGTGGAGAAATTGGCTCGTAGCCTCTCTTGGCCAAGCCTGCTGGAGCAAGATTGGAACTTGGCCCTGGGATCAGGTATACAGCCGGGTCTTGGTACTGAGGCCAGAGCCTGATCTTGCTTCTTCTTGGCTTCAAGATACCTATTTAGAGACCACAATGAATGCCTCCTTCTCCCCAGGACCTGGGGCTGGGGAGACCTGGGGTTCCTTTGGTACCCTGTCCCAGAAAGGGTGAGGACAAGGCTGGCCAGAGACCTGTCTTGGTACATGGGGCCAAATGCTTCAAGAGTGGAACCTGTAGGTGTTCCCATGGACGTGCTAGAAGGGGNTCCAAGGTATAGGAGGGCTTAGGGACCAGTGGCAGCTGTCAATGTTGGTGGAACAACCACTGACCATGCTGAGGCTATCGAAATCTTGCCTGCATTGAAGGTACCGGTGCCGCACAAGTTGGTGCGGTAAGAATGAACAGGTAGACAGTACATTTCTCTACCCTCCCATCCATGATCTACCCATTGTTCATCTGTCCACCTCTCCATCCACTCAAAATCCTTCCTAAGCTGACCTTGGCTGCCAGAGCATGTTGTGTGTGGTGTGGTGTTTGTGGCAGACTTCCCTTGGTAGCAGTGAACTGGCCCCAAGTGGACTGAAGAATGGACTGTATGGGCATATATGCAGCAGAAGTGCAAGCAANCGCTCAGGTTCTTGGTCAATGTCCCCTGTCTGTGAGGGATCATTCTGGTCTAGAGCTAAGCCATGGGTATAATCATGTCTCCAAAAGAGATTACTGGAGAGGCAGGATGGGATCCATGTCGTGGGATCCATTCAGCCTGACAGCCAAGAGAAACACCAATCACCACTACCGTGGGCATGAGCCTTGAGGACTCCTGGCAAGAAAAAGAGGCTGAAGGCTGCCCTGGAGACTGTCACATGACTGGTGCTTGGTGGTCAGCAAGTGGTGGCCCCTGAGGTAGCACTGATGGTGGCGCCATGCTTTGTTCTCAAGCTGAGGTGAGAACTCTTGTTGCAAGTTTATCTGCCATGTTTGGAGTTGATAATGGTGAAGGCGTCACCAAGATCCTGGGTATCCCGAACTCTTCATGGGGCCTTTCCATTGTCGNTTTTTCCTGCAGATCTCTGAATAGGGTGTTCTAGGTCATGGTTGGGGTATCTTGTGACTTTCACATAGATTTTCAAATTCTTAATCAGTCAAGTTGAGGGAGAGGAGGGCTTTCTTTTTAAAAATACTTTTATTTCCAATTATGTATATGTGTGTCTATGCATGTGAGTGCAGGTGCCTGCAGAGGCCAAAAGAGGGCAGTTGTGAGCTTCCTGATGCTGAACTCAGGTTCTCTGCAAGAGCAGTGTGCACGCTTAGCCACTGAGTCAGTTCTTCAGCCCCACAGGTGGCTTTCTGTAATGACATGATGTTGTCAGCTCTGCAGCTGGTGGGATGATGAAGTCCCAGTTAGGACACTGTTCAAGATGACATCACCTGACAGGAGGTAGGAGAGCTGCAGGTAGGTTGAGTGACTTGTTTAAGAAGCAGCAAGCTGACACTGGCTGGCTTTCTGATTTTGAGATGGGGCAGGACCTGTCCCACCAGGTCCAACCCCACTGCAAGTTGCTGTGAATTTCTCTGGAATAACTCAGCCTGTGATTTGGATTCTCCAGGCAGGTGATGAGTGCTGCGNCATCAGAACGANGAGTGTGGGCTCTGTTCTTGGTGTCCTGGGTGGCCACAGGTTAGCTAGCATCTTGGCTCAAGTACCTGATTTTCTGAGGTCCTTCCATCTGCTCCANCACTGGCTAGCTCCTTCTACTCAAGAGAAAGCCACCTGTCAACANTGGGGACACAGAGGAGCAGTATGTGTGGCACGACCATGGCCAAAAGCAGACAGGGAAGTCTAGGGATCTCAGTTTGGCTTCAGAATCTGCTGTGAGCCCCAGGTATCCCCTAGCCCACAATGCATGTCATAAGGATGATTGGGGGGCCAGAGTCCTTGCAGCTTTCTACACACCTCTAAGGGTCCTTCTGGAATTGCCAGTGTGGTGGTGGGAGAGGGAGACTGAGAAGGACCCTTGGGTTTGCTCACTTCTGTTAGTGCATGAGTGGCCATGCCAGACACAGCACAGAGAGCTTAACAAGGGGCCTTTCAAGCAGGAGTCTGTTCATCATCCACAAAAAACAAGCTGGTTAGCAAGCAGATGACACACAGAGGAGAGTCTCTAGAGGTGGGCCATAGGGCTCTGTCATCTCCCTCTTTCTGATCAGTGTGGTTGCTTATGACCCAGATAGGGACACAGTTGGCAGAATTATTGGGGTGACAAAAAGCTTGGAGGGGTGGGGGCTGTTCAGATATGGGATCAGAATATACCTCAACAGTCTGAACATGAGGCCAAACCAAGCAAGGTGGGGTTTAGGAAGAACAGATAGAAAGTGCCTTGTTTGTATCCCTAAAAGCCAAGATCTCCAAGTCTGTGTCAGGGGTGGGACATAGGAGATTAACAAACNAGCACTTGGGCTAGCCATGTGGCAATGCCGTCACACAGCCAGAGCAGGACTCCCCAAGGAGAACTACTCCAGGGTCCTATGTTCAGATCTTTGTGCCCCACTTTCAAAAGGCCCTTGAGTAGCCANGCAAGACTTCAAAATGAGTTTTCCAGCCAAAAAAAATCTGCTAAATTTATTCTCTGCCAGTTATAGATTTTTTTTTATGATTATAGTAAATATTTTCTTTTTCTGAAAAGTAGAGAAAGCATGGAAAGGATAAAGACAGGAGCCCAAATCAGCCATAACCTTAATCTTCCCACCAGGAGATAACATTTTGGTACATTTCCTACCCGTCTTTAAAAAAGAATCCATATTTTAAAATAAAATTAGGACTGTCTTTATATATAGTCTGTATGCCGTCTTCTCTCCACTCGGTATTGTATGTGAGCATTCCTTTGCATTAAGCTCCTACCCGAAACCCCNTTTTCAGAAACCGCGGACTGGCCCATCCCACTGATGTTGAGAAAAATCCATGGTCTGTTTCTTGTTTGTTGTGAGCAGTGATGGCTTGTTCCTGGTCTGTGGTCAGCTTCCTGGTTCATAATGGTTGTTATGGACCTGATTTACCTGTAGGGTCAGTTCCTGGAGGTAGCCTTTGTGGGTTGGGAGCACCAACCCCAGGCTCCTGGATACCTTGCTGAGGTATCTTGGCTTAGGGAAGGAGACTGCTTCTCTATCCACATGTGCTCAACCCCTAAGGCTGGTGAATGCTTCCATGTTCTCCTCTGACTCTATCTTTGCNAATTTGGCTGATGGAAAGACCATCAGGCATGGCAGCCCTTGCATTTCCTTGATTGACATGAAGTGCTGTCTTCCTTAGTTCTCGCTTCNTTTAGTTGGTGTCCACCAGAATAGCACTGTNATAACTTTCCTCCTGGGCTCACCCTCTTGGGACTGCGTTTGCTGAGAGTGGGAACCCTGGGTCCTTCACCAGCTCACTCAAAGCTACCTCACAGAGGGCAGACGTCGACTTCTTGCACCAGAGTGGCATCCTGAAGCCAATGTGCCCAGTTTGAATGCAGGCTCTTGTCCCTGAANTGTGTGATCTTGGGCAAGGGACTGACCTTGAGGGGACCTTGGCTGCCCTTCTGCTCAGGGGCTGAGCACCATGGTGGGGAGGCCGGGACAAATGCAAGCACGTGAGTGCAGAGTCGGGCATTTGTGTTCANTTGATGGTGTGTGGTTCATTGACCCAGGATTCTGGGTTTTCCCCTTCTCTGTGTGAGTGATTTTAGGAACCTTGGGAGAACAAGGCTTCAACTCTATCCTCTACTCTGCCCCACAAGTGACAGTTCTGTGACGGGCAATCCAACACCAAAAGACACAGCTGTTGACTAAAAAGGCGGGGTGGTGAGTGCTGTACAGGAGCCCATGGAACAATGGGCTGGATTGACTCCAAAGGAAAAAATGACCCCAAAATACAGAAAAAAGAAGAAAGAGGAGCACAGGGCACATCCTCCTCCTCTTGTGCATGGACAGGAAGTTAATCTCACTAGTAGTCAAACCCATAGCAATTTAAACAACGGGACACCCACTTCTCCAAATGACTGNCAAGAAATGGCAGCAGAGGGGCTGCCAGACACCCTTTAGGAGCTCAGATGCCCCATAGGTCAACCAAGTACTCTGAGCAGCAGCTGCCCTGGTTTTCAGACAAAGGGTGGAAGAGCAAGTCAATGGGGGGCTGGGGCAGTTGGG
>LZPO01007942.1:421137-434804 GCA_001675575.1 Neotoma lepida | reverse complement strand
ACACACACACGCTTTTTATTTTTGACTGGCCTGGAATTCACTGATCCAATTAGGCTGGCTGGCCAGCAAGCCCCAGGCCTCTTCCTGTCTCCACCTGTCCAGTGCTGGGANTGCAAGAGTGTGCCAACGTTTTTTTTTCTCTTTGACATGAGTTCTGGGGTTAGGACTCAGGATCTCATGTGTGTCACAAACATTTTACCCACGGAATTGTCTCCCCAGCCACCACATTTTGAAAAATCACAGCCTTTGTGTCACAGTTCTGTGCTGGTGACTGCCCCAACAGTTCCTTCCCAACATTATTAAAAGGGACCACAAGCAAGGGTGCATCACTGACATGTCTTTGNAGCAAGCTCTATAGTGGCANCAGCATCTCCCTACAGGTGCCTGACCTATGGTGACATAGGTGAATGACCTATGTCACCTTCCTCTCCCCCACCCTCCCAGCTGTGGTCCTGACCTTTTCCTCTCCATCTCTATAGCTACCAGCTCCCTTGCAGACCCCCATCCTGGCTTCCCTTCCTGTAGATGTCTTCCTCGTCTGCACCAATGCACTGAATACATTTTTGCACAGCGAAGATCTTGTTCCAGGCCACCCAAGGCTCTGCATAGTCCCAGTTTCAAATGTGGCTCTTCGGCTAGCCACCTTGACTCTGTTATCAGGGGCCCTGCTCAGGATAGACACAGCCTGCAGGCACAGGTGCTCTCTGGAGAAGAACTGGGTTTGGTTCCTGCCTCTGCCTCCTTCCCTCCAATTACAGGCTGGGCCCTCTCCCAGGCTGCCTTATCCACTCCAGTGTTGTGGGTACCATGCAGGTCTGTGAGAGGGACCAGGGGAGCGCTGATGCATCCGGCCTCAAAGCAATTAAACAGAGGGCTCCAGGAAGCCCCAGACCCTGCCTGGGTTATTTGTATTGAAGGCTTCCTGGGAATCTGAGCCCAACACTGCAGAGCAGGGCTGAGTCATCAGATATCCAAAAACCTGAAGGAGGGGGGATTTTGCTGTGTGCTGACTTGGAGGTGAGCCCTAAGGACAGGATTGGAGTTGCAGAAGCTTTATGGACATAGATTTTGAGGAAGGCATCACTCTGGAGAGAGGCAGAGCTGATCTCTTTGCTAGCTTCCCGGAAGCTTATGCTCTGGGAAGATGGAGTAGATTTGTGCCAAGAGGGACTTTATTTTTAGGCAAATGTGAGAAGGGAAGGGGTCNTTGTGGGAAGTGTTCTAGACTGGTGCTGGTCCCTAGCTTCAGAGACTCCTTTGCCTTGTTACTTTGGGAAAAGGCATTGTCTCCTGTGGGTGCCTCAGAAGGCTACGGGGTGATGGTGTAATGGTGCACAGATTTCTTCTCTGTGAGCTCATACGAATGCTGGCAGCATCAGCTATCATACGTTCTAAATTTACAGGGTGCCTGTCCCGAACTGATGGCTTCAGAGCGAAGCTGCCTGGGATTATGAGCATGGCAGCTTAGCCTCCTTGAACCCCACTTGCTTCCTAAGCTACCTGACTCCTTAAGACCCACAGACAGCCAGCAGGGGCTCACAGGGAAGGGACCCCTTNCTGGAGGCCTCAAGTACAGAGGCATGGAAATCCCAGGCACCTCTCTACAGTTTCTTTCAAGAAGGGGCTACTGGNTTTTTCCTGGGGATCCAGCAATAGTCTCAAAGGTCCTGGTGGCAAGTCTTGAGCCTATGGAACTCTAGGACCAAGAGCACTGCCCAGGGACCTTAGGCCAGGAGATAGAAGAGTCCCTTCACTCTCACTGTCTCTTACTATGTTAGTGCTCAGCAGGGTTGGACAAAACCAACCTGTGTCGGATGGATGAGTACCTTGGTGCTTTTATTCTCAGGTAGTGGACGGGAGTGAGAGAGAAGGCCAGGGGACATGATGTCTGGAAAGTGGCCTTTTGAGCAGTCCCTTTTCTCCACAAGGACACACAGAGAGCCATGGCTCATCTCAGTTCTCTGGGGCAGGCAGGACAGTTGACCCTCTAGACCTGAATTCAAGGCTGGGGCTCAGGGATGCTGGGGCCAGGACACAGGAGGCCCAGGCTCACAGGCCATGCATGTCTGCTGANCCGAGCACGCCTGTCTCCTAATCCTGCATCTCCTGTCCTGCTGCCCGGGCTTCCTGAATATGACAGTGGCACTGGTGAGTGTCTGCAACATGGTTTCTTTTTTTGAGAGTGGCTACAACATGGATACGTAGGCCACAGTGCCTAAGAGAAAGACTGCCAGGTACTTCACAGGATGCCTGCCCACCCTGCCCTGGGACATGGCCACTGGCAGAAAGCTAGTCTGGCCTCTGAAGCCCAGTGCAAGGCTGCCTGTGGAGCTGGTGTGTTCTTGTGGGAGGGCCTTCCAAGTGGGGTCTGCCCTGGCTGTAAGCCACCCACCTCTGTGTTAGAGCCTTCAGGGCCCCTCTGGGTGACAGGCTGTATGTGGTGCTCCTCTATTCCTCGTCTTCCTTTCTTCTCATGTGATATGTCCTCAGCACTTTTATTATTATGTTTGCGTCCTGACTGCACTTTCCCCTCCCCCCTCCCCTCCTAGTCCCCGCCCACCCCTCTGCCAACTCCCATCCACTTCTCCATTTCTCTTCAGAAAAGGGCCGGCCTCCCATGGAAATCAACCAAGCATGGTCTATCCAGTTGCAGTAAGACTAGGCCCCTCCCCTTTATGTCTCATTTGCATGCTTCAGACACCAGCATCTCCTCCTTGGGGCTTCTCTTCACTGCCTTGTAGAAAGTCCTTATCTTTCCTAGACTTGTGCCCTCTACCTGGTTGTGGACCAGGTGCCCACCTTGGCCTCACAGAAGCCCTTCTTCTCTCCCACAGGTTGCTGTGTACCCAAGGCTCCTCCTCGCTTGAGGACCTGCCCACCCCCTCCCTCCCTCAGCTCTGGCTCCTCCTCCTGTCTGACCCACTCTTATCTCCAGTANCCCTCTGTCTTATGAGCCTTCTAGCTGGCCCCATAGACATTTGTAAGGGTGAGACTGAAAGTGGAAATTCTCCTGCCTCTGCGCTTTGATTCTTTTTGGGAATGCCAGACCTTGCTCTGGACTCTGCTNATGTTCAGAGTCCTGGGTTCAGCTGATGACTGTGGGGGACAGGGATGGGAGGTGAACACACCTGCCAGGCACTGCAGCTTCTTGTCACACCAAAAGGAAAACTAGCCCTCTAACTGCCTTTTAACAAAGTTTTAAAACAAACAGATGCCTGGGAACACTGAATGGACAGTATAGGGCTCTTGATGCCTTTGTGGGTGAAGTGAGCCTTAAAATTATTTTATGTTAATTTTATATTGTGTGTGGATATTTTGCCTGCATGTGTGTCTAAGCACCATGCATGCACAGTGCAGGGAGGCCAGAAGAGGGCTTCACATCCTTGAGACTGGGGTTACGGTTCACTGTGGGCAGCCATGTGGGTGCTGGGAATTAAACCCGGGTCCTTTGGAAGAGCAGCCAGGGCTCTTAACAGATAATCCCTCTCTTCAGCCCCGGAAATGACCCTTTGAGTATCAAAGTGTCCTTAAGGCACTGAGGGATCCTGGGAGGAGCAGCAGGGTGGGTGCCCGATGCCTCTGTTTGCTCGCCTGGTGCCTGGGCATGGCTGTTCAGCCACCCAGCAGCCACAGCTTCTGAGGCACTGCTGAGCCTAGGATGGGGAGGGACTGCCACTTAGCCCTTTGCAGAGGGGCGGGCGGATGGGGAGGGTGCTGGCATATCTTTCCTCCCTTTTCCCAGCTTCCAGAGGGCTCCAACAATCCTTAGCTCATCACTGTGTATCCCCAGCCTCTGCCTCTGTACCTCGCCTTCGGTCCTAACCAAGACTCAGTGTCCTTTCCTTGTAAGGACACCATCTGTGTTGGTTTAAGGACACCTCCCCCCACCCCCCAAAAAAACCCAACCATATCTTAATTCCAACTCCAAAGACCCCGCTGCCAAGTAAGGTCATATTCAGAGAGACTAGGGGTTAGGATTTCAATCTAAGCCTTTTAGGGGACACACTTCTACCCATAGCAAGAACTGCCTAGGCAGAAGCAGGGAGGGACTAAGGAGAGGAGATGTCCAGGCCTGGTGTGCCTGTCTGCTGGGACCCTGGCCACCTCCCTCAGTCGGGGAAGCCCCCCTGCTTGGCTGCTTCAATGCAATGCAGTCGGCAGACTCAGCAAGGCGGCAACAGGCGCATTCTTCTATTATTGTGGCTGCCAGCGCTCCAGGACCAACTGGGTTTACAAAAATAAAGTCGTATCATCTGCTGCATATACTGCACCCCCTAAAACAGGTTATTAAGGGGAAGCGGGAACTCTCAGAAGCAGATGGAGGAGCCCTTGATCTGCAGAAGGTGCCGTTTCCATGGCTCAGAAGGCTCCTCAGAGGGAATGAGGTATAGAAAGACATACACCTGAGCCTGTGGTTGGGTAGCAGAGGGCCACCCTTGGCTGCTAAGTCAGAAATGAGAGAGTAGGCTGGGGCGGATGGGTTCCGGGGGAGTGGACTGCACGAGGGTATAAAGCACAGCCTTCTGCACACAGAGGTGCCTGGCACAGCTGCAGAAGCCAGTCCCATCCTGTTCTCTTTCTGTGTAGGGTTTGNAGAGACAGGCACCTTCTATGGGAGCTGGCAGCAAGGGTGTTTCGCAAAGACCTGGCTTCCCTATCTTACAGGAGGATGATTGACAGAAGGGAAAGAAGGCAGGGTGAGCTGCACCTCGGGGACTCGGGGAAAAGCTAAGTCTTATGCTGTGTGGGCAGGTGACACAGGGGAGGTGTGGAAGACGTGTGGTCCAGTGGGAGAGGTGGAGCTTAGGAACCTGGGGATGGCTGCTGGTCAGATTTTCATCTTTCTGCATCCTTTGCCCATGGCTCTCAGACAGCATGGCGTCAGTGCTGAAAGAAGGGAGGGGCTGATCTGTGTCAGGGACTATTTTATTCCAAACCCTCTCCTTAGCATGACTCTACCCCCGTGTGGGTTGTCAGGGTAAGGCAGAAGGTAAATTCTGGTCTACACAGTGGCCACTGCACAGGACAAGCCAGGTGTGGGTAGTCTCGGCTGTGAGCACAATTGAGTTGGGTGTTCAGTTCACACGTGGCCACTGGGACTGGCTTATTTGAGGCAACAACAGCCCTCCTACCTCCCTCCAATCTGTTGACTCCAGTATTCTTGGTTCCAACCTCTCTGGAGGTCAGGGGCTTCCTGTTTTATGACCAGGCTTAGGCACATGGCTGGGGCCCCTTGGCCATCTAGGCCACTGTTCTTCCATCTGTTTTTCCCAGTGACTTTCAGTGAGGCAGACAGAGCCCTGTTGTGACGTCTGCCCCACTGAGAACTTAGGTCTCCTGAGATGGGATGACCTGGAACCAAGGAAAGGTAAATGGGACTGTCTGCCCGTTCCCAGCCTCCCATCCCAGNCTCCCTTTCCTGGGAGACAATCAGATGCAACAAAGGAGTCAAGTCAAGCAAGAACTCTGTTGAAGAACAGTGAGCCCCTTTTAAAGCCTAAAACCACAAGGCTAGAGAGAGGGGTGGGGTAGATGCCTGTAGGGCCAGTCAGTTTAAACAGCTTAGGTTCCTCCCTCCTTGCTTCCTCCACAGACCCCCACAGACCTTTGTCAACAAACTTGGGTTCCTTCCTCCCTGCCTCCTCCCAGGGCCATCTTTATTTGTAAACAACTTGGCTCTGCAGGCCCCCACAAATCACCCCCTTTTTTTTCAGTCAGTTTACAAACCGTCTTCTTAACCCAATACCCAGAGCCTTTTCAGTTTGCAGTTACCCCTGTATCAATTCTTTCACAGAAGCCCCTCAGGGTCACAAGAAAACAACAAAAAAGTTTTCATCCCCCAGCTTTTAAAACTGGATTTTTAGATATACAAGAGAACAGGAAACAGATTACTTGGTTGGTTGTTTTAAATTAACTGAAAACACTACAACAAATGGTAAATGATGAAGGATAGGAAAGTGATGAAAATAATACAAGGATGAGAATAAGTAAAATGGTGGGCTGGAACATCCGACTCACAGATATGGGCTCCTCGGCGCCGTGGTCATCCGCAGACTTGGGCATCTCCAGGCGGTCGATGAAGGTCTGCAGCTCCTTGCAGAAGGCCTTCATCTGCACGTTGATGCGGTAGAGCAGCTCGTGCTCCCAGATCCNGCTGCAGTCATCCTCCTCGTCCATCAGTCTGAACAGATCCCTTCTGGCCACGTAGATGCGTGCCTCAGTGATGATGGTGCTCGTGTCTATGATGAGCTGATCGATGGTCTTTCCCAGGCGCTCAGTCCAAGTCGATGTCCTTCATCTGCTGTTGATCGGAGAGAGAGAGGGCCAAGGCCCGGGTGCCGGGTAGAAAGCTGAAGCAGGAAGGCACCTATCCTGTAACCCCTAACTAGGTGCATGGAGGCCTCCTCCAAGTTTAAGAGCATCTGTTGTGTCTGTGTGAGCTCTTCTGCTAGAGTCTTCAACATTACTTGCAAACTGTTATCAAATTCGATTTCTTGTTCTTTAGCAGTTGCTCTGTGAGCAGCTATGAAATTATTATGTTCTGTGCTAGGGTCTATCTGTTCGACGGACATTTACTATTTCCTCTGTAACGAGGCTTGTTATCTGGCTATATTCATCAAATATACCTTTTAGTGTTTTTATCATTTCTTCTTGCATCTTTTGCACAGAGTCCAGCAGCAGAGGAAGTGTGGTATCGTAATATTGACTCTGATGGAGCTGTGCCCCCTTCAGTGCCAATACATACTGATTATGCAGCATATGGAGCCTCATTGTAGCTTTGTCATAGCGCTCCTTGGCCTTTTCTGTTTTCCTTCCTTTGGCTAAGGCTTCTTTATATTTCTCTTTGCCAGAATACATTTCTTTTATTAACTGTCAATAGCTGGATTTTAATTTCTCCAATTCTTTGTGACTTTGATCATCTCTGCCTCTTTCTGCTGGTGAATGTCTACGTAGTTCTTCTTCACCTGCTGCTTGTCCTTGATCATCATGGTGAGCCTGTGCAAGGGTCCAGAGTTCAGGTCCTCGGCNTGTGTCTTCATTATCCTACTTACTCCTTGAAGGATGGAGGCCACGACCATCTTTTTCTCCAGGGTGTTGTCACTAAGGTCCAACACCCGGCCTCAGTCCATGGCGCAGGCTGGGATCCCGGGGCGCCCAGCCTAGGGTGCAGCGGTTGCCGCACAGGCTGCATAAGCTNTTGGGGCTGCCCCAGTGGCTAGCTCGTCCACTCCCCCTTTTTGTTTTTCTNAGGACTGTCGCTTATCTGTCCATTCCTGTATGGCGGTCTGCAGGGCCTGGGTCTTTTCTTTATCTACTTGGGCACAGTCTACCCTTTCATCCGATGTGACAGATGATGTGGGTGGCTTGCCATGAGGGCTCAGGGAGTCTGACTGGAAGTCCAGGGCTATGTNGTTCACCTTGCCAGTACCTTTTTTTGGAGCTGGGCTGTCGGTGCCACTGGGAACAAGGGATGCAGACACTGGGGTTTGCATCTCCTGAGTCTGTGTTGGTGATNCTTTGTGTGGAGATGGGGAGGCAGTACTGGGAGGAGCTGGAGTTAAAGGTGTGGTTGACCCTGGACCAAGACTTGGTGACAGGTGCAGGTCCAGGGGTGTTGGCTTTGTCTTCCGGTCAGGCTTGAGGTCTCGATTGACCGGGGGTGGCTGGATCTCACTTCCCTGGCTGGGGCCTCTATGAATAGGAAGGGCTGTGGATGTGTAGCCAAGTGGGTTTCCTGGGCTCATGGGAGTGTGGACACTTTCGGAATTGTCCCCCGTTTGTTCTGATCGACCCACGACAGTCTTTCCTGGAAATTCAGCAGACCAACTGGCACTCTTTCCATTGTCCATTAGGAGGTCTCTAAACTCCTGACACAGGGTGTTGTTGGGTGTCTTGAAGGTGTACACATCCTCATTATCTGTCTCGTACCCTGTGAGGCTGCCCTTCGTGTGGCTGTATGAGGCCAGGCTACGGGGGAGGCTATAAGTACTGTCTCTGAATTCTGTATTGTGCCGGCTTGGCTTGGGAAGGCTACAGAAGCCATGGACTTGACTGCTGACTTCATTGATATAGTGTCTANTGCCCTGGGCAAGTTTTTGCACGGCTGTATCAGTCTTTTGCNGGGTGCCCTGAGAGAGGCTGGCACTCCTCGCATTTTTTGTACTGGTGGACAAAGCAGGCTGGATGTGGCTTGACACAGGAGGGAGCAAAGTGGACTGGCCAGAGTGTGAAGGGACAGAGGACTTCCTACCGGTGAAGCTGCAGATCTGGCAGATGCTCTGGACCCACTTATTCATGTCAGCCTCTGTCTCAGCCACCAGGTAAAAAGTGCGTTCGCTGGTCTTGATGTTAAACACAAAACTACCCTGCAGCTCCTTCTTGTTGAAGGTCAGGCCTTTACCCACCTGTTCACAAAAGATCAGGTTGATGACCCGCAGGGGATTCTTGGAGTGCTCNTTCTTGTAGTATTCCAGAACATCTGGGTTGCCACTCATCCGGCCACTCCGCAGTATAAACCAGCGTTTCTTCCAGGCATAGAGCCTCAACTTTTTCTCAGGAGGCGATTTCTTCAGCCAGCCAGTGCACACCACATAGCCGCCACAGGCACTCATGTTGCTGGCTGACTGGAACCCGCTGCCGGCTTGCCTGGGCACAGGCATGGGCACAGGCGTGGACTGCTGGGTTAGCCGGCTGCCGGTGTGCAACTCTCGGAGGAGGGGTAAAGAATCTGAGTAAAAGGTTGCTTTAAGTGCTGCGATGGTGGGATAAAATCCCAGCGGTGGTGGGATGCCGAGCTGTTTTTCCCTTTCCCTNGCCAACCCTTCCACCCTATCCCAAGTGCTCCAGGAAAAGAGGTTAGCACTGGGCACCCAGGGTGCTAGGAGAATGATAGTCTCCCAAGTAGTGGTGGCATTAATTTCAGATATTTCAAGCCCCCTGGACCTGAGCACATAGCGTAGGGTTGCGAGGGCCGGCTCTTTCTTTTGTGAAGTTGCATTACCCATGCTGACGTTTCACTTACCCTGAAGACCACTGGGCCTTGGCCGAGGTACTTTCAAGCCCCACTTTGGGCTGCCATTTGTTGTGACGTCTGCCCCACTGAGAGCTTAAGTCTCCTGAGATGGGACGACCTGGAACCAAGGAAAGGTAAGTGCGACTGTCCAGCCGTCCCCAGCCTCCCTTTCCTGGGAGACAGTCAGAGGCAACAGGGAGTCAAGTCAAGCAAGAACTCCTCTATTTAAGAACAGTGAGCCCCTTTTAAAGCCTAAAACCACAAGGCTAGAGAGAGGGGTGGGGTAGATGCCCGTAGGGCCAACCAGTTTAAAGGTCACCCAGACATAAACAGCTTAGGTTCCTCCCTCCTTGCTTCCTCCACAGACCCCCACAGACCTTTGTCAACAACTTGGGTTCCTTCCTCCCTGCCTCCTCCCAGGGCCATCTTTACTTGTAAACAACTTGGCTCTGCAGGCCCCACAAAGCCCCATGGCAGCTCTGTAGGATTTAATATCACAGGAAAGGTGATAAGCTATACAGATGGCAGTCCTGGGACTGCCTCTCTTGGGAAGAAGTTGGGTGTTGAAAGGCATGGTTCAACTTTTCAGCAAAGCTAGCTCTGTCAGTGAAGCCTGTGGATACCGTCTGCTGACAGGCACCTCTNGGTGGTGTTCCTGTCCTGCTTTGGTGAATCTCACTGGCTGATTGCCTGCCTGAGAATTGTATTCCGTTCAATGCCTTCTTGCTGTCAGAAGTGCCTACAGGCTGGGCAATGCTCTCTAGTCCCATCGACCTTATGTCATGCCTAGTTAGGTCTGTCCAGTGGACCAAGAGTAGAAGTGGAAGGTATCACCTCTGTCCCCTGGGTCACAGTTGAGGGATACAAGGAGCACTGGAAGCCTCGGGGTGGTAGTACTTACTTGGAAGCAACCTGAGGCTCGGAGTCTCTGTATGGAGGTGAACTTGAGCAGAGGCAGTCTGCGAGGGATGTGCAAGGCTAGAGGATCCTGCCCTGTGGGTCCAAGCATTTTCCTTGGGTGGTCCTTCTACACTGTCGGTTAGCCATTTACACCCCGGGGAGGGTGACATCCCTACCACTTGACTGGTTATTTCAGGAGATAGTAGAGCTTCTAATAGAAGCGGGTTTCCATTTCTTTTGAACTGAAAGTGATGTGCAGATCAGATCGGTGACTAGGGAAAGCTGGTGCCCACTGGCATACTTTTTCTGATATGNCTTTCAAGGGGTAGCGGAGATGTTCCCTCAGACACTGGGCTCCTGAGGGACATGGCAGTTCCATTTGCACAGTGTGGCTGCAGAGAACCTTTAAGAGGCTTGGGGACTTCCAGAAGGGGTGTGTATGAGATAATACAGTGTGCAGAAATCAGCTGATGTCACCAGGGCCCAGCCCCTCCTGGTAGGCTGGGGGTTGGTTTCTTGGGAATGAGTATGGCAGTGCTGCCCACTTTTGGAAAACTCATGTGGGACTTGAGGAGGCTGAATAGTGGCACAGGAAGGGACTTCTGGGTGGAGAGGTTGTCCCTCCTGCTGGCTGACTTTGGCAGGCTCCTGGTTCTTGCCCTCTGGTAGACTCATACCCATCTGTTTATGGCATGTTATCAATAGGGGTGTTTTTGTCCATGGTGCCCTGCAGTACCAGGACAAGGCAGTCCTGCTCCCTTCTTCACTTGCCTGACAACCCAGTCCACAGTCCACAGTGCCAAGGTTGGAAAGTCCTGACTCTCAGGGAACCCAGAGAGCTGGGAGGTGTTCTTAGTGTCCATGGCAGAGCACNTAGGTCTGAGGGTGAATCATGGTAAGAATCTTGGTCATCTGGCTTGGGAATGTGGTCCATTTGGTAGGGTACTTACTTGCCTAGCATGCCAGAAGCCCCGAGTTCCATCCCCAGTACCACATAAACCAGGCATGGTGGTGCTGCCTGCAACCCCAACACTTGAGAGGTGGAAGCAGGAGGATCAGAAGTTCAAGGTCATCCTTGGCTACATAGCGATTTCAAAGGTAACTTGGCCTACGTGAGACCCTGTCTCAAAGCAAACAGCAAACAACCAACCAAAAAACCCAAACATTGTCGTTATTTGATAAAGCACTTGGTGCTGACCTGGAGATCTTAGGTACCCAGGATGCTGCAAGGCTATGGTCGTCTGCCTGTCTTTCCTGGAGTGGCAGACTGCAGTCCTTTAATACCTGCTCCTTAAGTGGAGGTGTTTGCTCTGGGTACAATACCTGCCCCCCACCCTTGGCTTGTTCTAGTTCCAGGGCTCATCTGGAAGATGCATGCATTCCCTTCTTTTTGTGGAGGGCTGAGGAGGAGAGCAGTGTTCATAGCTGTGTTCACAGGGATAGAGGGATGGTCACTTCTGTTGCTGGTCTCAGGGAAGCCATAGGGTGAGGGTGGGGAAAAGTTGGAGCCCGGGTGTGTCTTAGTTTTCTCCCTTAAAGGTATGACGGGTTTCTGGGGCAAGGGCTTGGCTGGCTTCATTAAGAGGTCTCCATAAAAGACTCTGAAAACCAGTTGCCTGTGTGGAGCCCAAGGCAGAGCTTTTGTGATCAGCTCCAGGGGAAGAGCTGAGGACTGCCTCGNGCCTTTGGTNAACCCATCCAGGCATTACTTCCTGCAGACCTATTGCCAGACACATTTCTTACTCACATGTAGCCCAGATTGTCTCATTAACTCAGAAGTCTCGAGAATCCTGGGTCCCAGGTCACAGAAATATCTTAGGGAATCATTTAACCTAACTCNTGGTATTATTAATGGAGAAACTGAGGCTGGGAAGGGAAACACAAAGAGGTCATGGAAGGAGGACTCGAATCCAAGCCTGAGACTCTCATGAGGATGGGAAACCTCTCAGGCCCTCAGCGTGGGCCTGGCAGCCATGTTGTGGTACTGAGGCTGCAAGGAAGTGCTGGGAGAGCTCAGTTAGGATGCTGGAAACCTTCTCAAGTGAGGGCTGCTTGGGGCATGCTGATGGGCTTGGAAGGTCCTANAGTCACTAGNCTTCTGTCTCCCCCTGTTGTACTATGCCGGATTTGCTTGGCTTTTCATCCCTGACTGACCATTTCTCCAGCCTCAAATTTCTCTCATTTTCAAAGCCAAATCATGTCTCATCATTTGGACAGACCCAGACAGATCATGGTCTACCCACTCACCCTCTGATGGGCACAGGTTCCTGACTGTTAAGCTGTTGGGCATATTGCTGCTAGGAACAGGGTGTCAAACCTTCCAGAGATCCATTTCCAGGTGTTTTGAGTGTACACCAGAAGTGTTCTTGCTGGAGGAACTACTTCTTTTGCCTTAGTGTGAGGTAAGAAGCCAGGGCCTTGTGCATGCCAAGCCCATGCTGTACCCCTGAGCTGATCTCCAGCCCTCACACTTCTTACCTTTTGCTTCTGTGTATGGCAGTTGGCTAATGCCTNGTAGGAGAGGCAGAGTGGATGCAGCTTCTGCCGGGTGTTGCTGTCCTATCTGATAGAGCCCTTACTCCATCACAGAGTGCTTCAGGCCGCTGTCTTTCTTCCTGTCAAAGTGCTCAGATCCACCTTCTGCATGGCTGGGTCCTGTCTCTGCACCTGAAATAGTCACAGCTGGGAGCNTTCCTGGTTGAGACACCCACACTTTTCTGAGCTAGGAAGCAGCAGGACGCAGGTTCAGAAAGCAGTGAGGGTAGCCCGTTTCCTTATCCCTTTGTACTGTCCTGTTCAGATGGTTTTGGGGCATTGCCCCTAAGTCCCTCTGCTGNCATGAAGACAAGTGAGCCTGGAAACCAGGTCTGACGCCTGTATCAGCTGCACGTAGCTTTGAGTTTGGACTGAGTCCACAGACTCTGNCCTTTGGCAGGGATTCCCTCAGCAAGACACCACCATGGGGGCCCCAGGCTTGGGACTTTGCCCAGAAAGCAGGCACAGAGAGCAGACACCTCCTCAAAGGTATGGACATTGAGAGTGGAGTGATGTTGGCCACACAGTGCCTGGAAAATGCCATCTTTCCCCACTACAGAAGCATTTCCATCCATCTGAATGCCTGTTGGGGTCTGTCTTCCTTGGTGGCCTGTGCTAACCATGATCTAGCACCGTAGTACTAACTCTGATCCTCCCCACTGTAGCCAAGGTTGACCATCAGGACAAGGGAACCACTGATTCCCTGACTTCCATCCTTCCTAATGTGGCCAAGGTTAGCCCTCCANGACAGGGATACCCCCAGACCCACGATGTCTATCCTCTGCTATAGTTGGTTCTTGTTTCTCTTTTGGGAGGCCTGTCACCCAGCTCCCAAATAAATCACACACGGAGGCTTATTCTTAATTATAAATGGCCGGCCTTAGCTTGGCTTTTTCTAGCCAGCTTTCCTTATTTTAAATTATCCCATCTACCTTTAGCCTCTGGGCTTTTTCCTTTTCTTACTTCTGTAAATCTTACTTTCACTCTTACTCCGTGACTGGTTGGGTGGCTGGGTGGCTGGGTGGCTGGCCCCTAGTGTCCTCCCCTCCTTGTTCTCTTGCTCCTCTTTCTTGCTTCCTAATCCCTCTTTTTATCTTTCTATTTATTCTCTCTGCCTGCCTGCCCAGCCTATCCTTTCTCCTGCCTCGCTATTGGCCATTCAGCTCTTTATTAGACCATCAGGTATTTTAGACAGGCACAGTAACACAGCTTCACAGAG
>LZPO01007942.1:406471-418226 GCA_001675575.1 Neotoma lepida | reverse complement strand
CATGTGCCAGGTGACATTGGGCACTTGTGTAACTCCTTGCCTCAGTTTCCCTGATTGTACAGGTAACACTTGGAGTTGATGACATCTAAGCTGCTTTCTGGATGACTGAGGTCAGAGGTCATCCATGCCACACCCACGTCTGATGACCTGCTGGGAGGTCATTGTTTTCCTACAGAGACAGTGCCCTGTGGAAAGGCCACGGATAGACTCAGATCCTCACAAATGAGTTCAATGGGAGAAAGAAGCGTGGGGAGGGCAGAAGGCCAACATGGCATCCTGTGGGCAGTACTGATGTCCCAGCAGTGATGTGTGACAAAATATACTGAGTGCTCCAACACGGACCCTGCATGAGCCTTGGCATCNGGGGTGTTGGTCATATGGCCAGGCTCACCTTGGTCTCTATCCCTTCCAGCTAGAGGACCAAACTATGAACCACACAGAAGCACAGATTAACCAGGGTGGCCCAAGGTACCAGATGCACAGATACTCTGACCAGGCAGGACATTCCAAGGGCCTCCTAGGTCACAGGCTGACCTGATACCGCACATGACCTTGGGGATCCTCACAGTGCAGACAGAAGAGTAAAATGTGGGCCAGCAGTGTGACATGCTGTTTCTCCCTGCAGGGTGGCTAACCCTGGCCCTCCCCTACCTATCCTGGGCCCGAGTCCCCAAGCACAGGTGGAAGAACCTGGGCTGGCTCCCGGCCATGTGGACTGTGGGGTCGGCACCTTTCTGGGATCAGAGGACCTCAGAACATTGCTGGCTCATGGCTTGGCTTGGCTTTGCCCTCCCTTATCCCCAAGCACCTGCTGGAGAGGTGGCAGCAGGCCCATGCTCAGTGCGTGGGTCCTAGGGGGAGCAGCAGGGGATGTGGGCTCCTGGGAAGTCCCATCTGCCACCCTGTGAGCTTGGCAGAGGCTGGCCTTTGTTCCTCCCTATTTTTATGACAAGCTGAGAGCTGAGCTTCCTGGCACCCGGGCACCTTGGTTGAACTGCAGAATGTCTCTTCGGAGGACCGTGAGTCTCCAGGCACTTGGGGGCCACTAGCCCTAGGCTTCTCTTGATCCTCCCTGAGCACAGTGTTCTGAAGACACATCACTGTGGCAGGCAGCTGTCTTCTGTGTATTTCTGCTGCAGCTNGCTGTGGTGTGTTGGGCAGCCTTTGCCTGCCTTCATTCAGAGGAAATGTCCTCCTTAAGCTGGGGCAACAATCTTCCAGATATTTTCTCTTGAAAGCAGGACCAAGCTTTGCTGAGTCATGTGCCAGACACCTGCCGCTCCTGTTCCTGACTTCCCAANTACCTTCTTGTCTGTGTGCTCGTCTGGTCCTCTTGGGCGTTCAAGGAAGCTGGGTTCTGGCTCCACAGCTGGGGAAACTGAGGCCTAGTTTATTCATGCAGGCTATCTGCCCAGCAGCCTAGTCCAACTTCCCAGTGGGAGGAGATAAGCAGTGCCCTGCAAGTCTCTGGGCCCCAGCTCATCTAGTCTCTGGGATGTCTTCCAGCCTGACCACATCTAGAGAACAGAGGACTTCAGACCACACAGACTTCAGTCAGGCCCCTCTTTCTCTGGCCTCTGGCTTCCCCAACACATCACCTCTAAATTCTCTAGCTGCTGTTATCGATGGTGTATAGCCAGCCACGGACTTTAATGCATGATAGATCACTTTCATTGTGTCTCCTCATGATTAATCTCCCATAATAGTCCTCTACCACCAGGGTGAAAAGAGGAGAGAGAGAGAGAGAGAAAAACCTACATTATCCACTTTGTGCTCAGAGTATAAATGAATTAGATTTAATTTCTGTTTAATTGTTTCCATAGCTCAACCTCTGCAGACTTCACAGGATAATTTATTTTGCAGTTCCAGGGACAGGAGGTGTGTGTGTGGAGGGGAGGGGGCAANTCTACAGCCAGTGGTCTGCCACGGATGCTGTTTAATTATACCTGATAGTCTTATCTCCATGTAATTATGGAGTTTCAGGTTCTGGGCAGCTTTGCCTGCACTCGGAGGATCAATGCCGGGTCAGACCTGGGGACAGCNGCTTTCNGGAAGCCGTGTAAGCTGCCAGGAGCCACGTGTAGTCAGGGGCAGGAGGGTGCTCCTGAAGCCCCCCTGTGGGGAAGAGGGTGGAAGGGACACTTCTTCAGAAGTAAACATTTCTGGTGGCATTTCCAGGCCCACTCACTCTAAAGTTGAGGGTGAGGCCTCGGTGGCTGGGTGGGTTTCTGTGCCTTGCAGTTGGCATCTTTAGAGCTGTACAGCTTCTCCCACTAAGAGATAGATGAGGTTAGGGTGCTTGGCTAGTGGGATCAGACCTTGGCACCTCTCTGCCCTTGAGTTCTTTCTGCCCATCTCTCCTTACCACCTNCCTCCTCTCCTCTCCCTCCTTCCTCTGTTTGTGAGTGTGTATGTGTGTGGGTGTGTATACGTGTATATACACGTACATTTATGTGTGTGTAGGTGTGTGTGGAGCTCAGAGTTCAACCTCAGGTATCATTCCTCAGAAGCCATCCACCTTCTTTTTAGAGACAGGCTCTCATGCTGTGGCTCGCTGACTAGTCTGGACTGGCTGACCAGTGTGCTTTAGGCATTACAGGCACGAGCCAACACACCTGGCTTTTTATGGGGGTACTGGGGACTGAACTTGGGTCCTCATGCTGTGTGGTAAAGCGCTTCAGTAAATATATACAGAATTTACCGTTTCNTGCCCTCAGTGGTATTAAGCTTTTTGCCATAGGAGCGAGCCATCACCACTTTCGGTCTCCAATGCTTCTCTTGCCATCCCTGACTGAAATCCTGGCCCCATCCCACAGAACCTCCTCATTCCTCTCTCTCGGCTCCTGACAGCCACACTCTGTCTTCTAAGCCTACCTACCCCAGGGACCATGGCATCAGACTCTCATATGTTGTGAACTTCTCCAACTCCACAGATGCTTTTTCCATCCCTACATGCTGCGTGGCAGGTTAAGGACTTGACTCTTTTCAGGCCACCCAATGGCCCTGGTGTCCTTTCATCAGTGTGTCTTTGGGGACGATCTGGGNAGCCCCAGATCTGAATTCNTGAACAACTTGTAGCTTCTCACCCAAGTTTCTGGGTCTTGATCTTGGGAGCACTATGCAAAGAGGGCTGCCTGTTGCCCCTGTGAATGAACTCTGACCTCTGACCTTCGGCAGCACTGGATCTTTCCAGTGTCTTGAAGCAGGCAGTTCTGGAAAGCAATACTTCCCTCCAGCAGAGAGCAGAGGGCAGCCTGTGTCCAGGGCATAGGTTCTTGGGACTCCAGGACAGGTGGGTGGGGGTGGCCAAGTAGTGCCCACAAAGGATGTGGGAGCACAGAGGAGCAGGGCTGGTTCTCGGACGCATCATGAGCTCAGTCTGCAGGCATCTTCCTGACAGTTCCTGTCCCTCCTCACTTTTTATCTTAAGCCCCGTGGTAATGGGAGTATTCTAGGCAGTGGGAACACTCCATTTTTCTTCATTTGTGGTGTTGAACGTCTGTCATCCCCCGAGAATGCTGGCTGATAGGGCAGCAGCTGGCACTCCTCACTGCCTGGTGCTCTCTCCCTTTCTCTTTTGCTTATCTGCTGTCCTGGGGAAATGTTCCTGGCTCTGGGCACGCAGAACCTCCGGCTTCAGGCGGGTTCAATGGAGGAGACCTTGACTTAGGTCCTGGAGGTGAGAGCCCTAATTAAAACAGCTTTCTGGAAGGGTGGAGATAAAGTGTGTACCTTACCCGTGACAGGTCTAGCCATGCCATCCTGCAGGGACTAAAGCCCTCAGTGTGCCAGGTAGTGTGCTGGGCTCTGTGCAGAGACAAAGGACGGCACCTGTCTCTGCAATGGCCATGAGCTCCTAAGCCTGTCTGCAGCACTCTGATAGAGGCACTTGGGTGTTCCAGAANGGCACAGAGAAGGACAGGGATTTCTTTGAGGGTAGCTGGGACTTTGTAGCAATGTGACAGTGACACTGAGTTGAAACTGAAGAATAAATCTGTCTTTGGCAGAGAGAATTGGTTTTTGATAGGGAGAATGTTCTAGAATGGGAAAAGGCAAAGCAGAGACACTGAGAAGGTAAGAATCATAAGGTCAGCGCTGATGGTGGACACTGATCACACATTCTCTGTGTGCCAGGAGCTCTCTTCTGTGGGCAGGGCTTTGGTGACTGGGGTAATAATCCCTGTGAGGGTCAGGGAAAGAGGGGTTGATTGACACAGGAGGTGGCAGGGACTCTGAACAATAAGTGGCTNGATGCCAGGCAGGTTTCATGGGGGTCTCAGAGGATGCACGTGGCTCTCTGGGCCCTGGACTATGCACCATGTTGTGGGTTGCAGGCTGTACACGTCACATTCCCAAGGATCTCAGCTATGCAGGGGACTGGGCAAACAATGGTGGTTCACAGTAGGGTATTGTGAGGGAAAGATTGCTTCTGACACAGATGGAAAGCACTGCTCTTTGTCTAGAGTGGCAGCCACCCNTTTCAAAAGAATTTGTTTTTATTTATATGGGTATTTTGCCAGTATGTATGTTAGTGTACCACATGTGTGTCTGGTGCTAGCTGAGGTCAGAAGAGGACAATGGATCCCCTGAAACTGGAGTTACAGACAATTGTGAGCTGCCATGTGGGTGCTGGGAATTGAACCCGGGTCCTCTGGAAGAGCAACTGGTGCTCTTAACCACTGAGCCACGTCTCCACCTGCACCAGCCACCCTTTAGCCTTTAGTGACGTGTTCCATTGCTGACTTCTTTCTCTGTTGCCGAGGTGTGGGTGGCAGGCAGCTCCTGCTTCAGACTCCTGGAGGTTGTGTTGGAGAACTCCCCCACCCCAGGTAGAGAACAAAGGTATTGGTGGTGTGACCAGAAATGGGAGTAGTGTCATGTCTCTCTGGAAAGCCTTTTACGCTGTTTTTTCCCACAATGTCCTGAAAGAACCATGTCATAAGAAGAATGCCACATGAGCCATATTGCTGCCACACAGCTCACCTGGAACATCCACTTGCATGGGATCCAAGACATTAGGGAGACAGCAGTGTTTAACTGCAGCCTCCTCACTCGCAGCTTCTGGAGTGTGTGCGCCAAAATGGAAGATTCTAGAATTTACTTGTTAGGCTATGAGAGAACTCAGTGGGCCAGCAGCAGCCTTCAGCCAGCTCACATGAGTGGCTGTTGAGTTTGTGCAGGCAGGAGTCCACAACCCTATGTCTGGACTCAGTTCACCAGAGAGGGCACCTGAATGGGGAAAACTGGAGTGTAGTCCTGGCTGTGGGAACTCAGCCAAGTGAACAGGCTCTCGGAATGTGGGGTTCATTCTCTCCCCTCCATGGATTCCTCTGTCTAGTTCAGGTTGGAGGTAGGGACGGCTTGTCTGTGTAGGTCTGGCTGCACACGGTCTCTATTCCCTACAAGCAAACCCAAAGGGGCAGCAGACCATCCCTGTCACCCTTCAGTAAGGGAAAATACTAGGAAAGAACACTGATTGGCTGGATACAGAGACCCAGGGAGACTAGCCTGCCAGGGGCTACACAGTGGGGAGGAGGCACGGGCTGGGATTGGAACCCAAGCAGTGTGGTGCCCCTGAGGCCCCTTATTTCCTCTCAGTGTGTGCCACTGAAAGTCCCCACTGGACCTGGATCCAGTGATGTGTGTGCCACGGCCACATTGGATGGTGTNGTGCATCTGATACACTCCCTGACAAGTCACCATGTGGCTTCAGGGTCTGTCTACCGTCACCTCCTCCATCACACCCTCCCTGTCCCTGCCTCCAGCCCACATGGGCTAAATGGACACCTTAATGTGACTTCGCTGTGTCCTTTCTCATGGGGCCTGTAAGTGTTTATGACAATGTATTCAAGTTTATCTTCTGCAAGAATGAGAGCCTTGTGGGAAGGACCTTGGCCCTTATAAGTGGCCTTTGTGTTNTTGGCCTTTGACACAGTAGGATCTCAGTAAGGGGAGGACCAACACCTAAATGAATGAGTGGTGTCGCACACTGATACCCTCTACTCACGTGTATACCCATGNGTGCCTGCCCGCAAGTGACCCCCTTGTCCCCTTTCTCCTTCCTTAATTCTGGAGACTCCTGCGTTCCCTCTGCCAGTGGGCAAGTGTTCTTCTTGACTTTGGCATCCTGTCTTGGGTGATGACAATCCTGCCAGAAGTCTCAATACTAAGTGTTNTCTGGGGGTGTGGAGGCCAGAGGGCGTTAGCCATGGCTTGCACACCATTTGGGGAACAAGGGCTGAGTGCCCACTCCTGGGGTACATTTGGCTACTGGGGCTTTGGCTTTCTCTGCTTCCCTCACTGGGCAGCTGTCAGAGCCCAGGAGTCCATACTGGCCTGGGGGAGGCAGACGGACCATGGCACTTGGGGCTTCTAGGTTTACATCTCAGTTCTTGGCTGCCCTCCTTACCCTCCCCTGTACCTGACCAGCAAAGGGGACACTCAGTCCAGTGCCAGGTGCCAGGGAAACGTTCTCTGTCCACATTCCTTCCATTCATCACCAGCTAGTAGGGGCGCAGGGCCCTGTTTAAGATGCACTGGGTGGTTCTGAGGTGAGCTCAGGCATCCCCAAGCCGCGCTGTTAATCTGTTCCCTCAGAGACAGGCTACCTCAGGCCTGTTAATCACTTGCTGTAATTACAGCCCCAACTTACTCGGGGAATGTTAATGGATGCCTCAGACAGGGGATGGGGGTGGGGGCTGCACATGCATGGTACCCCTCCTGCCACAGCCCCTGAACACCAAGGTTGCAGGATATGGAGTCTGGAAATGAGCATGTCACTTAAAGTGCAATGTCTGTATAGACGGTGGAGGAAAAGGCTAGTGGGGCTTCCTGAGGCTTCCGGAACAGGTGCAGCATGAAGACCTGTTGTGCGAGAAGGAAGGTGTTGCCATACTCAGCCTGAGGAGGTCTTTGGCTTTTCTGAGTTCTGTTCTGAGACCTGAAGGGGACTTGGGAAGGACTGCAGGAACCTCCTCCTTCTGTCCCAGGGAGGGTCACTGTGCTGGCTAGTTTTATGTCAACTGGACGCAAGCTAAAGTTATTGGAAAGGAAGGATCCTCAATCCAGAAAATGCCTCCATNAGATCTGGTTGTGGGCAGCCTCATAAGGCATTTTCTTGGTTAGTGATTNATGGGGGAGGGTCCAGCCCACTGTGGGTGGTGCCATCCCTGGGCTGGTGGTCCTGGGTTCTATAAGAAAGCAGGCCAAGCAAGCCATGGAGAGCAAGCCAGTAAGCAGCACTCCTCCATGGCCTCTGCATCAGCTCCTGACTCCAGGTTCTGGCTTTGAGTTCTTGCCGTGACTACTTCTTTCAGTGACAGACTATAATGTGGAAGTATAAGTGAAATAAACCCTCTCCTCCCCAACTAGTTTTTGGTCGTGGTGTTTTCTCACAGCAATGGTAACCCTAAGTTGTTGAGGTCTGTCTTCCGTGTATCACTGTGCCAAACCCTGGGCTGCCCCCTGCCACATCCTGGCTCTGCAGGATGCTTTCCCAGACCCTGCTGCAGGGTCAAGGTGTGGTGGAAGACCCAGACTCTGGTGTGGGATTCCAAGAAGGGACTGTTCGGTTTAGCATGAAAGCTACCAGTGCCTGCCCTGCCTTGCACTGTGGTTCTGTTGACCTGAAATGACAGTGAGGGGCCTGGTGTAGGAGATTCAAAGCTTTCCAAGCATTCTCAGTCCATGGCAAGGTGGAGGGTGCTAATTTGGACCTAGTGACNGTCAGTCTAGGCTGTTATGGAAGGTTTACGTTTGTGTCCTGGCCACAGATTGTTCTGTGGAAACGTGGGACTCTGGCTGTACAGCAGGCAGGTTGTGTTTAAGGGGGCAGCCTGTGGTTCTCCCAGGAGTTGGGCCTGGCTGTTGAGGACAGGTTCTATGTGACTTCTCCTGGAGAGACGTGAAGAAATGTCTCTTCACCCAAGATACACTACCAGTGAAAGACTGAGGAAGTTATTCCCTCCTGGTCCAGCTTGNTGAATGAATGGATTTATAGACAGATGGTAAAGACGTACTTACAGGAACATGGGTGATGACCAAACAGCTATGTCACCAAAAAGCCCACCACAGCATAGGCACCACCCACCAAATTGCTATAGGAGAGCCCCCCTTTCAGTTAACCTAGCACCTCCTATATACTCAGGCACCTCCCAGGACCACACACAGCTGGGGCAGGACTGTATGCAGCTAAAGGTACAGAAGGGAGTGTCAGCAGCTAGACTCTTGGGTGAGGGTCTAATGACCCCTAGCTCCTACTAGGTCATGCTAACAGGCTTGATTTGTGAGGGTTGTGAGCATAGAGGATTTGCTGTTCCNACTTAAAATGGCAATGCCCATGTGTCTTGGTTACTCTTCTATTGCTGTGATGAAACACCATGACCAGGGTGACTTAGAAAAGAAAGCGCTTAGCTGGGCTTACGGCTTCAAAGGGTGAGAGTCCATGACAGCAGAGCAAAGGAACAGCTGAGAGCTCACATCTGGATCCACAACCATGAGGCAGAAAGAGAGAGTCACCCCGGGGAATGGCAGGAGTCTTTTGAAATCTCAAGGCCCTCTCCCAGGGACACACCTCCTCCAACAGTGCCACACCTTCTGATCCTTTCCAAACAGTTCCACCAACTGGGGACCAAGCATGCAAATGTGGGACCATTCTCATTCAAACCACCACACCATGTCATGCCCAGAGAACATAGTTCCACAACAACAGGGGAAGTGGCTGGGAAGGGCAGTCTGTTCTACCCCAATCAGATTCATTTAAACCCCCATCAGCTGCAACAGAGCCTGGGCTGAGCCCTAGAGGCCTATGGGAGAGAGAGCAAGGAGGGGAAAGAAAGAAGGAGGGGGTTGGGTGGGCTGAGATTAGTTCTCTTCTGATTAGGACATGAGGAAAGCTGGCAGAGGGGACAGGCGTCCCTGAGGCCCAAGTGGCTCCTTGCAGACAAACCTCCAATGAAGGAGCTGCTGGCATTGCCACACACCCTGGTCCCTCCTATNTCCTAGCTGGGCAGCTGCCCTCTGAGGGTCCTTGAGCAGCAGTAGCAGCAACAAACACTTGGCATACCCTGGGATTTAGCCCCTGGGGTGTCTCATCACACCTACCTTCAAGCCCAAGGGACAAAGGTTAGGTTTCTTGCAGACCATCCAGGAAGAGGCTTCATGTTGCCACATAAGACTGATCAATAAGAGGCATGTAAAAAACCCAACTCCAAAGGCCCCAGGTACTGGAAGGGTTCCTTGAAGAATGAGGCCAGCCTTGTGGTAGCTGCTCCTAGTGGGCTTGCCCTGGCAGGTCCTCTCAACAACCATGGGGGGGGGGTAGGCNCAAGGCTCAGAGGTGCCACTGTTTTCTCCTTTCTACCCCCTGCCCTGTTACTTTGCATGGCTGCTGGGGTCCCCTGGTGCTTCCCATGCTGTCAGGGCCCACTGGGGCCCACTGATGTTTTCCATGCTGTCAGTCAGGCAGCTTACAGACCTCTTAGAGATCTTCTGCCGTGGAAACTTGGACTCTGAAGCCCAAAGTTTCTCCTCATTCAGGGACATCCATCCAGTGTCATAGGGGCCAGTTTGGGGACATCAGTGAGAGAGACAAGAGGAAGCCATTTGGTGGAGGGTTCTGGGGCAAACTAAAGACTAAGCCTCTCTGCTCAATGGCCTTGTAGACTCTGTGGGATTCCCAGGGCTGGAAGTGCAGTCTTCACTGGGCTGGGGTTTTCTTACATTTTCACGGGTAAAAGGAGTGCTTTCTCTATGTTGGATGAGTCTCTGGATCTGACAAGATTTCACTGATGACATCCTGGGGGGGCATTTCCTCCTGGGGCTATTAAGTTCTTGTCAGCTTCTCCCAGAGAGCCAAGCCCTGTGCTCCTTGCAGTGCAGAATAGGTGTGGTCTGAGGTTGAGGGTGGAGTGAGTGGCTTGCCCTGGCTGAGTTCTAGTGGTGCCATGCTGCTGCCTCAAAGCTGTTACTCAGGGACACTGTGATTTCATGTCTCCTGTGCAGATGGTAGAGCCGTGGGAGGCATGGCAGTAGGGGCATGCCTCCTGGCTCTGGGAAGGGAAGCCTTCTGTTTTTCCCAGGTCCACACTGATCACTGAGATGGACAGGATGGTGGGAGGCAGTCAGTAGGACTATCCCTCCTCCTCTGCCCCTCCCTGAAAGCTGAGGTGTGNAACCCTAATGTTCCAGGCCATGCCACCAGCTGAAGTTATGCTTGGTGGCTCCACAAGACTGGAAACATTGTGGTTTCCCTGCATCTGACTCATTTGTGTTGCCAGGAGCCTGGGTTTTCCAGTCTGAATTCCCCAAATGGCAAGTGGAGAGGATGACATGGACCTGGGAAGGGCAGGGCTAGTGCCCCGGTCACATCCTAATGGGGTCACTTGGGGTCATACAGAATGGAAGATGTGAGTGGGGCCAGGACCACTGTCTGAAGTAAGAGATAACAGGTGGATATCCAGGGGCTGTGGGTCCTCACCCATGTCCCTTCTGGTCTGTAGGGGAGGCAGCCACCTCTGTGGGTAGATTACAGAACCTCAGCTCTGACCAGGTTCCTCTGTCTCCATCCACAGTGGTCCTAAGTATGTCAGATTCCACCCAGGAGCCCTGCCACTTCCTTCCTGAATGGATCCAGGTAGTGATAATGTCATCCATAGGCTAACCCTGGGCAGACATCCTTCGCGATACTGTCAGTAGAGGAGGGGTCTCTAGACCTTTTAGGCCTCCAGGTTAGCAGCATGGGGAAGGGTTCCAGCTCCCCACCTCCCCCCAGTGCCACCCAGAGACAGCTGTCATAGGGGGAGGACTGAACCCCAGTGTTCCCCTTCCCTTCAGTGAGGCATAGCTTTGCCCTGCCTTCCNTGAGATTGCAGTTNCTGTTCACCCCTATAACACCAAGGATGGACCAGAGGGGACAGGGCCAGCCCAGCTTACTCCTCATTGGCCCCTATGTGACTTTATCCCTATCTCCTCTTCTCTCCCTACTTGGGTCCATGATCTTGGGGTGCTGAGCTGGGCTGCTCAGTGGCCCCGTCATTGGAGGGGAATTAGACAATGCGAGGAACCCAAGGACAGGCTAGGAGGGAAGAGGTCCTGTGCTNAGCTTCCTGCCNAGCAGCATCTGCTTTCCCAGCATGCCGTGCAGATGGCCACTCCACATCTCCTTGGGTGTCCCTCTGGCTCGTGATTTAGGGATCATGGGAGCCAAGTGACAGTTCCAGAGTCTTTGCATCCTCTTTTCTTCTCTAAGATGCTNAGTCCAGCCAGACAGGAAACATCCTCGCCTCAGCCCACCCGGTCCATTCCTCAGCCCCAGGGCTCCACTCTTTCCTTACTTCATGCTCCTGTGCAGAATTGCTCAGGCCTGTTCTCTTTCTGTCAGTGGGTCCTGAAGGCTCTCTATTTCTTTGTTCCTTTTCTGGCTTCTCTTCTCTTCCCCAAGTTGTTGTATTTCCTTGTTTATTCTCCATGTGTAACTGGGAGCTGTCACTTACAGGTAGGATGTGCATGGGCACAAGGGTCAGGAAGCACACTNCTTCACCACATACCAGTATGTGACCTGGATAACTCCCCTCTCAGCCTCCCTGTCCCAAACTGTNAATGCGGCAATGACAGACCTCTCATGCATAGATTGAATGAGGGTAAAACACTGAGCTTGGTGCCATCCAGAGGCCAGTCACTTAACAGATGGCAGCAGTACCTAGGAGTCCACTCTTGGCTGTAGTGGGCTATTCCAGAAACTAAAATTCTTTTTTTT
>LZPO01007942.1:378770-402778 GCA_001675575.1 Neotoma lepida | reverse complement strand
CACACACATACATACACACATTCGCACATACATACACACATTTGCACACACACACACATTCTCACACACACACATTCTCACACACATACACACACATTCACACATACACACATACACACATACACACATACATACACACATTTGCACACACATACACATACACACATACACACACATTCTCACACACACATTCTCACACACACACATTCACACACACATACACACACATTCACACACATACATACACATACACACATACACACACATTCACACACATACACACACATACACACATGTTCACACACACACACACACACACACGGGGGTGGGAGAGGAAGAGGAATGCAAATGGCTGCCGTGCACACCCTCCTCTCCTTTCCTCTGGCCACATTTTGAGAGACATGTTGGTGCTATACCATCCTCATTGACCAAGAAGTTACATGTGTGGACAACCACTACTGGGGTGGCTGCAGGAGAGGTGTGGGGTTGGGGACCTTCCCTTGTGCTCCAGCCACAGGAACTCAAGGTGAGGCGCCTACATCCCCTTTCCCAGCCTTTCTTTTTCCTTGAGTGTGTCACAGATGGGGTGTCCCAGTGTCAAGTCTGTTCGACTCCAAGTCTGGGTGGATGGAGGGTTCTTATGTGGAGCTCCTGGTGAACGTCATATCCGCTACATCTGTGGAGGTGCTTGGCGGAGGGCATCAGGCAGAGGACAGTCCTTCCCTCTCCTCTGCTCTTTCTCTTGTTGGAGGGCATCAGGCAGAGGACAGTCCTTCCCGCTCCTCTGCTCTTTCTCTTAACCCCCTGGTTGTCTTCTTCACCGTGGGGGCTGCAGGATACAAAGCAATCTCCCACCTGCACATCCAATATGGCGGCCATGGCCACAGGTATCAGGGAGTGTTGGNAATGTGGCGAATTGGGGCTAAGAGACGGAGCACTTAAAATGAACCCCAGGTTTCAAGAGACTGAGCGCAGGATGCAGGGTATAAAATCTCACCTCAGAATCTTTATATTGATTGCATGTTGGAAGGCAAACATCTTGAATATGTTGTGTTCAATAGAAAGATCATAAGGATTGATGTTCCTTGTTAGTTTTTAATGTTTTTAGTGAGGGCACTAGAAAATTTAAAATCACTCTGATGTCCCTAAGCTCCACCTGAGCCAAGTGGGTGCTTTCATTGGCCTTGGGCCCTAGCACAAGGACTGTCAGCTTGCTCAGTGTCTGCAGGGACCAGGGGTCTGCTGTGACATGATGTTTGGAGATGGACCTCTGAGAGGATATTTGGGTTAGATAAGGCCATGTGGGTAGGGCCCTTAGGATGGGATTAGTGCCCTGTTGAGAAGAGGCATCCTCCTTCTTGCCCCCCCCAACACTGTGAGCGTACAGCATGAAGGCAGTCACCTGCAGGCCAGCATTCTGCTGCTCCAGATCTTGGAACCCAATTTGCAGCTCTCTGAGAAATTGGTGCTTGAGATATCCAGCCTGTGGCCTTGCTCTGCTGGACTGGGCTGACAGACAGGACTTAAAGAAACCAATGTAAATGATGAAGGAGGTTGGACAGATGGTGGTGCTGGTGCATCCTTTCCACAAAAGCCTGCCTGGACCACATGGATGGGCATGGGGAACCCACCTTCCCACTCTAACTCCAAGTACAGCAAGCCATGGTGAGGCTAGGGACAGAAACATTTTCTCCAGTTCACAAACAATACTTCCGCCTCCCAGAAGGCATGGNGCACAAGGGAGAGGCCACTTTCTTTTTGGGCTTACAGGCCAGGTATTAACACAGCACTTTGCATTTGGGTAATATAAAACGNTGGAAGTAGTACACAATGCATGTTACCTTAGACAACCTTCTTGATGGTTTGAGGAGATAGTTGTTGTGTGGCCATCATCACTGCTAGTCTCCGGAACATTCTCACCTCCCCCAACTGAGATACTGTTCCCATCAGACACAGGCACCCCATCNTCTCCCCGCTCCTAGAGACCCTGTTCTGCTTTACTCTCTATAACTTTAGACCACTCTAGGTTTCTCAAGGTAAGTGGGCTCATGCAGTATGTGGCGTTTTGTAACTGACCATTGTCACTCAGTACAATGTCCTTAGGTTCAGATGTCAGCCATAGCACACCAGAGCACACTGGCAGGGCTGCTGGGGTCTTTCCTTCAGCTCACCTCGTGCCATCTCATATCAAGCCTAGCTTGGGGAAATGAACTTGGAGGCTCATCTCAGGACCTGTTGGCAGCCAGCTTGGTAGATTCTGTGCAGACTTTGTGCCCACTGTACAGTGGTGGGTGACTGGTCAGGAGACGGGTGGACTTTGCAAATCTGCAGTGCTTGCACAGGCCTGCCACAGGTGAAGGCTAAGACTCTTTTGCAGGTGGGGCTGTCAGCAGCTTACCCATCATACCTCAGCTCTTCCAGNACCCAGATTGTGACAAGGANAAGCAGACTNGAAAGGGACCACTGAGTACAAGACTNGCCCCCCCAGTGACTGATGTCTGGGAGCCTTGGTCTAGAGATTCTCTTCCAGCTGAGAGAATCAAGAAGGGTTGAAATGGAAGGCACGCTGTCTCTACAGCCAGAGAGGCTTCTGGTGGCAGAAGACTAAGCCCAGGCCCTTNGGCTGGGCAGGTGGGAGGCGTGGCAGGGCGGCCTGCGCCCACCCACTTACCTGGCCCATCTGTCTGCACAGTAGTGCAGGGGGGGATGCCAGGGTGGATTGCTTAACCAACCTCATTACTCTCGTGCATTTACCAGCTTGGAGGAAGATAATACCTTTCAAGTTTGACCCAATTTTCGTTTTTGTTGTCATAACCGTGGAAAATCGACCTTTGAGCCCCTCAGCGGAGGGACAGAATGGGAAGGGATTCACAGCAAGCTGCTGCGCAGAATCCCTAATGTGCCCACAGGGCGCCACAGCATCACCCTCCTCAGAAGCCCAATCTCCTCCTAGCAGCAATCCGCGCAGATCTTCTCAGCTGGCTCTCACCTGGCAGCCCCTCCCTGGAGCTGTTGACAACTGGGCTCCCTAGAATTAGAAGTCAATGAGTAGGTGGACTATCGAACCAGCACTAGCGAACTAGCACACGGATCCAGCGCTGGAGGCTGCATTTCCAGGCCTTGCCACTCTTCCTTCCCTCCAAGGTTGTTCCTCTTCCCAACTGTGATGCCACGTGGTGTTTCCGTGAGCAGGCAGGGCTGCAGGCAGGGGCATGGAGCTTAGCAGGATCTGCTGGCAGAAGGCTTTCCTTTTCAGCCTAAGGGGCGGAGCTTGGAGCTATGGGGCACCTTTGGCGGGGGAGGGGGGAGCACAGGAGGCCGAGGGAGACAAGAGATCAGTTAGATATTGCTGCACAATCCAATACACTTAAACTATTATTGCAATGTGTAATCTGTTAAAATATGAAAATATGAATTGAGCATTTTAATGGGTTTTGTTTTAAAAACTTTTACGATGTACAAAAGAATAGGCTTCATTGGCATTTTCATGAATGTTTAGCATGTACTTTGTTCAGGTTACATATTCCTGTCCTTCTGGCTCCTCCTGCTGATTCCCTTCCACCCTCCAGCAGGCCTCCATTCTATGTTCTCATCCTGTTCATTTTAATATCTAGATTCTGCATATGAAAGTAAACATTTGGGATTTGCCTGTNTGNATCTGGTTTATTTGGCTTAAGTGTTGGTCTCCACTTCTACCCATTTTCATGAAAAGGACAAATTGCTCCCTCCTTCCTTCCTTCCTTCCTTCCTTCCTTCCTTCCTTCCTTCCTTCCTTCCTTCCTTCCTTCCTACCTTCCTACCTTCCTCTNTTTCTTTCCTTTTTTTAACGGAATGAAATGCCACTGTGTGTATATATGTAGTATGTTTTCTTTACTCATTCGTCTGTTGTGGGCATTGAGGCTGTTTTCTTGTCTTGGCCTCAGTGAACATGAGTGTGCAGGTGGCTCTGTGGANTGTTGACTTGTGTCTCTGGGCATAGACTCAGTGTAGCTATGTCACATGGTGGTTCTATTTTTAAGTTGTTTGTTTGTTTCTAGTAACCCCTACACTGCTTCCATAACGCAGCCTCTTGCAGCCTGGCTTACGGTCCTACCAGCAGCATGGAAGAGCCCTCCTCCCCACGTTCTCTCCAGTGTGTCTTCTTTGTTTTGCTGATGATAGCCGTCTAGCTGAGCTGAGACAGATCCTCAGTGTAGTTTGATTTGCATTTCCCTGATGTCGAGGATGCTGAACATTTTTTCCTATACTTGTTGCCATTTGTCCTCCTGAGAGGTTTGCTCAATTCATCTGCTCATTTATCCATCGGATGATTTGTTTTGTTTTGGTGTTTGATATTTTGAGTTCTTTATAGATTCTAGATAGGAATTCCCTACAAGATAGGAAGACCCTACAGGTCTGTGGGTCACTTGGGTAAGCTGGTCTTGACAAACTCTCTGTTAATCTATGGGTCAGTTCAGTGGCTCTACATTGGGCAGGGCATAGCTGTGCCATTGGCCTCTGTAACACTGGGCAGTGAACAACTGGAAACACGGACAGCACTGTGAGGCTACTTTTGCCCAGGCTTGGGATATCTCTGCAGCTCTTCCACCTCATTAGCCAAAATTATCATACAGCTGAGCCCAGATTCTCACAGGAAAGACAAAGAGACTTGGCTCTTTGGGGGGAAAATACTGCAAAACAGCACCACAAAGGGCCCAATGATGGGGGGATCAGAGTTCNGTTAATGCTGATTCTCACGGTGCTGTGGAGGGCAGGCTAATTCCGATGACAATGACGATGGTGGCAGGGGTGATCCTGATGATGGAGATGCTGGTCACCATCATGCACTGAGTGTTCATCATGGACCAGTCACTAAACTGAGTATTCTGTAAACATCATCTTATTTCTCTTAGTGACCCAATGATAAAGTTAGGACCCTACCTTATAGGCAAGCAATCTGAAGCCGAGACACAAGTAAGTTAGCAGGGATAGTGACAGTGGAGCCAAGACTGTTTGTCTAACACCAGACAAGATGTATGGATGCCTTGTTTTTCAGTCTTGGTAGCACTTGCCTCTGGCCCCCACCCCTGTCTGGGACATCTACTATACTTACTGGGGTTACGTCATAGATGAATAGATGGGTGAAGAGATAAGAAGGTGGATGAGGTTAGTAGCTGGAGGTATAGTAGATGACAGGTGTGTGGCTAGATAAGTAGATGGATGGATAGATGATCGGGTAAATAGATAGTTGGAGGGATAGATGAGTGGATGAATGGCTAGGTGGATGGGTAAATACATAGTTGGAAGGGTGTGTGTGTGGATGAATGGACAAATGGATAGGTGGATGAGTAGATAAGTACTTGAATAGATGGGTAAATGCTTGAACAGATAAGTGAATGAAATTAAGTGGTGGGATAGATGAATGGATGGATGGGTGGGTGGATGGGTGCATGGATGGGTAGCTATATAGTTAAATAGGTGGGTGAATAGATGAACAAGTAAGTGAATGAGTGCATGGATGGGTAGATATATAGTTAAATAGGTGGGTGAATAGATGAACAGGTAAGTGAATGGGTGGGTGGGTGCATAGGTGGATGGGAAAGTGNGTAGAGAAACAGATGAGTGAATGGCTGTATAGACGTATAGTTGAATGAATGGATGGGCAGATGTGTAGTTAGTGGATGAAGAGGTGAGTGAACGAGTGGGTACTTGGGTGGATGGGTAGATGAATATGTAGATCAATGTCTCTGGTAACTCAGCTTCATCTTTTGTAAAGATTTATTTTATTTTTAATTGTGTGTATGCATGTGTATCTGTATGGGAGTATGTGCACACGAGTGCAGGTAGGTGCTCAGAGGCCAGAGGTTATCAGATTGTCCCTTGGAGCTGGAGTTACAGGCAGCTGTGAGACATCTGATGCNGGTGCTGGGAACTGAACTCTGCAAGAGCGATACCCACTCTGAGCGTCTCTCCAGCACCCCGTCCCCTGCCGACCTCCTTTTGATATGTGCTCCCAGCCTCACCGAGCTGTCTTGACCCTCAGAGGTTTCTTCNGCCATGGAAAATTCCATGACCCCAAATTCATATGCTGGGCTCTAAGAATGTCGCCCAAAGGAGCTCAAAGGGAAAATGAGTTCCTAGGAAGGCAGATATCAGGGTAGAATCTTCCAGGTGGCAGAGCAGAGGACTACACAGGCTCAGAGTTGATTTGAACTATGACAACAGGACCCCTCTCTGCTGGCCTGTGACCTGTGCTTCACATCCAATGGATAGGACTGCAGTAGACAGANCCCCCCCCATATCTAATGTGTCTAATATCCACCTGCCTTCTCTGTAATCCCAGCTGCTCCAGCCTCCTGCCAAACATCTGTGGTCCCATGAAAGCCAGGCTAAGACCAGGGCCTCGCCACTGCCAGAGAGAGTTCTCTGNAGGTCTGCATCCAGCTCCTCACACCCAGGGAAGTTTTGGGCAGACTCCAGGTGTTCCTTGATGGCTGCTGGTGAAGCTGTTGTGCTCCAGAAGNAGAAGGGGACAGCTGTGCCCTGGGGGCTGTTGTATGATGTTTTGTTTGTATTCTGACAAATAAAGCTTGCCTGGAGATCAGGGGGCAGAGCTAAGCCACTAGTTAACCATTGGGGCCAGGCAGTGATGGCACACACCTTTAATCCCATCATTTGAGAGAAGGAAGCAGNAAGATCAGGAGTTCANGGCCACCCTAAGCTACATGAGATTGAACCAGTCTAAAAGAGAAACAGTTGGGTAGTGGTGGTGCACGCCTTTAATCTCAGCACAATCCGATGGCGGATACAGGAATATANGGCAGGCNGAGACAGGATCTCAGCCCCCTTTTGGTCTGAGGATCCTGAGAGGTAAGAAGTCACTGGCGGCTCCTTTGCTTCTCTGGTCTTTCAGATTATTACCCCAATATTTGACTCCTGGTTTTTATTGATAAGACTAGTTAGGTTCACACTTCAACGGGCACATCAGGGAGGCCCTTTCAGCATCCCAGCCCTATGCATGCTTTACCTTTAGCCCCATGCCTGATGCTGGTACTAACCCCAGGGAAGCCAGGCTTGGACTCACAGCAAGGTGAACTAGGAAGAGTACACTGTCCTAGATCTGTGTGTCGCTTCCCTCTCTCCTTCATGCAGGAGCTCATGAGCAAAGACACAGGCTAATGGTGGCCTGGTGGGGGCCTTCCCACTAGTGANGGCTTGAAAACCCACTGGGACATGCCTCTCAGCNCAAGCACGGCATAGCCATGGATGATTGCTTTCCCTGAAGGAATAGATTAAGTCCCAGGTTTGATTCCTCCGTCAGAAGGCTCAACAGTCTCAGNGCTGTGGAAGTTCATTGGCCCAGGTCCTCCCTCACACTGATGTACCCAAGTCACCTGGGAAGATGTCCTTGTCTTTCTACGAGGGTGACACTGTCTTCAAAGCTCCCAAATGCATGGGAAATAGGCAGGCATTCAGCACTTGTTTGATAATCTGGTGACACCCAAGAGGATGCTTGTGTGGCTCAGCAGCAGTACCACTGTGCCCAGGAGTGAAGAAAAGGGTCATTCCCTGGGAGGGTTTAATGACAGATGCTGCCCCAAGATTTTCCTGCACGCTGCTTCTGCCTCATATCCCTCTACCCCCCCACCACCACCTCCTGGCAGCAGTCCTGTTCCCTTCCACCCCCATAGTGGCTGGGGGACTGTGAGGTGTCTACACAGGGACCTGGGCAGCTTCCTCCTGGTGGCTAGTATTCTCCCAGAGCAGAACAGAGCAGGGCTGCCTAGGAATTCCTTTGGAATACTTGTGCACTACAAATGTCACTGTGTCTCTTGTAATGATCCTCTTAAAGCTCACTACAGTCTTGAGCTAGTTCCCTAATGCGAGGACTGGAAGAGAGGGCTGTGTGCAGAGAGGCCAGGGGCTCTAGGTTAGGAGCAGTTGAGAAATTCTTCCAGCAGTCAGGCCACAGGCAGAAGTCGGGNGTGGAGGGGGGACTGGGGCAGAGGCAGGGAGTGCTCCAGGGTAGCTCGGGGACTCCAGGCCCAAAAGAGGGGGNAGGCCTTCATGCAGATCTCTCTTGGAAGAGTTTGTGGCTGGTCTGCTGGCTTTTATGTCCACTTTGGACTCCCTGGGGCCCTTTTCACCAGTCACCNGCCATGGTGACACCTTCGAGCTTCCTGTCATTTCTAGTTTTTTGCTGTTAAGGTGGCCATCTCTTCCATTTGTGATGTCTCACAGCAGACTGTTTAGCATCCCGATATGCTACATTCTACTCACAGCCAGAGACGAGAAGGAACCAACTTCTTTTCTGCCTGACNGTGGGGTCCCCATAATGTCTCTTCCTTGGGGGGGCTCTGTAGGTTGGATAGCCCCCTGCCCCATACTTCCAACCCTGGAACTCCACACACTTTGCAGCGTACCCCTTCTTTCCCCCTCATGCCATGCCATGCCTCATTCTCTGTGTCCTCCACCCCCCCTGCATCTTCACTCCTGTACTCTCTTTGATTTCCACTCTTCCTAGGCCCTCTTACATCTTCTCTCTACCTCCTTGTTGTTCTTATCCTCCTACTCCCAAGCTTGGCAAGGACCAGGTGCCCCTCCCTCATCTCCTCAGAGTCCCTTACCATCTCCCTCTGTCTCTGCGCCTCTCCTGGCCTNCAACTGCCATCCTCCCATGTCCCGTGCCCCACTTCTGCCCCCAAGAATAAGACCAACTAAGTCTCTCATGTCCACTCCTAAAGCTGTAGGGGAGGGGGCAGAGCTTGATAGAAGACCATACAGGTGCTGTGGCCCATGGGTAGGTACAGAGAAAATATGGTGCTGGGAACCAGGCATGGGGATTAACCTTGGGAATACGGCACCGTCTAAATCTCAGAATAAAAATGCTCATAGGCAGCCACTGCACAGAAATAGGGTGGGCCTCTCCACTTCCAGCCTCTCCTCCTGCCTCCTCACCCCCTAGTCACGGACTTCCTGCTCATCCAGGCACCTGACTAGGCCCTTGTGTATGTCGTTGGTGTGTCCATGATCCTTCTCTAGGTATCTATAGCTAGTCTTTGATCCTGCTTCTGGCCAAGATGGCTTCCTGCAGCAGGGTGGAGCTTGTTCCTTCATGGGCCTATTGGGCTTCCTGGTTGGGACTCTGTAGTGAGATGGTCAGCTGTCTGGAGCTGAGGCCACCTGGATGAGCTCCCTCACACCTCTGATGTTACTTCATTCAGCAAGCTGTTCACTCTGCCCAGCCCCTTCTTCCCATGCCTACCAAACCTGTGGGTGTGCTCGGAGGCTGCATTCACCAGCCTGGCCCAGATGCTCTGCTGCTGACAGCAAAAGGTGATGCTCATCCAACCTGTGTGGTGGAGAGGCCCTGCTCTTAAGTANGCATTGTGTCTGGGACCTTTCAGGCAAGGGCAGGCAGGGCCTGGCTGGCCTCCAGGCCCTACCCTGTGGACTAGATGCTCTACCATGTTTATTGGCTGCCTACATCCCCACCTGATCCTGCACTGCTGAGGGGCCACACAGGATGCACTCTTAGTTCCTGCTGCCTGGTGCAGTTGCTGCATGGGCTGTCTGTGTGTGTTGAANTCCTGAACACAGTAGGGGGTTGCCTGGGTTTCCTGCAGACTCTTACTGTTTTTAGCACAGTGCAAGAGCCTGTCAGGATCAACTCCAGGGCTTTCATCCCCCTTCCTACATCCTCTGCTATCCCAGCTGAGCTTCTCTTTATAGCAAAGAGCANTAGTGTATGTCTCTGTATGCGTGTGTGTGTGTGTCTATATCTGAGTGTGTATGTCTGAGTGTGTGTTTGTGTCTGTGTCTGTGCGTGTGTGTGTCTCTGTGTATGAGTGCATATGTATGTGAGTGTGAGTATGTGTGTATGTGTGTGAGTGTGTGTGAGTGTATGTGTGTGTGTGTGTGTGTGTGTGTGTGTGTGTATGTGCATGTGTATAGTGGTAGTCCAGGAAGGAAATGGCTTATCCACCAATTGACCTGGGCCATTAAGTAAAGTTCAGGGTTTGAATCTTTGCATCAATCCATAGATCTATTGATCCAGTCATCCATCTAGCCATCAATCTGTCTATTGATCCATCTATACATCAAACCATTGATCTATCTATCCATCCTTTGATCCACTGAANGAATGATTGATTGATCCACCCATCCACCCATTGATCAATACCCCCAACTATTGATGTACTCACCATTGATCTACTCACACATTCACCCATCTATCCACCCACCCATCCTTTGACCCATCAATCCATCGATCCACCGATCCATCCCACAGCATTGAGAACCTAGACTGTATCAGGCACTGGGTTTGCGGTGCCAAATTCCGCAGCCTTTGCAGGCCATGATGGAGTGATGCAGCACACTGAAACACAGCAACAGTGAGCAGGGAACTCGGCAGGGGCTTTGCTTGGGTGATCAGGGGAGACTTCTATAGAGAAGTCTGAGAGCTGAGAAGGGGCCAGCAGCCAATCAAGGAAGCAAAAAGTCATGGTTGGGGTGAGAGGGTGCCTGCCTGTCACCCTAACCTGTGCAACAGCTGGTGCCCTCGTCTGGAAACACCTTTATCCCAAGATTAGCAGTTTCTCTGTCTTATACTCCTTCCTTNGAGGCCCCTGTTCCTCTGTGCAAGACTTTCCTACCCACAAACTCCTGGAGAAACCCAGCTGTGACCTCACGTCACCTCTGCCATCTCCATCCCCCCCCACACCTTCTTGCTGGCTGCTCTGAGCACATCTGCAGCTTCAGACAGCATTTACGTGTTCTATAAACTCCTGTTAGTTAACTATCACTCTGTGACAGATTACCTGCAAAAGCAATGGCTTCNGACAACCACCATTTACTGGCTCTCAGTTTCTAGGGTTCCAGAGCCTGCAAGCAGTTTAGCTTAGCCTGTGCTTTAAAAAGCTCAAGGTATCTCAGAGGTTCAGATTGCCAGTGGGCCTGGGCTGCAGGTGTCTGAAGCCAGCCTGGGATTAAGGCACCACTTCCTATACCGTCCAAAGCAATGGACTCTCAGCCTCCTCCTGCCCATGTGGTCTCTCAGGAGAGCTGCTGGAGGTCCCTGTGACATGGTGAGAGCAAGAAAGGTGTCATGTTCTCTTTGGTAACCTGAACTTGTATGTGCCTTACCTATTGTATCCTTCATTCACACAGATGACTGAGCTGGGAGGTGGGGGACAAAGGTGGGGGCATGGGACCACAAGAGCCGTCCTGGAGGCTGATTACCATAGTCCACAAAGCAGNCAAGTAGCTTCCCTAAGGCTTAGGTCTTAGTGCCTGACCATGTGTAGCTCCCTCTGTGGTCACTTCAGGGGCTGTTCCAGTCTGAACAGTGTTACAAGCCTTGAAATACATTAACTTTTAAACCAAAACTCAAACTGGGCTGGTTGGCAGCCAGGTTGGCCTGGAGCATATATCCTCCTGCCTCAGACCTGTTAGTGCTGGGTAGATGCTGTTTTTGACATAGGAAAGGGAATAAAGGTAACAGTGGCTCCACTGGAGCCCTGTTATGGTGTACCATTCTTGGGGAGCCCCAGACAAATNAATGTCTGCCCACCGCAGCTAGGGAACCAACACCAGACCAAAATACGGATATCATCAAGACCAACTTAGTAAACCAATGAGTTGGGTTGTGGTTACTTACAGGAGTATGGGTGAGGGGTTACTTACAGGAACAGAACTGACTGGAAGACATCTGCATCACCAAAGCCCATCCCAGCATGAGTTACAGCTCAGGAAAGCTGGAGAAGGGGAGCACACAGTACAACCTGAGGGCAGCTCAGCAGATTGGAATGTCTCTTTCAGGCAGGTCACTCAGCTGAGCTCTGAGCTCTGCTNCTTCCAGGTGGCTCAGCTTGTGTGAGTGTGTGCCTCTGCAGGCCCTACTGCTTATGTATGCTTGGGGAGGGACCTGGTGAATCTGGTTAGTTTCAGGGACTTCCTGAAGCTACTGGATTTATTTGCTTCCTGAGCGTAAGGAGCTTCCCTGCNGAGTGAATTTCATCTGTCTTAGATCATGCTCAGAACTCCAAGATGGAAGGTTTTATTTGGAAGAAATTGCTGCACAATAAGCCCTTCCCAGCGTCCTTTCCCTGATGTCCTGAGACCCCCCCTCCTTTGGAAAGGGACACTCAACTCTACTGAGACGCTATGGAGTGGCTTATATTGTCTGTTGTACCAATCCTGTGTGACATTGGTTTCTGAACCCCGCTGGCCATATCCCGCGGTTTCCACCTTGCCCTTCATCAAGCCCGCAGGTCTCATTTGATCGCCTGTAGCAGTCGATTGAGATTCCTATCTTGTTTCTACATGTCTACAGGGTCCGCCCAGACACCAGAACGTACTCCTAAGACACGAATCTGCATAGCTTCCCACTTAAAAATTCTCCAAGTGACTTCGTAAAGTCCTTGGTGTGGCATTCAAGGAGCTTCATGATCAGATTCCCGACTNCACNTGACAGTCCCATCTCGGGTCTGTCCAGTCCCAATGTTGTTCCGTCTCTATATTCCCAGAAAGACATTTCCCTGAGGCCGTCCCCAGTTGGTACCTGCTGTCTCTTCTCTGCNCTGCCTCCCCTCTCCTCCTCCTCCTCCCCCTTTTCCTCCTCCTCCCCTCCTTCTCCTCATTCTCTGCCATCCCCCTATGGGGTCTGTCACCAGCTCTATCTGGGAAGCCAGAGCACCCTCCCCCAGGAGTGTGGTGGGTTCCCTGTCTCTCTCGTTGACATTTTCTTCCTCCAGTTGCTCAAATGTCTTGGTATAGCACTTGCCATGTGCCAGGCCCTAGGTGTGACATGGTGCAAAGGAAGATCCCAGTCCNNAAGGCTTGTCCACCTCCACTGGGGTAGCTGGCTCTTGTGTCTCTACTGCAAGCTTCTTGGGGACATGTCCCTGTGGTGCTCCTCTGTCCCCAGCATAGGAGCAACTCATGCTTTCTGCTTTCTGGAAGGGTCAGGACACGGGTGTTAGATGATCAGGGTTTCCTCGGCATCCCTAAGGCAGACCCAGTCCGCTATGCCAGGGTCCCTGTCATTGCAAAATAGGGACCTGGGGGACTGGTGAGATGGTTCAGTCTGCAATGTGCTTACCATGTAAGCTTTTAGATGCCCAGCTCCCACATAAAAAGTTGGCCACTTTACAGTGGTAATTGCCTGTAACCCCTGGCTGGGTAAGGAGACAGATACCTAGGGCTCACTGACCAGCCAATTTATCCTAACTGGTGAACTCCAGGCTCAGCAAGAGAACCTATCTGAAAAATATAATGAGACCGAGTAAGGCAGACACCTGCCATCAACTTCTGGCACCCACACACGTGCATGTACATATGCACATGCCTTTCCACATGTGNGTATCCACAGTCCCCTCCCTCCCCCCACACAAAATAAAAAGATAAATCAATTTAAAAGGTGAATATCTGGGCTANTAACAAGAGACAGAAATGCCCCCCAAACACTCNGGCTGNNCCCCTAGCATCTCTACTTCATTAAAAACTGCTTAAACCCCAGAAGCCTGGTGATTNGGCCATAGCTGGGCTGGGGTGTTTTTTGGGGGGGGGCATTTATGATTTGAGGTGCAGAGTCCTCCTGCTTCTGGACCCAGCCTCATAGCCAGGGACTCTTGNGCTCCCAGGCTGAACTCNGGTCAGACAGCCACCAGCCTTCCTTCCACACACTCTTCCCCTGACCTTGGGGAGAATCGCTTCCCAAATTACAGCCCTCCGCTTTGGGAGTGTTAAACACAGCGCAGAGAACACATAAATTACATAAGGTCCTTCCCATTGCCGCTGGGTGCCTGGAATAATGTCACATTTCACCAAACCAAAAGGTACACTGTATTATTAAAACAGGCTGGCATTAAAAAAAGAAGTGTAGCCACGGTGACTGTCAGCCTCCCACCAGATGCCAGAATAATAAACCGGGAGACAGGATTCATAAGGCACGAGGGGAGTGAAGGGTGAAGCCGGCTTTGCAAGAGCGATTTAAAAATGGGAGGAGGAGGAGGAGGAGGAGGAGGAGGAGGAGGAGGCTCATTTTCTCAGAATATTGTGGATTCCCTGTAATCTTTACTCCTGAAATGCTGCATACTGTATCTTGTTTTCCTCTTGGTTAGAGGCACAGTGAGTTGTGCTTTCTGGCTTTGAGAGTCATTTTAAACTCTCCTGTTGGTCCTTAGTCTGTGGGCGGTGTGTGTGTGTGTGTGTGTGTGTGTGTGTGTGTGTGTGTGTGTGTGTGTGTAGCCCAGGCTGGCCTCATACTTGCTGTGTAGACAAGGATGACCTTCAATTCTTAATCCTCCTGCCTCCACCTCCAGAGTGAAGAAATCCCTCACTGGTGCTCCACACACACACTCCCCTTCCGTGCCCTTTCTCCTTTTCATCTTGAATCCTATAAATAAAGCCACTTTCTCAGGTGATTTTTAATTTATAAAGAATTAGTGATGTCCTTGGGTCCTGAAGGCTATGTGTAACTTCTCTTTGGGGGATTTGGGGAAAGTCTATTCAGGCTTTGAGGCAGGGCCTTTCTCCACAAGAGTCGCTGAGTGTGTTACAAAGTCTAGGGGTATGATGGTCTTTGCTTGCCATGTAGAGTGTGTGTGTGGGGGGGGTCATTTTCTTTGCCAGCAGTGGCCAGCTATAACATTTCACACTCCAGTGTGAAATGGAGTTAAAGGTTCCTGGAGTTAAAGGTGCAGCCTGTACTCTGTGTGTGTGTGTGCGTGTGTGTGTGTGTGTGTGTGTGTGTGTCTGTGTGTGTGTCTGTGTGTATGCACATGTATATACAGGGGACACCATGGGGACTTAGAGTTCCCTACTTGCCCTCCCTGCAGCTGCTAGCAGACTATCCTTTGTGGGTCAGCAGTTAGACATGCCCTGTGTATTCCTCACCTGGATTATGAGCTTGCCTGGCCCAGACTTGGGNACCTGGTACCTCACACAGTGGGGAACACTAAGAACACATGGGGCATAGTAACTGTTTCTAAGGGTAAAGAAGACTCAGTTCAGCCCCCTGCAGATGAGACCCTTTTGCTGTCAACTGCAGGAGTAGCAGACTGTGGCCTTGTCCCTAGGGCCCTGGGGAGGCTAGCTATCCAATGCTTCTCTTCCATCTCAGCCAGCCTGGTCTAGCTCTTCTCCTCACCCCACCACACTTCCTCTGACATTGTGGTGGAGATTGCCAGAGTGGAAGATAAGAGTAGCAATCCCACAAGCCTACAGCAGCTGGGGATGCATGGCTGCCCAGGGTATAGGAGGGTGGGGTGGGGGCTTCAGGCCTNCAGCCTGTGTTCTNTGATATTCTGTGCAGTAGGTGATGGATGGTGCTTCANACTGTGGAGTAAAGAAAATGNGCCTCCATGGTGGAAGACAGGCTGCTNAATTATCTCCCACTCAGCTTGGATCAAAGAAACCGAAACAGATTGGGTCTTTTGGTGGGGCATGGCCAGGGCAGCTGTGGGATGGTGGAGATTCTTATCGAGTGTTCTGTTCCTGGATGGTTTGACTTGGAAGGTGCTACATGCAGAGTTTCTGGGGTTGGAGCAGGGAGAGATCTATGCAATTATGAAGNGAGGCACACTCCACGTGACAGTGGGCACAGGTGTGGCATAGGGGTCGGGAGGAATTGCCTTGCACAGACAGGGATATTCTGGAAGTCCTGGCTGCAGGGATGAGGGGGTGTGACAAGAGAGGTTCCAGATCTCAAGGGTCCTGTAGGCAGTGGAAGATTTACCATGATACCATCTGTGACTGTGTGTAGCCACATGAGATGCAAGGCCTTAGAGCTGCATCTGTCATCTGGTCTCATTTTCTTAGAGTGCCTCAGGTCCTGTGAGCCTGGAGCTCCCACAGGCTGAGGTCACCATGGTCACTGAAGCAGCATTGAGTGTTTCTTCCAACTGACTGCCCTGGAGGGTTGTGGCTAGGTTGGGGGCACCACCTGACCAATCCCACTAAAAGAGGGGGACAAGGTGTCTGTATGTAACAGATCATCTAAGATGGAAGAGACCGGAAATGCAGCTAGAAGGGGATGGGGGAAGATGGGGAACCACTTGGTGGGANACAAGCATCAGGTGGACTGGGGAGTCAGAGGAAGTGGATGACTTCTGAGAGGGCAATAGCCCAGTCAGGTGGTGGAATGGCCAAGGGTAGGTGCTAGGCACTGTGGTGTTAATGATGTGCCCTCCTGAAGGGCCAGTTCCTCCCCTGAGGCAGTCAGAGACTACGTCCTCAGTGGAGGGGGACTCTGATCCCTAGTGACAAGCTTTTGGCTACTGCCCCTTCTCTTTGGCTTAATGCCAATGTTTGTTTTATACTAAAGGGGAATGATTATGTCCAAGGCCGGGTATTTATTTTTGTTTTTCACTTTTCTTTCCCTCAGGTTGAAAAGCTACCTGTGAGAACCTAACACTTTCTTGTGAACCCACTCTATCTGGGCACACTCCACACTGAGGAAGCATCTTCAGGTCCTTCTTGGCCCCCTGCCCCCGTGACAGGAAGGGAGACAGCATTCCAACAGGTAAGGCCACACTACTCACCTGCTTCTGCCTTGGTGTTTGAATTCCCAGAGAGAAACACTTTAATAAGGCCTTCCAGAAGGTGCTGTGGGGCAGTGGCAGGGCATCCCGTGCATACATTTGCGGTTCACTGTGTCTTTGTGGCTTCTGTGAGTTGGTTAAGTCAGGAAGAGTCANCAGGCATCTCTTTCATTCTCTGTCATTAGCATGGTTTTGGGGAAGTTAGTTTGGGAAGGAGGGTAGGCAGGCTGTGTGGTCTGCTGCCACTTTATCAACATNAGATGTCCCAGTAGCCAAGNTTGAGATCTGACTCTCCAACGTAATGTTTAGGTTGTCCTGAAGCCCAGTGATCAACAGTAAGCCTCCGCCTTGTTGGTGAGGGGATGGAGGAATCCCCTGTCCCCCAGGGTGGGCAACGGGTCAATTCTGACATGAGCCACCAGGGTCAGTGTCACACTTGCAGGTTTCAGACACGATCCAGGAGACTTCACTTACTTTCCATGCTAGTCACAGGGCTCAGGGACACCTGNGCTTTCACAAAAGACCTACACCACTTCAGTTTTGATAGTTTCCTTGGCCTGTTTGTAGAACCCAAGAAAACACTGCACATATGATTTCAATTTTATGATAAATGACACGANGGGGTGAGGGCTGTAAGGACCCTAGGTACCATGCGTCTGTGCTCTCTCCCTGGGAAGTTAGGCAGCCCCATCCTCCCAGACCACCTGAATGTTCACCACCTAGGAAATACCAAGTTGTGTGGAGTTCAGAGGACAACTTGTAGGCCAACCCCATTGTGTGGGTTTTAAGGAGGGAGCTCGGGNCAGAGCTTGATGGCAAGTGCCTTCACCTAATGATCATCCCTCTGATCCCCAGTGATGGCCTTTGCTGGGNAGGTGTCATGGNAACAGGACATAGGGCAGTGGGTGGTTTCNCCAGAGCCATTGCAGAGTCTATAAGAGAATTATATGTGGTGTTGATGCCTCTCCAGACACATGCTCACTGTCCCCTCATGGCTGGCTGAAGGTCTCTTCCCTGAATTTTCTTCTTGCACCAGACTCACTGGTCCACAAACTGCTCTGTGTTCCTCGATCAGCAAGGTAGCCTGCCCTTGATCATGTGACCACCTCTGCATTGTGTATGAAAGGGATGAGCCCTCAGTAGACACTGTGCTTGGCTGNTTTGAGTTTTGACTTCTCCTGATGCTGGACAGTTGCAAATCTGGCCAGCCATGTGGTCATGAAGAGAAAGACTGACAGTGTGTTGTGTGGGTGAGTGAGGATACTTATGAGGTCAGGCATGGAAATATATCCNCATATTTCTCAAGGGGTAATAGTTTATCAGGGTGCAGCCCATTGTACATTGAGGATTGCCTGCATACGAGCAGCTCTGATGAGATCAGCTCTGTTTTGGACTCTGGGGATACAGAAGAAAGTCCTCACAGAGTTCACAANCTGGTGGGAGGTGAACAANCCGCTGGGTATTACAAGTAATGTCGGGGAGTGAAAAGGCCCAGGGGACTAATGAAGTACGCTGAGTTGACCAGTGATGGGGAATGGAGGAGGCCGCTGTTTGTACAGGGTGGTGTGGTACAGCAAGTGAGGGAGAACCTTCCAGATGGGTGCGTGTGGTGCCAAGACCCCAAAGATAGGGGTGAGCTGAAGCATCTCACTTCAGGGTGTGTAGGCTTGAATGGCTGAGTGGGGAGGGGATGGGGTGAACATGAGATCNAGTGCCCTGGGCTCAGGAGGCCTTGGAGTGGAGTGGTGTGGTCTTCTGTTAAAACCAAGAGAATCCACTAAAACGCTCTGAGTCAGAGACTTCACAGTGATTCAATTCTGATGATGCTGCCTTCTGTAGACGGGGTCAAGGCAGGGAGGTCAACGTTGAAGCTGGGGTCAGCTGAGGCCNGCTATAGGGCTGCTGCTGTTCTTGAGGAGCACTCTGGGCTGGGGACAGAGGTGGACTTGTTCCATGCTGACTGAGATGGCCCTGTTCAGTGAGCCCAAGCTGTGCTGGGAGCCCCTCAGTACTCCCTTGTCACTCTGAGAACTTGGCTTGTGGCTCCCAAGAGTCTCAGAAGAGCTGTGTTTTGCAGCCGGCCTCAGGCAAGCCCTGTCCTGTCGCTGGATGCTAGAACTCCTGACTCTACTCCTGGGCAAGGACAGCTGGCCCAGCTTCAACTTTCTGTGCTTTGGAGAACCATTGTCCCCAGCAAGGTACCTTTTTGGGCCCATTAGAGCTCAAAGCACAAAGCTTAGCTGGTCCTCAGGAGGGACCTGGGAGGTCCAGGGTACAAGTACCTTTGCATGGAACTACTTTGTGTAGCATGCTCACATTCTGACCCCTGTCTGTTTAGAAGGTCCCTCTGATGCATTGAGGTACAGCTGGATATCTGAGAGTCTTGTCCTTCCCATGGAGTGAAGGCAAGGGGGACGTAGACTCACAGGGGGCCCATCATCTGAGTGAGGACAGCTCAGATGTATGTCCCAGCCACCTGTATGTGACCTTGATACTCTGCCTGTCTTTTTATCAGCTCTGGGAGGGCGGGAGGCAGGTCTCTGAAGGAGGAGGTCAGGCATGTGGATGAGTGGCCAGGCATGTCAGGCTGCTGACTCCTGCACATACTCCCCCACCACAGAAAGATGCTCGGTGATGTCAAACACACCTCTGGGGTGTGAAAAGCCCTTGCTCTGACTCTTTGGAGGAGAGCATCTCTCAAGAGTGGTTTTGAGGTCAGAGATGAAGAACCTGGGCCAGAATAGCCTACTGGAGCCTACAGTCTGCGAAGAGCTGGGTCACAGTTCCAGGAATGGCTTTGACATGCCAGCTCCTTAATGTGATCTCCATCACTGTTGAAGTGTCCTTGCTCAAGGGAAGACGGGAGAAGAAACCATTTCCCCCTGCCTTTGACCCTGCCCTGTGTATTTCTTGTGTTTTAAGAGGGACCTCGTCATTAGGTCTTATTTAAAAGCTCACCCCTTTTAATATGTAGTCAATTTGGATCTTAATATGCAGCCAGTTCCAAGCCTTCATTAAAAACATGGGTGGACATTAATCTGATGCAAAATGAGGTGTTGTGGTGGCCAGGCTGTGGGCAGTGGTTCATCAGACACACTGGAAGGAGGTGTCTGTCACCCACTGGCACAGGGGACATTGTGTAGGTGCCACCACCTTCTGTGCCAGCCCTCCTCTTCCTTTATGCTGTCCCCATGCTCTCAGATCATCTCAGCCACACTTCTGTGTACTATTGGTATCACTTGGAGGAACCAGGGGTTGTGGCCAGCTGTTCCTTCTCCAGATGTTTCTGAGAGGTGAGTGTTGCTCATGTTCAGGAGCCAAGGGATAAATCAAGTCTTCCACCTGCCTTCCGTGCTCCTCACATAGGACAGTAGGCGACTGAGACTGGGGCCCTGCGGGCTGGGGTGGTGCATGCGTGTTCTTGGTTGAGCTGCTGGCACCCTACAAGTGCTCAGCATTGGAAGACATCCATCTCCCAGGCCCCCACCCTTGAGCTGCATCCCATGAGGACAACAGGCAACATCCCATAAATCATCTCCGAATGAGCGTGTTTTCTGCACTCATCCATCATGCCTGGCTCTCCTCTGCTTGTTTTTAAAAGCTGTTAAACCAGAATCCATCACAGCGGATGCCAGCACCTTGGGTTGAGCTCAACACAGGCTGCCTGAATCTGTGGTGGGTGACACCCCCTCCCCACTTTCTGGTGCATCAGCACTGAGGTCTCCTGATGTGGGGAGGAGGGTGATCATGGCCTTACCCAGCCATATCAGAAGCCACTTAGAGATAGACCTTCCTGTTGTCTGTCTGTCCAGAGCCTGCCCTGCTATGTTGCTGCTGGGAGGAAGGGGTGGTGGCCGTCTGACCCACACAGGGCTTCCTGGGAGGGACTTCTGCACTCGTCTGGGCTTCCTCTAGTACCTGATAATTAGGGGAGAAACACCTGTGGTTGTTCTTCTGTTGATAAATGTGCTTGGAGAAGAAGTCTCACTGGTGTGGANTTCAACCTCCTCACTCCTCCTCTGAACGTTTTTATCACTGGAATTAGCTCTGGAGGTGCACTGTGCTCACCCNGGGACCTAGACACCCATGGTTGTGTCTCCCTGTCTCCCCACCTGCTGCCTCCTCCTGCTTTTCCCTCCCTCTCTTCTTCCTCCATCTTCCCTGTACGTCCTCCACCTTCACCTCTCTCCTTTTCTGCCTTCTCTTTTTCTTTCTCCTCCTCTTCCTCTCCTTCCTCCCCTTCCTCTCCACCTCTATTGGAGGATTTCCTTCACCTNAAGTTTCTCTGTGTCTTCTTTCCCAACCCTGCTATCCCAGCTCCATGCTTGGCCTCACTGCCATCCGTCTTTCCCTGCAGCCCACAGTCACGTAACCTCCACAGTGTCAGGGGAGGTGAGGAGGCTTCGGATGCCTTCTTCTCCAGGAGAACCTGTGTCTGGAATCTTCTAGGCTTTTAGATGCTCCCTAAACAACTGGTGCTGGGTCTGCTCCAGTAGCTGCCTGCTGGTCCCTAGACAGATGTCACAGGCCTTGGTGGCATTTGTAATATCTTCTCCCATCTGCCTTCAGTGTCTCCTTTGTCCTTTNCTTCACCTTATATTTGTTAGTTCAAGGATAAAACCACTCACTGGTGCTGGTGTGACCCTTTTTAAAAAGTAGGAGACCAGGTCCATANGTTTTCCTTGGTGGCCTTTGAGCTCTGTGGTGGAGCTAGGAAGGAGCTGGAAGGGTCACAGAGGATGCTAGAGAGTTTGCCAGGTCTTGACTCCTGGTGAAGCCGTCCAATTAGAGCACATTAGTCGCCAGGGTAATTAGCATTAGTAACTATTAGGCTGCTCCAGGTGCAGTTCCCACCCGGGAGTGGAAGGCGTCTCTGTCTCTGGGCTGTCTCTAGTCCTTATGAGGAGAGGGACAGGATGGCAGCAGCCTCTTGGGGAGCCTAGTCCCTAAGCCCAGGGCACCAAGGTGGCCACCATGGAAAGGAGATGGGCTGGTTGTGTTCAGGTTGTGTCTTACTGTCCTGTGGCTGCTGCAGCAGAGAACTGCAGCCTGAGTGCTTTAAAACAGGAGCTGTTTTTCTTGCTCTGTCCTGGAGGCCAGAAGCCCCAGTGCAGGAGTAGCAGGGGCGATGCCCTAAGCCCCTCTGAGCTCCTGCAGTGGTAGCCTCAGTGCTTGTGGCTGTGGCTGCATCTCTCTCATCCTTGCCTCTGCCATGACATGGCTGTGCTCCACCCCACCCCGGCCCCCTCCGCCATGTGTGTTCTCTGTGTNCCTGATCTTATCTGCTTTCACCTTGTAAAGACTTCTGTCATTGCCTTAGGCCCCTTCTCTAGTACGGCTTCCTCCTAACGGGATGACACCTGTGAAGTTCGTGTGTTCCATCGTAAGGATTGGGGACTAGGATATGAANATACCTTTGGGGAACATAATTCCATAGCCAGTATCCTCCATGGCTGCTGGGAGAGAGATCGTCCTGGCACTATAACCTTGAGTGGGCCACCCAGATGCTGGAGTTCTCTGGAATACCACTTGGACTGTTGAAGAGAATGATAAGAAAGTCAGGAGGGATGAGCTAGGCATAACAAAGATGGGCTGACATGAACTGTAAGAGGAGATGTCTTCGTCTGTTTCCTCTTGCTGTGACTGAATACCTGAGACTAGGCTACTTATAAAGAAAATAAATGTTTCATACATTTCTAGAGTGGGAAGTCCAAGAACATGGTACCAGAAACTGAGGAGGCCTTCTTGCAGCATCGTGGCAGGAAAGACCAAGCAAGCATCAATGCTTGGATCTGTCTGTCTCTCTCTTCTTGCAAAGTCACTAATGCTATCCTGGGGCCATCCTCATGACTTTGTCCAACCCTAATTCCTTCCCAATGGTCCCACCACAGATACCATTAATATAGACATTAGAGAATAAGTCCAACATAATAATTTGAGAGACACATTCCAACCATTAGTGAAGTCTTGAGAGCCCCAGGCCAGGACTCACAGGTCCTGGCCAGACAGAGAGGAGGCATTGATAGCCTGTATTGATCGCTGAGAGAACCTGGTCATACCCTCCATATCCCATCATACCATGGAGGAAAATTATCTCTCTCTCTTCTTTCAGCCCAGGTATGCATTTGCTGTGTGTGTGCATGTATATGTGTGTGTTTGCATGTATGTGGGCTAGCCAATTTGCCCCAGGGATCCCATCTCTGCCTCCTGAGCGATGGGATTCTAGGAGGCTGCCACAGCTGCCTGGCTTTTATGTGAGTTCTATGGATCTGGATTCTAGTCTTCTTATCTGCACAACAAGNGTATCTGCTGAGCTGTCTGCCTCGCTCTGGAAAACCATCTTGAGAGCCAATTAAGAGTGAGATAGCTGGACCTTAACCTAACTCTAACAATAGCCTGTTCATAACACAATCCCGAGTACATATTCTCATGCAAGGAGAGAAAAACCAGAGTCAGCCCTGCAGGGTCTCAAAAAGGACTGAGGAGAGTATCTTGGAGGAAGCTGGAGAGGGGAGCTGAGCAAGGGAGGGAGGAAGGCACCCCGGAACGGCATGGGGAGGAAGTGGACTTGGGTCTCCCGAGTGGGCAGATAACTCCTGGGAGTCAGGGATTCAGCAGGCCCTTGCNGATGTGGAGGCCAGAGGCAGGGGGCGGGAGAAGGCCAAGTGGAGACTCTGGGGTTAAGAGTTAGAATAGAGAAGGAATTCTTGGAAGGCCTGTGGGGACTCCAGGACACGGAACAAATGTCATTGTGAGAGAGGACAGAGGAGACCAGAGAAGGAGGAGCTCTGAGCTGCATCCAGGTCTATATGTGGGGTCNCAGGAGAGTCAAGTATCCTTTGAGACACTGGTCTCAGTCCTCTCAGTGCCTTCATGTCCCACTTTCCATTGAGATGATGAACTACCTGGGGACAGGGATCATATTTTCAGGGAGAGTGCTACTGTCCACAGAAGGGAGGGAGCAACCCTCTTGGTACATCAAGATAGAGTCAACATGGAACAGCACACANGGACAGCCCTGTCCCACAGAAATTATGGGCAGAAGTTGTGACTTAAAAGACATGCCCTGGACAGAGAGGCAGGAGAGGGTTTCGTGTGGGTNTGCCTNCATCCCCAATCCAGGGCCGAGTGTCTCATCATCAGAAGCCATGAGGCTCTCCTGTCCATGTCATCTAAAAGTCAGANATGGGGCTTGCTGGTGTAACTCTCAGATAGGAACCCAGCTAGGCCCCTGTGTCTAGCTGTCTAGAATCTCCATTCTGTCCTTTTGCACAGACACTGCATACCATTAGAGGGACAGCTGTGGCTCCACTCGGTGAGGGTCAGTGGGGCTTGTACCAATTGGGAGAATGTCATTTGTGATGGTTTGTAAGAAGACACCTGTGTTCAGAAGAGGAGGGCTGGCACACGTCCAAGAAAGAAAGAGAACACAGAGGAGGAGACAACACAAGCTTGGCTTGAGCTGTGTGTGTGTGCCTGTGTGTG
>LZPO01007942.1:356492-373769 GCA_001675575.1 Neotoma lepida | reverse complement strand
GTACTATGCATACCTCTAACCATAGTAGACCCTATCCTAACTATGACTGTAACCTAACCTAACCTAGCTTTACATTCAGTGTAACAATAATCCTAATACAACTCTGATGTAATAACACTGAAACTAATCCAAAACTAACCTTCACAATAAACTCTAACCATAACCTAGCTTTGATCCTAACCCTAACCTTAATGTAGCCCAAAAACTAATCTAACCCTTCCTCAACCCTAACCCCATCCCTACTCTAACCCTAACCTAGCACATATACTAACCCAAACTCTAACCCTAATGTGAACCTAACCAGACCCTAGTCCTACCCATAGCCTTAACCTTAACCCAACCCCAACCTAATCCTAAACTAACCTTAACCTAACCTTACCCTAATCCAATAAAGTAACTCTAACCATGAACTACTAATACTAATCTAACCATAAGCCTAGTCATAGCCCAATCCTAACTCAGTCCTCACCTAAACATGACCTTAACCCTAACTTTACCATAACACTAATGTAACCCTAAATCAAGCTAACTCTAATCTGACCCCACCCCAACCCTAATCCTTTTCCAGTCAGGAGCTCTGAGAGCAAGGCCAGGTCTCTGTTAAAGGGCGTTGGGGCAGGAAAGACTGGGGCCTGCAGACAGGGTGCAGCAGTCCAGACCAGTCCACTGGGCAGGATGAGGTAACGACATGGTGGAAGAACACTATTCTCTCTAGCACCTCCACCTTCAGAGATTGTCCCTGGGGCTGGAGTGACTTTTCAACACCACAGTGCCAGCTAGAGTCCCCAAAGCTGCAGAAACAAGAGGGGCACAATCCTGGACTAGGGCCAGCCTAGCACAAGTGTCAGGTGTCTAGTGCCCAGAGAAGGTTAATCTGAGCTTGAACTTTTGGCACCCTATCATCATCTTGGCCCCAAGGTTCCAGACCACTTCTTCTGAAGTCAACCATAAAACAGACATAAGAAAAGGTGGATTTTTTCCTGCATCTACATCCATCTATATCTGTGTTTACCTCTGCTCTTCCAATCATTTATCCATGCATCACACACCTATACATCTACTCACTTTCCTATCCATNAATCTACCATCCACTCGTCTATCCAACTATCCATTCACCTATCACTCATCCTCCCATCCACCCATCATTATTCCATCCATCTACCCATCCACCCATCCATCTACCTATTTGGTTACCCATCCGCTCATCTATCCACCTATCCATCAACTCACTCACTCATCCATCCACCTATCTCTCTACCCTTCAACTTATCTACCCATCCATCATCCACTAATCTATCCATCCACTCATCCATGTATCAATTCATTTATACATCCATCCACTCACCCACCCACCCACTCATCCATCATCCATCCATCCATCATCCATCCATTCGTCCATTCATCCATCCATCCATCCATCCATCCATCCATCCATCCATCCATCTATCCATCCATCTACCTACCCATCNACTCATCTAACCTATCTACCTACCCATCAATTTATCTATGCATATATACATTATCTNTCTGTCTGTAAACCCATACAGTNGCACATTTATTATCTTTATATGCATNTATAGATTTCTAGCATCCACCTCTATTTATATATAGATATCATTGATCTGTCCATGTATCTTATCTTTCTGTCTACCCATTTAGCTATGTGTCTCTTTTCCGTGATGATGTATCTATTTATTTGTCCATCATCTACTCTCTTTACNCCTGNATCTAGCCACGTATCTATTATCTGTCTCTCTCTACCANGTTCTCNTCCATCTATCATTTACCTGTGAATGCAAACACATCNATCCATCTATCCTTCTATCTGCCTGGAAGCCATTGATTTTTATCATGATTGTAAAGCTTATCTTTAACCTTCCTCCCTCTTGGGTTTAGTGATTATGGGGCTTAGGGTTGGAAGGGCAAAGGATCAAGATCATGCTTCCTTGTGCTGGAGTCTCTCATACTTCACTGGGGCCTCCTTCAGCTCTCCAGACTCAGCCAACAAGACAGCGAAGNGGAGATAACAGAGGGAAATGAAAGCCAGGGAGGAGGCTCATCATTCCATCCTGGTGTTGGAGAAGGACCAACCTCCAGATTCCCACACCAGGACCCTGGGTGGGGAAGACGACCATGCTGGGGATCTGCAATGAAAATGAAGCCGAGACATGAGTGGAGGAGGAAGAGGAGGAAAGAAGAGATGGGGAGGGAAGGAGAGGTAAAGGAGGAAGACAGCTTCCCAGAGATCTTGCTCAAAGCCTCTACCCTTGCTAGAGAGAAGCATCAACTTCTGAAATATAATCACAAGGAGTGCCATTAAAGTGAAACGTGGGAAACAGAGGCCCTGGCTGCCAGAGTCTGGCAAGAAATAAGCAGATCACATTCCACTGAGTGTTGATGCCTGCTGGGACGAGGCCCGAGGGCCAGAGCCACAAGGTGGCAGGTGTTGCCACCAGCCTTCTGCAGTCAGGACGTATTGGGAGCAGAACAGCTGAGTATAGGATGGGACAGGCAAGCTGACCACAGACAGCACACAGCTGGGATACACTCCACAGACATGGCCTCATGTCGCTGACATCCATGTGCACTTTATTGGTGAACAACTCTTCTTAGAAGAAGCATCAGTTAGAAAGAGATTTCTGGTAAAGATGAGTGTATTTTTCTGTTCCTTCCCTCTTCCTATCCCCTCCCATCTCTCCCCATGCCCCAGTCTTACCTGGCATCTCTGAGGAAGATNTCACACTTGGTTAAAATGAGCAAGTCATCAACCTCTCTCGATCAGCAGGCCTGACTGCACAGCTTACACGGATATTCACCATTCCTGTGCATGATATTTCATATGTGTGCACACAGGCAGCTCTGTACTGTGTTCACAAACTGTGTTCATAAACAGTGAGGCTACCATTGAAATACCGTACTGTGACAACATCCTTGGGATGACTCTCACTATGACATCACCTGCCAGGTCTGAGCCTAGGAGGCCCTTCTTCCCACCTGGTGGTATCCCTCATTCCAGGCAAGGACAGCACTGTGCTTCCCCATAGGAACCTTCTTTCCAATCCCAAGGGTTTACCCTGCAGCCAGTCACCAGGCCCCATAGCAACCAAGGCTGGCAACAGTGCCTGGCGCTTGCAAGAAAAATTAACAAAATCACTTTCCTTTGGAGACGTAGGGTGGCTTCTCATTATGTAATAGAATAATCTTTGAAGTTCAGCTCACATCCTCAGGTCAAGGGTTGATTGAGAGCTGAGATTAACGACCCACCCCCCACCCAGGTGCCATAGAACAGCTGGTCCACATGTTGTTAGGAGGCATAAAGCTCTGTGGGAAGCTGAGGATGGAAGGAGAGGCTCTGATCCTCTCTCCCCCAGGGGTGAGTGTGGATGGACACCACTCCCTCTCCCCTCCACCACTTCCTTTGAGGGGCAAGATCAGTTCCACAGCCCCCCATCCATCCCTGGCTCTCTGGACAGGCCCAGATCACCAGGGGCTAGTGAAGATTATCAACCAAACAGTGTCCAAGCCCTGGCTGGGGACCAGAGGATGGGGGACAGCCGTGAAGATATCCCTAGACCCTCAGGCCAGAGGTAGCTGGACCTGGACTGTGACTCCACTTNTTATTGTCTCAGCAACCATGGGGACAGATGAGGTTTCTGGAACACGCTGATGTGCATGTAGAGTAGGCCTCTGGGAGAAAACATCAGGCCAGGTTGGTCCTGGGAATTATGGCACAGAGCCTCAGAATCTTCACTTACAGAACATTTCATAGTGCAGAAATCAGATCTGATTTGAAAGCAGCATGGGGGAGGGGGGCAACTACTCAGAGGAACAACCAGGCCAGAGAGGCTCCTTGCACAGGTGACTGCATTGCCCAGAGCCAGTGACCCCATGTCCACCCTGGGCCAGGCGGATGAGAATCCACAGGGCCTAGAACCAGGCTACCTATGGAGTGACTCCATCACCATTGCCCTGGTTGGAGTTCAGGGCAGGGCCTGTGAGGCTAGCAGGGCATGGTTGCAGTCTTCCGCTCAGCAGCCCTCAGGCTACTCTGGCTAGTTAACATGCAAGCTGTACAATGCTGGGAGAAATTTAGATTTTTTTTTTTTTGCATGTGCGCTTGCATGTAAATGTGGGTAGGTGCTGTCCTGATTGATGGCAATTAGCATTTTCTAACGGGAACAGATGTTCGGATTGCCAGGAGGCTGGTACCTACCGCCCACGCCGCCATCTGCTCGGCTGGGCAGGGCCGGGGGGAAGCGGCCCCGTCCCGAGGCCCGCCATTCCTTGGTGGTGTGTACTTAACAGGATTGTGTGAGATTGTTTCTGGAGGGAAGAAAAATAATAATAAAGATGTTTTCAGGGTTATAAATAGTTCATGCTGTTTATTATGGGATGGAGCTCTTCTCTGACTAGCAGCCTGGGTTTCTATGTGCCGTGAACAAAGGGAGACCTGAACAGAATGCAAAATGCCAGCTCCATGCAGGGTAAGGGAGGCTGCCTGGGAAGCCAAGGTTGAGGGACCTGAGNCCCCAGGACTGNGGGAAGTTGAGAGGGAAATCAGGGACAAGCCAGGGCTTGTAGTCCGTGACTCCTCCTGACTCCAGGATGCCAGAGCTCCTGATTGCCAGACCCTCAAGCCCATGGCAGGTGGGCATGAGCTCAGAGCTGGGGCCACACCCTGGGTCCTACCCACCCCCTGGCAGCTCCTCCTGCTCTTGGTCCAGGACTACGGCATCTGACTTCACCAGGCTTCTGTAAAGAGGAAGGGATCATTTATGCAGAAGGCAGTGCTGTGCCCAGCCAGGCTGGTGGCCAAGGGCAGGGCCGGCCTTGCTCCCAGCTGTCTCAGGAAGTGGGTAAGGCCTGGCCACAGCATGCCTGGCACTTTGCCTCTGGGCAGCCGGGATAGTTCTTATTAATCTCCCAACAGACAGCACAGGCAGATTCTCATGTGGTTTTTTTTTTCTTTCTTTCTTTCTTTCTTTTTTTCTTTCTTTCTTCCTTCCTTTCTTTCTTTCTTTCTTTCTTTCTTTCTTTCTTTCTTTCTTTCTTTCTTTCTTTCTTTCTTTCTTTCTTTCTTTCTTTCTTTCTTTCTTTCNTGCATGTGTGCCACAGTGCGAGTGGTATAGGTCAGGGACTTACAAGTTTTCAGGAGTGGGTTTTCACTTTCCACCTTGTGTTTAAAGCAGGATCTATCTATCTATCTATCTATCTTTCTCTCTCTCTCTCTCTCTCTTTCTTTCTTTCTTTCTTTCTTTCTTTCTTTCTTTCTTTCTTTCTTTCTTTCTTTCTTTCTTTCTTGGTTTTTGGCTTCTTAGAACAAAACAGTTGTTTGTTTGCTTGCTATAAAAAGAGTTATCCCCCCTCCCATTACTGTCTGCGGGCAGCCCCCTCCTCCACAGGCAGATGTCTGCGGGGGAGCCTGTCGCCCATCCTCCAGGCATGGGGACAGATGTCCCATCTTTCTATCAGGGACACCCTTCCTCTGTGGGCCGAGATACAGCACTCCCCCAGGCTTACTGGGCATTTACTAAGCATACACCCGCGCTTAGTTTTTGGTTGTTGCTGTTTTTGAGACAGGGTCCTCAATCTTTCCAGCACTCAGATCCCAGACATGCACCACCATGCTGGACTCCCAAGCTCAGAGGTATCATGGCACCATTCCCCATCCCTGTAGTGTCTGTGATGGAATGAGGAATGCGGACTATCCACGACATACNATCTCCTCTCCTCCAGGCCACCGCTCACATTTCCCACTTACGTCTTCCTGGCAGCTTGTCTGCGCTGCTGTGTTAGAAGTGGCTTAGAGAAAAGGACATGACTGCTTCCCTCAGCAGGAAGGGGGATGAAAGGTTTTCCTGGCACACCTCCATCTCTGGGGTCTCTGGCTTTTGTGTCCTCCTACCTGGATTTTCTGATCCAAGTCCCCTAAAGCTGCTATCAAGTTCCCTATTGGAGTCTCTGCCAGGGGCTCAGGGTTCTACCAGGAGTTTATTTGCAAGGAGACCCTTGCTGCTGCTGCTGCTGCTGCTGCTGCTGCTGCTGCTGCTGCTGCTGCTGCTGCTGCTGCTGCTGGTGGAGGAGGAGGAGGAAGAGGAGTGGGGAGTGGCAATAGGAGGAGAGCAATGACATCACAGTATGAAGGATTTATCCCTGTCCTCTCTCTACCTAGAGGTGGGCATGGGCCCACAGTCCCTAAAGAAGCAGGTAACAGATGTCCNGACGCCTGGGTGAAAAAGAGTCTTTGTGAGCTCAACATGGCATCTGGTAGCTTGGGGGACACAGAAATGTGCACAGACATGGTCTACTTTCCTGTTGTAGCTTTGACTTGTCTTTGAGTCTTGCTTCTGCAGAGACTTTCCCCCCTGTTCCACAGTGGGGTCTGTGCACCTCAGCACTGTCTGCATCTGGGATGTCCCACTCTTGTGGGGAGCACTGTAGGACACTGAGCTGTGTGGTCACAGGTTCTACCCAGGAGAAGCCAGTTCTCAGCCCTGCCCCGCAGGCTATGACACCCAGGGATGTCTCCAAGTAAAGCCACACTGTTCAAGCAGCGAACCCTGGGGACTCCACTCCTGACACCCAGGGTCCCTGTACTCTCAGTGTTACCTGTCTCACTGACTGTGTCCTCACGAGCTTTGAATCTTGGAAGCAGCTCCACGCAGTCTCCTTCCCAGCAGCCTGTGCTTCATCATGGCATCATAGTCCAGCTGATGGCTATTTATAGATTGCCCACTGTGTGCTGTCCTGGAAGCTGAGGACCCACCTTTTAGAGAGCAGGGAGATAGGATGTGGATCACACCCCAGGGCTGGCACAGAAGTCTTACAACACAGGTGGCTGCAGACAGTGACCTTTCATTGTCTCTAGTTCTGAAGAGCAGAGGGAGGAATGGTGGATGGCTCCTCTGCAGGCTTGAAGGAAGGGTGCCCTGCTGCCCACTGCAGCCGTGTGTTCCTTGCCTTGCAGCTGCCTCTTTCCTGAGTCTGTCTCCACTGTCCTCACACAACCCCATGGTCGTCACCTCTTCCCAAGACTCCTTCTCTTTCTTTTTAATCAGCTAGTGGATTTTGAGACAGGACGTTGCTATGTAGCCCAGACTGGCTGGCTTCATCTTCCTGAAGCCATGGTTCCAGATGTGCAATGCCAGACCTGTCTCTCTCCTGTCTTTAACAAAGGCACCAACCAGTCATCAGATTGGGAGTCCGTCATTGTTTTGTTTCCTGTTGCTGTGACAAAATATCCTGACGGAAGTGATTTAAAGAATAAAGGGTTCCTTTGCCTCACAGATAGGGTACAGCCTATCACTGTGGGGAAGTCAAGGCAGGAACCTGAAGCACTAGATGTCTGTAGCCAAGAGCAGAGAGCGATGGACTAGTGCATGCACAATGGTTCTCCACACTCTCCTCCTCATCCAGTCAAGGATTGCCAAACTCAGGGCCTGGTGCTGCTCACAGTGCGTGGCTTTTCCCACGTTAATTAATACAATTAAGATAACCCTCACACACATTCTCAGACACCCTTCTCCCAAGCGATTCTAGGTTGTATCCATTTCTACCTTCTGAGGCCTCTGGGGGTAGGGTTGGAACGTGTCACATGTTATGGAGGTGACGATATAGACAGTGTACAGTTGACAATGGTACAATCCCACCTAGATGTGCCATGGAGGAGGCGCTGTAGGGGAGGCCCTTTCTCCACCTTCCTTTCCCCGCTTCTGCTCTGGGTTCAGGAAGAACTGAAGGTTTGGGTGGTAGTCTTTCCTTTAGCACAATATTTTATTAATTCTGTGAGAATTTCACACACACATACAGCATATTTTATCATCGACACCCCTACTCCTCCCTCTAACTCCTCCCAAATTGCCCCATCCCGAACCTTCTCCTAATTTCAAGCCCTCATTTTAAATTTGTTTATAACTCATCAAGTCTAGCTTAGGCTGCCCATAGACTCATGGGTGTGGGGCTATCTGCCCTGGAGCAAGGTTGACCTACCAGGGCCCACCCTGAGTGACAGCATACAAGGCACCTGGCATTGTGCCCTCTTTCCTCAGTGATCCTGACATGCCAGCCATTTCTCTCTGTCAGACACAATGCTTGGCTCTGGGGAGCTATGGAGCTGATGGTGATGGCAAAGTGGACCTTGGACCAGGTGCTCTTTAGGAAGTGGTTGTGAGTCAGAAGGATGGCTATGGCTCCAGACTCAGCTGGCAGAAGAGGTGGCAAGGGACAGAGTTTTAAAAGACTGCCAAACTTTACATGACAACCATCAATCATCAGTCATTCAAGGCATGTGACTCAGTGCCACTTGGTATAGTCACTACACTGGACAACCCTCACTTCTAATTCCAGAACATTTTTCTCACCCTAAAAGGCATGTTCACCCCTAGAAGCTACTTTTTACCCTTCCTAGCCCACAGTGAGCTTCAGTCTACTGTCTATGTGGATGGATGGGCCCCTTCTGCTCATTTTGCATGTATAGAATCAAATCTAACCTTTAGCAGTACATTATAACATGTATAGCAACCTAATTCTTTTTCCAACCCTGAGTAATATTCCACTACATGGATATACCACATTTGACATGACCATTCAGTTCCTTGGTGGGCATTTGACTATTAATAAGGACCAGTCTTTCGAGGGATATTCCTACTTCCACATATCATATTTATAATAAAATTATTATAATCTTAGATCACATCATCCTCACCCACAAGTACTCCTACCCGTCAACTCCACTAGAATTATCTTGATGACCCCTTTGAAGAACCAAGCATCCCAATAACCAACACTGTGTAGAAGGACTTAATTCTTAGCCTTTCTGTGTGTGGCCTGTGTCAAAGGCAGTCTGGAAGGCTAGGAGTCTGGAGCTGGGACCAGTAGATGTGACCTCCATGGGAACATGGACCTGCTTTCTGGTTGCCTGTTTTCACCTGGTGTCCTCCTGTTGGGCACCATCTGTTNCCTGGCATCTCTTTACTATCCAGGGCAGGGCACTTTCCTGTGCCACCACCCCATGGAGCCTGTGCCATCTGGCCATACTGGGATACCCAGGACCTGCTTGCTCGGGAAGCACAAAGTCTGTCATTGGAGGGTGAGTGAAGGACAGTGTCCTAAGCGCTCAGTCAGCCACTCAAGGCTTCTCGCTTCTTGGTTCCTCCCACACAGCTGAAATCAGCTGATAGATCCTCTTGTTTACAGATAAAATGGATGCAGGGTTTTGGAGCTGAGTGGGAAAGGCCAGGAAGGGATGATGGTGATGGAGCACCCTGACTGTTCTGGAGAGACAGCTCTCCCCTTCCTCCTGCTCAAGTATACCCAGGAGGCACAGTGTGGGGGGATGTCTGGGTATCATCCCATGAGTATGGAGACATGGGTTCTCAGGCATGTATACTGCTCTGGGCAAGGCAGGTCCTACTGTGTCCTGACTACCTCATAGTGGGACCNCACTTCTGTGCCCTATAGCACCTGAGGTGTTTGGAGGGTCCTGTGGTAGCCATAGCCAGCCTCTCCCTTTCCAGTTGCTCTGGGTGTGTCACTCTGCAAGGATTTCTCTAGGTAGCCCTAGCTTTCAGAATGACATTCTGTCCATTACACTCCAACTGTCTTCACACGCTGGATGGCACTGCCTAGAGGCTCCAGTGCATCTGTGTAATGCCTCTTGTTTGGAAGCTGCCCCTGTATGGGTACTTCTGCTGTCCAGGGGNAAGGGGGCATTATGTGGAGAGGCCTAACAGCAGCCTCAGTGGGAAGAGCCACTGAAATGTTGGGCAGGACGCTGAGCAAGTTAGCAGCCATGTGTCCCAGTTGGGCGATTTCACAGCTCTCTGGAAGTCAATGACATTTGCAGAGATTAGAAAGGCCATCCCCCCGTCATGAGCCATATCAAAACCACCCCTGCCTACAGACACCCAGCAAGAAGACACAGTGCTCACATAGTGAGAGCTATTCATTTTATGTAGTGGCCATTGGTGATGTCCTCATCGCTAGAGAATNTATGTCAACATCCACTCATTCCAGAAACATGGCAGGGGTCTAACTCCGAAAATAAGTCTGGCCACATCCATAAGAGGCAGATCACCCAGGGACACAGGCGGCTGCACAAGNTTGGGNATCTATGTGTGTCCATCTACACCTGTGTCTACTGGTACATTCAGCTCTCCATATCCATGAGATCCATGGCTGTAAATCCAACCAATCCCAGGCAGAAAAGACTGACAACAAAGTGCTGTACAGATGTTGTTCTTATTCCATGAAGAGTATTGTCTCAGTCAGGGTGACTAGTGCTGTGAGGAAGCACCAGGACTAAAAAGTAAGCTGGGGAGGAAAGGGTTTGCTTGGATTACACTTCCACATCACTGTTCATCATCAAAGAAGTCAGGTCAGGAGCTCAAACAGGGCAGGAACCTGGAGGCTGGAGCTGATGCAGAGACCATGGAGAGGTGCTGCTTACTGGCTTTCTCCCCGTGGCTTGTTCAGCCTGATTTCTTATAGAACCCAGGACCACCAGCCAGGGATGGCCCTCCTCCATTGATCACTAATTAACAGAATGCCCTACAGGCTTGCCTACAGCCCAGTCTTATGGAGGCATTTTCTTAATTGAGGTTCCCTCCTCTCTGATGACTTTGGCTTGTGTCAAAAGTTGACATAAAACTGNCCAGCACNGATACAATATAGCAGCAGTGTCTACCTTGTACTAGGACTAATCAGTGTCGTAGCAATGATTTAAAAGGGATATGAGGTCTGGGGAGATGGCTCAGCCGGTAAATCACTTGCCGCACAAGCACAAGGACCTGAGTTCAGATCCCCCAGAACCCACATAAAGCTGGACATGGTAGCACACATCTATAATCCCGTCACTCATAGTTTGAGATGGGAGGGAGATGAGAGAAGTGGTAGAAGGCTGTGGGCCAGCTAGCAATGCAGAAAACAAGAGACTCTGCCTCAAAACAAGGTGGACCCACAACTGAAGTTGTCTCTGCCCTCTGCCTGTATGGCATGGTGTTGGCGTGGGTCTACACTCATGCATACATACATACAGACATTTTACACACACATACACACATATGTAGCACACACACAGAGGTGATTTTTTTTTTAGAAAGGACATGGTAGTTTGTGAGAAAGTTCTTTGTAAATACCGAGTCATTTTATACACAGAATTTGAGTCCCTGAGCATCATGGGAACGGAGCCCTCATGGATGCCAGGGAGGGCTGTGTACTGGAGGGTTCTGTACCATCAATAGCTACATTTAGACCTGTGTCTAAGGCACACTATCTGTGAGCTGGTAGGAAGGTCCCACGGAGATGGACGAGGACTGTGATACAGAATAACCAGGCAGTGGAGGCTGCTGTGTGCCAATGGAGAGCAAGGTTCTGTTTCCACAGCAGGACCAATGTCCCCAGACCTTGAATCCCAGAGCTTTGGTGTGGGACCTGAGGGGTGAGGGACTGCCCAGGTGGAGGCAGAGCCAGTCTGTGATGGGCAAAGAGGGCACTAGGGGAGCTTGCATCAAGGTACTATGGGAACTTTCTGGTTGTTCAACAGGGGGATTACAGGCTCTGATTTGGCACACAGGGTCGATTCTTCTTGTACAAATGCACTTAGCATCAATGCTTGCATGAGGCATGCGTCTTTAAAATAATGGCNCCTCTGTAACTCATGGTAAATGCTCAGAAGAAACCAGGTCAGCAGACAGAGTGAGGAAGCCACGGGAGGCCTGGGTCAGCAGTGCTGGGCTCAGCTGAGGGCTGGTTCCCACCCTAGCAGCTCATGGCAATGTCTGCGATTGTCACAGCTGGGGTTGGGGCGAAGGCTTGGCAGCTTCTGAGCTGGATGACCCCTCCATAGAGAATGGCCCAGNTCCAATAATGCTGGTGTGAATGGGGTTGGAAGTGGGGGCCAATGGGGGGCATCCCCTGAAGAAAGATGTGGATTAATGGACAGGTGGTCACTGGAGGTGAGACCTCAGGGATGACACCTGCTTCCTAGCCCTAGTAAATGGCTATGTAGAAAGGCCAGGAAGAGAGGAGGTGAGGAGAAAGCCTAGGTTGGGACATGTGGGTGTGGGACTTCTGGGAACAGCATTGATGTCAAGCAGCCAAGCATGCTAGGTATNGCTCCTGAGAGGGAGCTACGTTCCAGGATGACATGGAAGTGATTTGTTTTCTGTGCACATTCAGAAACCTGGAGTCCAGAGACATGAAGCCGTGGTGTGGCTCGCTGTCACAAATTACTTCTACAGGTGACAGGGTCGTGAGGTAGCTAGAAGACCATGCTGTTTCCCTCTGTAGGCTCCTTGATCTGAAGGCCTTAAATCCTCTGCATATGCCCTGTACCACAGCAGCCCTTCCTCGAGGAGCCAGGAAACACACTTCACTGGCCTCTATTACCTAGACAGGTACTTAAGGCAGAAGCTGATGACTCTGTGTCTGAGTGTCTCCCATGCTCTCCTCCAGCCTTTGTACTGTGTGGTTTATCTTTCCCTGGAACCTCCCCAACCCCTCCCACACCTCCCCCGCCCCTGACTCCAGCCATTCCTCCCTGTCTCCCTAGGTGACCCTGACTTCTTTCATATACTCACGCTGATCTCAGGGGCTCTTTTCTCTATGTTAAAAAAAAATATGTGTATGGGTGTTTTACCCGCATGTATGTATGTGCGTCACTTGTGTTTCTGGTGACTGTAGAGGTCAGAAGAGAGCATCAGATCCCCTGGAAGTGGAATTACAGGTGGCTGTGAGTCACCATGTGGGTGCTGAGAATCAAACCCAACTCTACAAGAGCAGCCAGTGCTCTTAACTGCTAAGTCAACTCTCGAGTCCCTCTCCACCANCACCCCCTTTTAAAGGACCTCATATGCTTATGTGGCACATTCATGGGAAGCTTCCCCAGGGCCAGACACCAAGAGGGGCAGGTGATGTCTCCCACAAGAAGACAGAGCCCGTAGCCTCTGCCTGGGCAGTGCTAAACCCACATCCAATTCTGGGTCACCACCTGTCTCCTCTGAGGGACCCAGGGGCCAATGGCTGCTGCTGCTGTTCCAGAGGTGGTTGTGCCACGAAGGCTGAGCCAGNGTGGCACATGGCCTTCCTCTCTAGCCAAGGCAGCTGACAGCATGGCCCCATCCCGTGAGTCCCTGAGCTCCCAGCTCTCTGGGTGTTAGGGCCTGCCCCTCTGGAGGAGTATACTCACATAGCCTGAGTTCCTTCCCCCCTTCCGGCCCTACCATTCCTGCCAAGGGCACCACACCACCACACCTGTCTTTGTTTGAATCAGAATTCCATCCCTGTTTAATGGCCAGCTGGGCTTTACCCTAAAACGGTCCTCATACCCTCTAGGGACTTGGTATGCAGCCTCTTTGTTCTGTGGATCCAAGAAGATCCCAGGAGAGGTGATGCTCAGCTCCCCCCCCACCCTCCCGCCACCCTGGAGTCTGTAAGAACAGTGTCCTGATGCCAGATAGCAATGGAAGGAGGTACTGTGTAAGTGTCTTCTACCTGCTGGGAACGATGCTCAGACTTCACGTGTTGACGCACTGTCACTGTCCTCAGGGCTCTCTGTTGGCGCGGGCACCATTATCATCGCCACTTTTCAGAGGATTCAGTGGGAAGCTTGGGAGATCAGTCAGCCCATCCAGATCTCACTGTCAGTGAGTGACAGCTGAGACTCGACCCTGGAGGCCTGCAGTGCTCCCAGATACCTTGGTTGAGTGTGACTTACGGTGACATGAAGGCTCATGGGCTCTCCCCAACAGGTAAACGGTGTTTTTCCTTCTTGCCAGTTTTGATTCAGGTTGTGCCGAGCGCCACGATTCAGGCTGAAGGATTGAATTGCCGTCAAGGTGAAAAGATTTGTCTCCGGGGAGGGTTTGAACACACTTCCCCAGCTTTCTTTTCTGTCCCCGGGATGATGCCTCGGCGACATTGACGTGCTTGTCTGCCAGGCTCAGAGCATGGTGGAGGTGACAACTTCTTTGCAGCCCGTCATCCTCTGTGATTGTTACCCATACTGACAGTCCCTGGGGTTCAGGGTTGACTACACTTGACTGAGCCGAATAAATTAGCATAAAACATGTAAAACCCAATTTCCTAATGTAGTTTCTTTCTCATTTACTACCCAGGTGTTTAGATTTAATTTCTTCCAAATGATATCCCTAAACATCATTATGTCCTAATAATTGTGTGTTTTGATGGCAAACAACCCTAATGAATCGAGGCAGGCAAGTTGAAACTTCTGTGGAGAAACTGTGGCCGTGGGGCCTCTGAGGAGGCGGTGACGGGGAGCTGGTGTTCTGAGAGAAGTTGTCGTCCCACCCGCTTCTAATTGAAGGCTGCTGGCCCCATTTAGCGAAGTCTGTTACACGCGCCTCTAAAAGTAGGTTTTTCCTCCTCAAGTTTGTCTCTTCAGCCAGGAATCTGTTTGCCCTGTCTTCTGAGGGTCAGTCTTTTTGGACATGGCATTTAGAGCGAGTCTTTGTTACACATAAAAACACCATGTACCATGTTGTTCCCCAAAGTGTAGGGGGGGCCCTGAATGTTCCATCTGGTAGCCGGAGGAAGATGTCCACGCCCCTTCTTCCTTCTCTTTCTCTCTCTCCCTCCATCTTATTCCCACGAGACAGGGTCTGTCTGTCACTGAACACGAAGCTAGCTGTTTTGTTTGGCTGTATAACCAGTGAGTTCCCAGGATCTGCTTATCTCCACTTCCCAGTGCTGGTGTCACAGGTCACCAGGGGGTGCTGAAAATTTTAAGTGACTGCTAGGAGTCTGAACTTGGCCCCTCACGCTTCATGACAAGCCCTATCGTCCACTGATTCATCCTCTCAGATGCCAGCTGTTGCATTGAAACAAACAGGGTCTCTGATGTGGCCTAGGCTGGCCTCAACCTCACTGTGTAGACAAGGATGACCTTGAACTCCTGNTCTTTTGGCTTCTACTTCCCAAGTGCTGGGATATCAGATGTGTGCCACTGTCCTGGGTTTAGATTCNTAGACAAAAAGGCAACTATCTAGTGTGGTGGTGCACACCTGTAATCCCAGGACTGGGGAGCCCAGACAGAGGGATCGGGTAGTAAGTCCAGGATACCTTGTCACACACAGGCAAGCAAACAAATGCAGTTATTTTACCTCTGAATGTTTTTATTTTATTTGTTTTGTTTGAGATAGAGTTTCATGTAGTAGCCCAGACTAGCCTGGAACTTGGGGCCATCCTCCTGCCTCAGCACCCTGAGTGCATTAGGATACCACCCCTCTATTTATGCAGTATTTGAACTTAGGGTATTCTACATGCTAGGTAGGCACTCTACCAACTGAGCTACATCCCAGCCTCTGTCTTGCTCTTACTTAACTTTTAAACATTTATTTGTGTGTGAGTATGTGTGAGTATGTATGTGCAGGGGGCATACATGGATGTTGTGTGTGTGAGTGTGTGTGTGTGTGTGTGAGTGTGTGTGAGTGTGTATGTGCAGGGGGCATACATGGATGTTGTGTGTGTGAGTGTGTGTGTGTGAGTGTGTATATATGAGTGTGTGTGTGTGAGTGTGTGAAGGGAGCATGTATGGATATGTGGAGAGGTCAAAGGACCACATGCAGGTATTGATTCTCTCCTTCCACCATGTCAGTCCTAGACAACAAACTCAGGTCACCACACTTGGTGGCGGGAGCCTTTACCTGCCCAGCCGGCTCCTCCTCCCCCTCCCTCATTCTGTTCTTCAATGCTGAATTGTTGGTTTTTCTCGGAGTCGTAGATTTGAATGAACTTTAATTCTTATAATTCCTCTTGGTGTCACCAACCCAGCATCTCTCCAATGGGGACATCTGGTCAATGTCTTGGACTTGGTCTCTTTGGATTAGCAGGGAGATTTCCCTCTAGTCTCTGCAGGGTTCCTCTCTTTCTCTTTTGATTTCCCTATGTTCAAAGTTGCTCCTGTTCTGAGCCAAGCCTGGATTCCCAGCCTGAGGGGGAACCCTTTGGAAGTGAATTTGGATCTGCCTCTTCCTTTCTCCGTCTGCCTCTCACTCAGAAGAGAATGGGGCTAAGTCCCAGTACCTGACACTCACAGGCAATTTTGAGGTCCTGGGNTCTGAGCTGTTANGTTGGTTTCCACACTTTCTTTGGCATTGTGTGTATGCACATGTGTGGGTGTGTGCATGCATCCAGTGTCAGAAACACTGGACATTCTATAACAATTCTTCCTGCCTCTGAACAGACCCATTAGCTGCTTTTGGGCCCTGAGTTCCACTATGCTAACATCTTCCCCCCTAGTGGGAAGCAAGATAGCTGTGATTAGTCTAATGAGTGATTAATTAACAAGCAGGCTGCCTAGATAATGGGGATATGCTGACCCTACTGAACGATGGCCAGGAGGGACCTGGCCAGCAATGCCCAGTGGTGCAGCTCATGTGACTTTAACCCTTGCATCTGCTCTTAATGAGTCACACTCGCCTTCCTTTGTGCAAAAGTGCTGAAGTTACATCCATGCACATGCGTACACTGGTGCCCCGTGCCTGCCCAGCATCTGGTAAACAATGCCTGTCAAGGGACGTACGCTGAGTTTCTGTTGGTGCTCACATTCGGAATGTGTGTGTGTGTTCCTGTGTATGTGTATGTTTCAAGTGTGTGTGTGTGTTCCTGTGTATGTTTCAAGTGTGTGTGTGTGTTCCTGTGTATGTGTATGTTTCAAGTGTGTGTGTGTGTTCCTGTGTATGTTTCAAGTGTGTGTGTGTGTTCCTGTGTATGTTTTAAGCAGACATATGGGAATATTCAGCCATAATTAATGATGGAAACAGATTTATTTATTTATTTGGTTTTTTGAGACAGGGTTTCTCTGTGTAGCCCTGGCTGTCCTGTAACTCCCTCTGTAGAGCAGGGTGGCCTCAAACTCAAGAGGTCTACCTGCCTCTGCCTCGAGTCTAGACGAGTGACCCCAGCCCAGTCTTTAGCTGAAGCCAGGCCACAGTGACCATGGAGTAGGCTAGTAGAATCATGCCAGGATGCTGACCTGAGCCAGTACACTCCAGGCACCTTCCTCCTCATCTCTGTGGGGAGCTCCAAGAGAGCTATCTTGGGGCTGTTCTCCTCAGCCAAGGATGGATCTGTTCCCCAGCCTATAATAAGAGCAGGTACAGGCTACACCCAGGGAGTACCCTTCATGGAGACCTATGACTCTGGCCTTTGAAGACATCTGTATGGGCCTCCTGAGGCTGTGGGGATGAAGCACCACAAAGCATAGCTTAAAACCACACTGACAGACCATCTCACTGTTCCAGAAGCCGAACATCAGAG
>LZPO01007942.1:333015-346601 GCA_001675575.1 Neotoma lepida | reverse complement strand
ACGCTGAGTCAGCTTGAGACATCAGCAGCAATGGCCATTCTCTGAGTGCTGTCCTGTTCTGCAGGAGCCCAGCTGTGCTCAGCTGATACCCAACCTTTTACCTTCAGCTCTAGCACATGTCTCCAGAGAAACTTCTGTTCTCCTCAACACACCTTGGTAAGTAAGATCCAGCCTCCTTAAATCCACTTTCAGGAGGTCCGAGCAGTGTGAGTTGGGTTACCCCTGTCCTGAGCATGGCAGAAATATCTGGGCCAAAACCCTGTACACAGTCATTCAGCCAGAACCACAGATACCCAAGGTGGCTTTGGGTCAGCCACACTGGTCCAGAGAACATGTCCTACAGTGCTATCATTAGGGAGATCTATCAATTTCATGAGGGCTTGCCTGCCTGGCTGCAGCTTTCACCACCTGTGTCTCCCAGCTCTAAGCAGGTCTGTCACCTCCCAATAAGTCGGGGGACAGAAATGCTTCTGAGCCCATACTATCAGCCTACCNGCATGCCCAGAAGCCTTCCCCTGGATTCTCTTTCAGTAATGGGTGCTCATGTTTTGTAGGCAGGTCTGGCTTTGATTGAGGGGAGCCCTGCTCCCTTACAGAGGACCTGACAGGGACCCTAGTGTGACACTGCCCCCTGTTTTCAAGCTCTAAAACTAACTACTTACAGCATAGCATCATAGCACCTCTCTGTGCNGGAGAGCAGCTGCTGAGTCCCCTGTAGTCGTCAAGGTAACACCTGAGATGCCGGAGCCCCTGGGGAGCAGGGTGGGGGGCACACAACTTCATATATTTGCATTTAGGCTCTAATCTACAGGAACAATTCTGCTGGAGTAGTAGTAAGCGGGGACAAAATGCCTGGGGAGGGCTCCAGGGCCTCCTTCCCCGCTGTGACCTAAACGCTGGAAGCTTGGTTGTTGTAGGACGTGAGGACTGCAACTCATTTCAGCTCTTCAGCCTCTTCTGGAGTTAAGGGGCTCTGGGCCTGGAGGGGCTTTGTTGTTTTTAACAGTTAGCTCTTGCTGTGTAACAAACAACCCTATTCGTCAATGTCTGCAAATGCTCACACTCCCTCCTCGTTCACTAATCCTGTCTTGTTCAATTGCCTCGCTCGTTAAAGTTTCTCAGTCCCAGTGTCAATGTTAGCATCATCTTTGTGGTCCCTCATGGGCGTGTGCGGGAGCAGCACAAAATTTAAGTCACGTGACATACAATTCCTAGATGAAGTATACCTCTCTTCCTGTTTTTGTCCCCACAGGATTGTAGAGAAGAGTCCTTCTGAGGTCTATTTTTGCTCCCCTTTTTACATTTTTATGCCCCCTTTTAGGGGTGGCTCACCGCTTGAAATGCCCCCAGTGCAGAAGGGCTGTCTCATGTTTCAAAGCACAAAGGTGCCTTACTGAGAAAGTANGTGTCTTACTGTCTTACTGTCATATATGTGAAGTTTAGGGCTGAGTTTAATGCAAGCACTTCTGAAGTTACATTGAATAAGGTGTCTGTAAAGGGATGCCCTTAGGATAAGGCAGAGAATGGGTTAATGGATGGAACAGTGTGGCCAGTGACTCACAGTGTCCTCTGTATCTCCCCAGGGGTGTCATTTCAGTGTCTGTTAACCCACTGTTCCCCGGGANGGAACTCTAACCTAACTAAGTGAATAGCAAGAGCAACTGTGTCTTTCTTTATATATACATTTTTATTTATTCAGTACGTGTGTAGTAAGGAGTGATGACATGCAGGCCATGGTGTGCACGTCGGTCAGAGGAAGACTTGTGGAGGTCAGTTCACTCCTTATATCATGTAGGTTCGGAAGACTGAACTCAGATTGTTAGGCTTAGGGGCAAGCGCCTTTACCCACTGAGCCACCTTGCTGACCCAAGAACAACTATATCTTGCAGCTGTGTCTGCTGGTCAACAGTGTGGCAGCTGATCTGGCTGGACACCACTGCTTTGAGCTGTGAGTCTGGCAGGGGCAGCTCCTTGCTGGACCCAGGTTTAACCTGTCTTTGTGGGATTAATCTGAGTCCAGGAAAGAACAGCAAGCGGTCCTTGGAGACATTCTTCCAGCCACACAGAGGCACGAGGGGCTGGCGGTGGGGGACTCAGCCACACCTCCCTGACTAACACCTGCTGGTCTCCGTCTCCTACCGAGCTGGTGTTGGGGATGGGGTGACATGGGTGCTCCTGAGGGAAGAGTTTTAAACCTACGTGATGAAGGGTCATTTGGAACTACACTCCCGAGGACTTAGATTTCTCCAGGTCAATTGACCCAGAGCTCAGGTTCCTGNGGCCAGGGTTCTGACCTAAGAAGGACCTAGAAGGTANGAGTAGGGCAACCCTACAGCTTTCTTGGTTGCACCTGGACACCCTGGTCCCAGCAGGGTTGAGTGTCTGCTGTGGTGTACAGTCTGAAATGTGAAATGGTGCTAAGCCTGTGCTGCTGTTGGACTGTGGTGGAACATTTAGGAGGTGAGGTCTCGTGAACAGAAGTTAGGTTACAGGAGGCATGCCCTTGAAGGGGATCTGGAACCCCGGCATCTTCCTGTATCTTTCCTTGCTTCCTAGCCACCATGGGGCTCTTGCAGTGATATACTCTGCTGCCACAGGTCTAGAGCAGCAAGGGCTAAGGAGATGGAGGGAGCCCAGATAAGCCTTACTCCTTAGAAGTGGATCACCCCAGGCTACACCTCATGGTAGAAAACTAACTAATAGAGTGTCCGAAGGTGCTTTCTGCAGAGATATTGGTATTGGTGACACAGGTAAACTTGGGGTGGCCTCCTCTACCTCAATCTTGCTTGAATTAAGAAACACCTAGGATGGGCTGGGGTATNGCTTAGTTATGGTGAAGTGCTTGCTCAGCATGTGAAGAGCCTTGGGTTTGTTCTCCAATACCACATAAAACAGGGTACATCTGTCATCCTAGCACTTGGGAGGTGGAGACGCAAGGATGGGAAATTCAAGGTCATCCTCTCTTAAGTAATGAGTTCAAAGCCAGCCTTGAAGTCACTGAGACCTGGANCCCTGTCTCAGAAAAAGTNAAGAAAGAAACAANGTGGCATACCTCTGGCCATGTCTCTGGAGAGGATTGANGGAGGCAGGAAGAACCACCCTAAATGTGTGCAGCACCCTCAGACAGGCTGGAGTCCCAGGCTGACTAAAGCCAGGAAAGGAGGAAGAGCACTGGCTCACACTGTGCTGATGGGGAGAGTGGACCAGATAATTAACACTGGGGTGTGGCGAGCGGGAGAGAAGCAAAGCTAGGTACTCTGAACACTTGTCTTGGGGACAGCTCTTACACTTTATTATTGAACGCTCGGACAGGTCTAAGGGCCAGGCTAGCGCTTGGTTGCAACTTCCACCTGTCTAGGAAGATGGCCTGCAGATTCCGAGCTCGCTCCAATTAGGCANTCTCCTTTGAAGGCTGTACCCCAGCNGCCCTACTTTGCCTTAGGGCATCTCCCTGGCTTCTCATCAGCAAAGGAATCTGTCTCCTTCACATCCCTTCTTAGGGCCTTTGATATCAGTGTGCACTGNAAGGAGGAGGGAATAGTTAACAAATTAATTAATTGTCCTTTATTTCCACTTCAAACAAATAAGGTAATTTTTAATGAATCAGATTGAGCATGAATAAAAGACCATTCATTAATGACCATTTTTTTAAAAAAAATGAGCGTAGGCCTCAAATAGGCAAGTGGACATTCACAGACTTCCAATCANCCCAGACATCTGATGACCTTATTAACTCCTCTCAGAGCTGGCCACCTTGTAGCCTGGCCTAGGATGCCACTCTATATGGATGTCTGTTTCCTGGAAGGAAAGAACAGGGTACTATGCAGCAGTGCACAGCTGGGTGCCCATGCAGAAGTGAGAGATGCCTCTTAGCAAGATGTCTGCACATCCATCTCCATTGCGGTGTATCCACGACAGCCGAAAGGNAGAAGTAACTCAAGTCTCAGGGACAGCTGAATGGATGAACACAGTGTGGTACGCCCATAAATGGAATATTACCCAGCCTTAGCAGGGAGGAAACCTTGACACCCTACAACATGGATGAATCTTGAGGACATTATGCCAGTCACAAAAACACAAATACTGTGTGATTCCACTCCAGTGAAGTTCCTAGAGTGGAGTTAGACAGTAGAGTGAAGTGCTGGAAGAGGAGGGAAGTGTGATGTTCAGTCACTGAAACCACAGGGTTTCAGTTAGGGATGGTTGGAAGAGTTATGAGGATGGCTGGTGGTCATGGCTGCGTGGCTGTGAAGTTGCTTACGTGTACTGGACTGCACACTTGAATGATGAAGACGGTCACGGGTAGCAGCGCTGTGGATTGATGGGTGATGAGTGTGTTGTGACTGGTAGCTCTTAGAACCCATCCTGCCTTTCCTGTAGGAGTGTCTCAGTTCACACTGCTTGTATATAACCTTTGTGGTGACTTCAGTGACCATTACCATTGTCACCATGGGGGCTGATGCCAACATGATTCATTGTGTGTGTTGGTCATCTGGGCTCTCATTCCCCGATCAGGTGCCAGCAAGTACAATCACTCACTGAGTTCAGTCTTGACTTNGATTCCCACACTTTGCTGTAAGGAATGGGTTCTGGCTGCCTAGCATGCTCGAGGATTGGCTTCCATCCGTGCCAGACAAAAGATTCTCTGGTGAAATCNGGGAACTATCAAGTGGTTTTCTGGCCGCACATATCAATGCATTTCCAGTCTTTAGTGCTTAGCAGGCACACATCCAGAGAAGGGTGTGGACAGGCTGATGGTAGCTGCAGATGGCAGTCTGAGTTTAGTGCCCCGTGCATGTGTTGGCTTGTTGGTTGAGTNTGACCTCCTGCCCGATGATCTTATGAGAGAGTCTGCCAGCAGATGAAAAATAATATTTGCTGAGGCTGCTGTGGGGTCTCTGAGTTTATACGTCCCTCCAGGAGCAAAGGCATTTTCGAAAGTATATTTGGTTTGGAAATCACCTTTCTGATGGAAAGAGGCCCCCAGAAGGACAGTTAAATCAACTTCAGGCTAGGAAGACTCCTGTGTAGACACGGTCCACATTTCCTGGTGTGTTGAAGTGTTTCTGGGGATGANATGCTTTAATCTTCATTTTCCACACACACCCCACTTNTGTTTTTTCTCTTGAAAGATGTTTCCAAAGGCTTCCACAAAAGATCCATTCCTACTGTTGTATGCACAGTGGTCTCCCAGTGCCTGACTGTGGCTGACAAAGAGCCACTGTCTCTGAGATGTCTTAAAGTCACATTGGCCCTGGGTGGGGTGCAGTGCTGAGGAAAGCTTCGTGGTGGAGCTAGGTGAACCAAATATGGCAAGGAACCAGGCCTCAGCAGCCTCCTAATGGTCCTTTTGCTGTGCCTCAGGTCCATGTCCTGTCCCACCTTCCATCCTGGAATCACCACCTAATCTAGGCTCCCAGGGAAAGGGGATGTTCATGGACAGAGCATGGGCTGGCCCGACCTGGGTCTGCAGAACAGTCTGTGATAGTAACTCCCATCTATTCCTCCCAGAACAAGAAAACATGCCAGGCTCTCTGCATCGCCACTCAGNAGAGTTGTGTCAAGTCCTAGCTGGCCTCATGGTGTGTGTGTCCTAGACAAGCCACTGATGGCATCCCATCAGTGATGTACGTGATGTACTGATGTACGTGAGCATGCTGGCAACTTGTGCTCAGTGGTCACATAGTGTATGTGTGCATGAATCTATGTGTGGGCTGGTGTGTAGACCCTGAGACTGCTTTAGCAGAGGTGTCATTGGCACTAATTGTGGTGAGGTCAGGGAGCAGTTGAGAGGCGGNGGTACAGGAGGGGACGGGAGGGAGGAGGAACCCTAGTCGGGAGCTCTGGACGATCAGCAAGGGNAAGTGTCATCTTAGTCTTGGGAACAAGCTGGAAAAGATGGGAGGTGTTACCTGCCATGTTTTCTCAACTGCTCTGGAGAGGGACAAAGCCTCCCTCTGTTGGGGACACTGTGTGTCTCAGGTACTGTCTTCATTGTGTGTCACAGTAGAGTGGGGGTATATGAGTGTTACGATTGTGTTAAGTGCTATGGTGACCAAGACCCTCTGAGGCTTTCTATGGGAGGTCCCCTATAAGACAGGGCTTGGCCATGGTGAGTGTCTTAACTACTTTTCTATTGCTGTGAAGAGACACCATGACCAAGGTCACTTATGCATGAAAGCATTTAGTTGGAGGCTTGCTTACAGCTTCAGAGTCTATGACCACCATGGCAGGGGTTATAGCAGCAAGCAGGCAGGCATGGCACTGGAGCAGTAGCGGAGAGCTTACATCTGATCCACAAGAAGAGAGAGAGACAGAGAGAGAGAGAGAGAGAGAGACAGACAGACAGACAGACAGACAGACAGACAGACAGACACTGGGCCTGGTGTGGGCTTNTGAAATCTCAAAACTCACCCCCTCCACCCCAGTGACACACCTCTTCCAACAAGGCCACACATTTTAATCCTTTCTAAACAGTCCACCAAAATGTTCAAACATTTGGGAACCAAGCATTCAAATACATGAGCCTGGGGGCGGGATAATTCTCATTCAAATAACCACAGTGGGAAAGCAGAGAGGCCTGTGGGTGACTCAAGGACCAAATAAATGACTGTGGTGCCATGTCATCATACCAAGACAAATGGGAGAGTTGAAACCAGCCTATGACTTCTGGATGATGGTGGTGGAGTCAGCCTGTGCCCAGTGGCTTCATTCTATAGATGAAGTTGTGGGTAGAGAGGGAGCCAGGCTCTACCCACACCTCAAATGATGCCGTTGTCTCCCTGCCTATTGGCAGGGCCCCAGAGGCGACTTGGCTCCTGAGTTTTACTCTTTAGTGGAGAAAGAAGTGTCAAGGCAGAGCAGGCACCTGTGATGGCAGGAATGGCAGAGGCAGGGAAAAGCACAGAGGGGAGAGGGAATGGCAGACGTACCCGCAGGTGGGCATATGTCAGTGCACGAAAACAGTCCCTCAGCAAGGCCTCGCTGAAGGCTGAGCAGGAGTGATCTGGACACTCAGCCTAATAGAAGGAGGGGACGGTGAGGCACCGGCTGCGGGAGACCTTGCCTGGCACAGTGATTTTGTGGCAGCCACATCAGGGTGAGTTGTNGGCCAGAACCGCAGGCTGAGCACCATCTGCCAGGGCTTCCCTCCTGCCAGCTGCCTGTGCAAAAGGAACAGTTGGAGACAAGCAAAGATGCTTTGTGTGTGTGCTTGTGTGTATACATATGTGCACGTGTGTGTGCATGACATGGGTGAGAGTTCACGGGTGTGCTGAGATGAACGTGAGCAGGTGTCCTTGTTGGGGTCCTGAAGGTAACCTTTGTGGGGTTGTGCTGGGAGCTTTGTAGTCAAACACAGTAAACACAGGTTTAAGGAGGCACAGCGGGAGCATGATGGCCAACTGNTGGCAGCTGGGCACCCCGTGCTGGGCTGGTTGGGCCATGGAGGTGGCCTTGGCCTCTCAGTGCTTGCTTTTTCCACTGAGCCCCAGCCTTGGCAGAAGGAGGCAGGGGCTGCCTGGCCTCTGACCTCCTCATTCACNTCTGTTCATCTCTGTATGGAAGAGGAGGCTCTCCTGCCTTTCAGAAGCCAGTGGGAGGCTTGGATGGGCTCTGACTTCCGCTGCATCTTTTCTGGGATGGCTCATTTTCACTCATTCCTCATCACAGGGATATACAATAAAGGATTCTGATATTTCCCCAGGAAAGTGGGGAATAAGACTCAACTCTGCAGAATGCTGTGTCCAGAGGCAAGACAGGCAGGCCAGCAAACCGTGCAAGGGCTAGAGACAAGAATGAGGAATGTTTACAGGATGGAAAGCAGGCTTTGAACCCTGCTTGTGTGAGTAGGATTCCCCTAGATGAAGTCACAGGGCTGTCAGCGCTGGCCAGGAGGACAGGGCAGGTGCTAAGGTCTAGGAGCTGAGGGGAGCCACTTCAGCTCGGTGTGACAGAGCAGAGAGAGGGTTGAGGTGAGAGAGATGTCAGGCTGGGGTCAGTTAAGAGCCCGGGGGCTTCTGGAGAAGCAAGCAGTGTTCTCTTAGGAAGGCTGAGGAGATGATTGGCCTGGACTGGGTTCGTTCTTGGCTTATTTNCTGAGCAGGCACAAATGAGGATGAAAGTGTCTTCACTCACCAAACAGCAGGCCAAAATATCTACCCTTTTGGAGAGAGCAGGCCAGCGCCCTCCTCAGAGTGGCTGTTAGTTTTCCATGTCTTAGAAGACTCTACTGGCCTGGTTGCTTTTCTTTGCCTTAGGCACGGCAGAGTGGCTTGCCTCGGGAGTGGAAGGGCCCAGGACAAGTCACACCTCAGTGACCCACTTCCTCCAGCCAGGCCCCATCCACAAAAGGCCGTTCCACAATGAACTTATGTACCTGTTTGTTAGTTCATAGATGAAGTTAGTCTCCTGCTGATCCAGTCACCTCAGAATGGGCTCACCATCTGGAGACTGAGCCTTTATCGTAAGAGCCTTTGTGTGGGACAGTTCATAAATAAGCCTTACATAACANTGTAGGTTCCCATNGCTGNGTTAGAGGGTGGTGCTTGTTCCAGGGAGAAATCAGGCTGGATAAAGTGAAGGGGCTACACTTCAACGGGTTATCTCAGCTCACTGATCAATGCTAGGTGACAGGAATGGAGAGGAGGGTATGGATGACCTTGACCCTGAGTGTCAAGCAGCACATGACTTCCATTTTAAAGTGATTCTGGATGCTTCTGTGTTGAGGGGACAGCAGGAGGCAGAGACACACACAGAAGGCCCTAGGTGGGGGTGCTGGATGTGGAGTGGGAGATTCTGGACACATACTGTGGTAGGATTGACAGGCTGTCCTGGTGATGGGATGTGGGTGGGAACACTCAAATCGAAAACCATGCCAAGNACTTTTGCCTGAGAAACAGAGAGATAGCAAGATGCTGTTTCTATGGGGAAGGCTGGAGCTGGGGGAGGGTTTGACTTTGGATGTGTGTGATTCAGGGTGCCTTTGAACCCTGCAAGGAGAATGAATGAATGACCTTTTGGCAGCTGGATCTTTGGTTCTGGAGGTGTGTGCACAGGATCCATGTTGGAGACAGAAAAGGGGGAGTTAGCAGCNTGGCATACAATAGTATTTCAAGTCGGGTGTTGAGGTATCTGGGGAAGGCGTCTTCCTGGTGGCAGATGCTGTCTTCCCACCGTGTCCCTACATAACCTTGCTTCTGTGAATACCTGGAAAGAGGTACACTAACTCATAAGAGAGCCCTGCCTTAGACCTGATTTGGTCATAGTCACCTGTGTAGAGGCTCCTCCCCAAACAGTCAGAACGGATGAAGGCCTTATGGCATCCCATGTTCCCAGCTTGAGCNCCCAGGCAGGTGGGGGTGCAAGCAGACCTTGACAATAGATGGTTCTGAAGTAGGTGAGGAGTCCAGGGTTCGTCAGCCTGGGCTGGCACAGACCTGCCTCTACTGTACCCTGAGGTCCCTTCCCCAACCACAGAATGAGGGTATGGGGACAGATGCAGGGGATGCAGCCCAGACCAGGAAACCTGGGGCAGGGGTCAGGCTGCTGCCCAGAGCCATGTACAACTGGCACGGGCAGGAGACGGCAACATGGATGTGGGGCCACCCTCTGCAGGTTCAGCTGGGAGAGCTGGACGTCTTAATCCTCATTTGGTACTGAGGTAGGTCTGTTGCTATCACAAACAAATGGCGATTGCTGTGTACCTGGGAGGCAGCCGGGCGGGTGACTGTGCACACATGCCCGGCTTCTGGGGCTTTCTTCATTCTTTCTACCTCTCCAGGACTCTGCTGTTCTCACAAGGGGGGGTCCTCATGGGCCTCCTCTCCTCCCCTGCCTACCTTCCTCTCCCTGTCCCCCAGACTCCAATTCCTGCCTCTTGTAGAACAATCTGAAGACAAAAGCACATGATGCCCCTTCCAGCCTCTACTCCTCCGACCGCTCCATCACTGTGCTAGGGGAGCCAGCAACAGCCCCTCCTGATCTCATGAGGCCCCCAGGGCACAGCAGGCTCCACCACTGCTCAGTCTGGATGATGGTGTGCCCTCCCATGGCTGTACAATAAGCCTCACATACACAGACGTACACACAGACACACAGACACACAGACACACATACACATATACATACAGACAAATACACAGACACACACAGACACGCAGACACACACATACACATGCACACACATACACACAGACACACGCATACACACAGACAAATACACAGACACACACACACACACAGTACTCCACCAAACACCATAGAGAATGGGAAGCCTAGAAATAGGCAGGGGCTGCCAGAGAGCCTCTCTCATGACAGTCCCAANGGAAGAAGACTGTGCAGTGAGGCGCCTGTGCAAGCACTCTTCTGCCTGTGTCCTTCAGCTTACCCTGTCCCTGCCTGAGGGTTGGGGAACATGTACCTGAGGTTCTGAGACCACAGTGGAGGGACACCTGCAGATGGGGCTGGGTGCTGAGGGCAAGGCCACAGAAGGACAGGTCAGGAAGAGCACCTGCAGAGTTGAATTCCTGATCCTGTCACGAGGCCTCCCTCTTCCTCTCCCTCCTGCGTCTCTGAAGGCAGCACTGCTAGTGTCCAGTCTCAGCCTTGCAGGGGTCCCCATTGTCACACTAGATCTTTAGCTTGTAAAACCACAGTGGAGCAATAGGTGCACATTCCTGAGTCTCCCAACTGCCATACCCACCCTGTCCCATTACCCAACAACCAGTAGTTTGAGCCTATTGTTTCTTGTGTAAGTAATGCCTGTGTGCCTCCTCCCTTATAGTCCATTTACTGCATGTTTTCTTCAGAGTGGAGAGGCAGGGAGGTGATGAGATAGGGCTCCTCAAATGTTTGGCCCAGCCTGCCTTCCTTTNCTGTCAAGGGGAGTCATCCAAGAGAGTCCCCTCCCTCTGATGGCAGCCTTCAGTGCAGAGGGCTCCATGGTCATCATCTGGCCTCCTGNTGCTTGGAAGGACACAGAGCACAACAAGTCAATTGTCCGTGGTGATGTCANTACTATGAGAATGCACAGGTTTGAGCCCGCCAAAGGGAAAGACACAAGAGGTNGTACAAGGCATGAAGAGGAGGCTCCTAGGTCCCTCCCCCATGGAGCTGGGATCTTATTTTCATGACNTGGTGACAACAATCATGGGTATTATCAGNGAGAGATGCCCCCAGCCTCAGGGTCCATGATCTATTGGGGTCCTGCACAGAGGCATAGGGGAACCAACATGGCTAACCTCAGTCTCCAGCCATGANGAAGCCCTACTTCGTGTTACCCTGTTCATGTGGCTCAAAGCCNCTACCCCATCACATTATCTCTCCTTGGNTGGCCCAAGACCCCCAGGCCATCAAGACCAGCAGACTGTTTACCTGCTGTAAGATGAGAGCACCAGCCTGGTTCCCCTCCCTCCAGGCANGATAAATTCCAGTGTGTGTAGCCACTACCTCCTAAGGCGACACAACCTTGACCTGCTGAGCAGAAGCTAGGGAGTGAAGAGGAGCCCTATGCCACTCTGCTCCCTGGGCTGGTCACATAGAGACACCCTTGGAACCCCAGGCCATTCTCCTGAGGTCTGTCCCCAAGGGACAGAAGTGCTGGATAGAGACAGGATATGGTCCTGGAGGAGGAAAGACTAAGAGGACCCTTGATGTTCTGTTAGGGCATCCCCTGCCAGTCCCTGTCCTGGAAGACCCACCCCCATTTCTTCCTGGGTCTCCCTTGTGGGAAAGTGTTCTCATGGAGAGTCCTACCTGACTGGGCACCACCCATATGTTCTGAGAGACTCGTAGACTCCATATTTCTTTAACACCAGTCTTTAAGATGGACTCAGATAACCTTCAGCTTCTGTGCGGAGAGGACCTTTTGGGAAGTGATTCATCAGCTAATTTCTGGGTTTTAAATATCAGATTTGCCTAAAAGGAGGCACACCTGCTAAGTATCCCATATCTCCCCCNATCCTCTGAGAGGGAGGGACATGAGATGCCTGGCAGCCAGGGCTCCCATTGAGCGGTAGTGCTTGGCGCTGTATGTGCAGACCCTCACATTCAAGAGTCAAGAGNGCTGTAGAAGAAGGCGTCTTTTCTCCCCACATAGAGATGGTGATATTGAGCTCTGGAGGTTATGGGGCCATTCCAGGACCATACTGCTTTGTGCATCCATGAACCGCAGGGCTCCAGGAGCCTCTAGGGTCCATAGAGGCAAGTGCACATGCACACACATACACGTGCATACCTCCATACATGCATGGGCACACTTGTANCATTCATACCCACACGCATGCATGCACAAAGGTGTCTATTGTTATCTCCTGTCCCCCAGTTGCTGCTTCCTGGAGTTTCTGTTTCATCTGCACCCACATGACGTGTGCACGAGCACAGGTCTTGGCAGCTCTCAGGATTTGGTCTGTTCTTGGCTTTCCAGAACCCTCTCTGANGGTGGCCATTTGNGGGAGGAGGGTTGATACAGGGCAGTGGGGGTGGGGGAAGGTAATCAGTGGTCTCTTGCACTTTGTGGGGTGCATACATAGCTGCCCTTGCTGTGGATGGTTCCAGGTACAGGCAGAGCTGCATCCCAACCCAGGGACAGGCTTAAAGGTGGGGGGGGCGGGGATAAAACAAGCAACTCTGAGTAACAGAGCCACAGACAGCAGCATATGCCACACACGCACATGCACGCACACATGCACATGCGTGGAGGGCAGCACGCAGGCAGGGAGGCGGCTTGAGAGAAAATGAAATCGTGGGTAATTGCTTAGCTGCCACAGGGATGTTCCCTGCTAATTTACGGCGTTAGGAGGACTTGGGCTGCGATTTCTCCTCCGGTACTTGGACATACGGTCCCAAGACACCAGCAGCCATAATTATCCACATTTAACCGAGAGCTTGTAAAATCTATTTGTCTAGCAGAATGTGAGTATAATTGCTGTAAATTAAATAAAGATGCATTTGTGGCTGGGTCATGACCCAATCTAAGTTAGCAAGGGAAGAAGGGTACAGGTCCCCTTGAACCTACCCCACCAAAGCCCTGCTGAGGTCCCAGATTCACTGCTGCCTGCGTCCCTGTGAACTAGTTGTCCTGCCCCTGCCTGCTCTGCACAGCACTCCCCTCTTGTATGTTCAGGACAGGCATGCCTCCTTAAGCTGCAGGTCTGAGCTGAGTAGTGCTTGCCTCTCAGACTTGGGAGACACGGTGTGCCATTGGCCCAGCCTCGTCCACCTCTCCCTGACTTGGCCAGCTTATCTCTGGGTTCCTCCTGTGGCTTACTCCTCCTGGCAACCCAGGCTGGCTATCGCTCTGGACTGGCCGCAGCCTACACACCCTGGCATGGGTGCGGCTCTATGTGCTTCCTTCCTTCTTATTCTCAGCCAAAGGAAGCAGACCCCTGGTTGACACACACATGGCCCATCACTTGATTCCTGTCAACATGGCAGGGATGAGCAATTCTCCACCTGAGCACCTTCTGTGAGACTATCAGCCTTTTTTGTGAAGTTGCTGACGGAGACTCAGATGGGAGAGATGCCCCGGGATGGAGGCCTTCCTGTAATACAGAAAGAACTTGGCCAGTTTTTAGCAGATGTGTGTG
>LZPO01007942.1:313700-326484 GCA_001675575.1 Neotoma lepida | reverse complement strand
GATAGATAGATAGATAGATAGATAGATAGATAGATAGATAGATAGATAGATGACAGTGAGTAATATATTTTTAAAAGATAGGATGGGAAGTCAACACAGTTTGTGGGTGTGAAGGGGCCCTAGGCACCATTGTTCATGGTCATTGTGCCCTGGCATGTCCCCATTCCCAGTGATTAGATGTAAGGTGGGATTTAGTGGAGGGAAAGATGCTAAGAGGTAGCATCCTCAGTGGTCCAGGAGGAGGTAGATGCCATCATGGATAGGTGCAGGTGCTGTAGCAGACCTCAGAGGGCTGGCTGTCCTGGGCAAAATCAGGATGCCCAGTCAGAGCTGCAGTTGGGACCTGGGGTCTTAGACCCTGTGCTGACTCTGACTCCATTCCTGATGTAAGTGGCAGCTGGGGAGAAGGCATGAGAGCCTGCTTTTCTCCACTCAGTTCTGTCCTTGAGAGAAACTGCACAAAGGCGTAAGAACACAGCNTCTAATACGGATCCAAACCAAAAGCTGTTTGTGTGGCTGGGTGGGTAAGAGCCCAGGGGGGACACCACCCAATGTCCTGCAGTGTCACAGGGTAGTAAGCCATGGGATTATTGTCTTCTAAGGAGAAGTACACAGCAATGACAAAGGGCAAAGAGTGTACGTGTGAGAGAGAGGGCTGANACTAGACCCTGTATGCACAACCAGATGTAGAGGACATGATTCCACTTCTAGATGGTTCCAGAACAGGAAACTTAATCAACTGTGGAGAAAGCAGAAACCACAGTTGCATTGGGGGTCTAGTGTATAGAGACCAGGAAGTGAATGAAGAGGCTTCTGGATTGGGGTTAGAGTCTGCATCCAGGGGGGTGCAGGCTGCACAGGTGTATGTAGGTTTGTATGTGTCTGGGTATGTAGACTTTTACCTTCAAAGGAAAAGGAAAGGTTTGTAAATAAGCATAGAGTTCTTGTTACTCAACGGCAGGCTGGTGGAGAGTGTTGCACCTGTGGCTGACTTTCACATCCATCAATGATGATAAACTTGATAAACACGCTAAGAGGAGATGGACAGGTACCTGACCAGGCAAGCAGAGAAAGGGTGGCCCAGTGGGGCTGCTGGGGATGCAGCATCCACAGTATCACAGGAAACGTTTGCCACAGAGCACTGGGGGGAAACCAGTCACAGAATAAATGCGCAGCAGGCTCTTCCAGGAAGACTGGGTGCTCTGTGTGGCAAGCAGGCGTGGTGTGGACTGGCTACTTTGTGCCCTTCTCTTTTGGTTTGGGGAAAACCACAGTTTCCACCAGCAGGCTGTCTAGAGTCCAGGACCAGAGGAGAAGCAGTGGAATGCAGCATAGGCACCTCACTTGGCGGGGGGGACCCTCTAGTTTGCACGGAGGCCTGATTACCCATGGCAGCCCTCTGGAGGGAGGCACAGCACCACGTGGAGGGGCAGGTGCAGAGTGGTGGAGGCAGCCTTCCCACCGAGAGCCTCCTGGGATAGTCTGGCAGGCTATGAGCCAGGCATCGGCTCCAAGCAGCAACTGGGCCTGCAAAGCAGAGCGGAGGCCCTGCTCTCACAGATGGAGAATGAGGTCCCACTTTCTGAGAGGTGATAGGTGGACTGCCTATGCCAGGCTCCAGGGAAGAATATGGTCAGGCTCCAAGGAAAGAGGGCCCAGCTGCAATCTCTCTCAGCAAGTAATGAGCTTCCTGTCTGATGCGAAGAGCACGAGAGGACATCCTGGTGGAAGGGGCAGCCTTTTAGACTACAGAGCAGATGAGAGGCCTTTGCCATAGCCAGGTCCAAAGGTCCGTTTTAGCCTCTCTGTACTGCGCATGTCCAGTGAGGACTACTGTTACTGAGGATGTGACAGGGTCAAATATCTTGGAGAAATGTTACAGAAAGAACAACTGAGGCTCAGAGGCCACACACCAACCAGGGCAGTGCACAGGTGTCTGTCCACTGACCTGTGGCTAACTCTCAACATGTGCTCCAAGGCCAGACCGCATAGCCTGGTGGAGTTGTCACCTGCCAACTGATTGTCCCGACTCCCACTTCACAGATACCAAAATGATATTTAGTGGATGTCCGAAGAAGCCTGAATCCCGTTAAGCAGCTCCCAGGCCTCCNCGTGTTGTTTGTGTTAGTTGGGACCGCTCACCGCCATGTGGCTCTGCCTTTCTCCACCTACCTGGGCCACGCCCATTGCAGGAGCCCTCCCATTTCTTTCTCCGAGTCCTCGTTAATCCCTGTCAGCAGCAAGCAAACAAACTCCCCGCTCCATTTATTTCACGAGCCTCCCGATTTAATTAGGTTTTCCAGTTTTTCGTCTGTCCTGGACCAATCAGCCCTTAAAACAGTGGAGAATTCATTTCCACCTGCTGTCAGAAGGCGGCTCTCCTCAGTTAGAAAAATAATTACCCCATCATCACACATCAGGGGTAATGAATCAGTGTTTTCCGTCGGTAGCAGGTCATTTGTATCCCTCCATACTGGCAAAGGAGGTGTGAACTCAGTCCCAGCGGCTGCCTCCTCCCTCATCCCTTCACCCCTCTCTGGGATGCCCTTCCCCCTCTTGGCTGGGGGTGGAGTGGGGGCAGCAGGTTCTGAGGACCTGAAGTCTCACTTGGGTTCCTGGTGTCCAGCCACAGAGGTCACCTGCTTCTGCTCCCAAAACTGCTTTCTGGAGACCATAGTAGGTGCGACCTGTAGTGGAGCTGTTGTCGGGTCCTGTGGTGCCTCAGCTCAGGGATACAACAGTAGACACATGGCTCCAGCATATCCCTCAGGTATCCCACAGTCTTCCTTCCCATCTGCCCTTCTATGTGTTCCTGGGTCAAGCTTCCTTCCACTCTCTCTGTCCCTCTCATAACATCCCAACCTTACTCTTGCCTTAGCTTCATGGCAACAGTTCCCGCCTTAGGACCTCTGCATCCCACACTTCCAGTTACTGTGGCTCTGAAACTATTAAGCAGAAAATTCCAGAAACAAACCATTCATAATTTCCAAATAAGTCTTATTATGGTGTACCATCAGAATTGCTCCCTTTTATTACTGTTATTTATTGTTGGTTATTATCTCTTACCGGGCTTAATTTGTAGATTAAACCTCATCACAGGGATAAACATATGTGCAGGAAAACCTAGGGAACAGGTGGAAAGTTTAATGTTACCTAATACCTCAGTCGTCCACCATGGGTCTTGGATGTGACCCCCCATCTGGTGGGCATCCTGGGTCGTGTCCCCGTGGATAAGGGAATGAGCACATATCTGTGAAGATTCTCTTTCTAGATATGGTCTGGTCGTGGGTTCTAGAGGAGTACAATGCAACCCATCCTAGGGGGTTGCCCTCTGGTCTGTGTTCTCCAGATGTCCCTCATCCAGATTTAGGTCCCCTCTTCCCAGAAATGGCCCTGTGTTCTAGAGTGTCCCTTTGCAATGTGTCAGTGGGCTGGGGCTGCTGTGTCAAGCCATAACATCTGGGCCTGGCTGTCTATCTGTAATGCTGTCTGCCATGGGGCAGATGTTGCAGTGTGTGGGGGTGGGATGGGGGAGCATGCTCTAGGATGCTGTGGGGCTCCTGGAGGGACTCACAGACCAGTCTTGGAGCAGGCTCAGCTTGGGATTGTGATGAAGAGGGAAGCAGAATGAATAGGGTCTGTTGGCGGTCTCATCCTTTAAGTGAAACAATGGAACTGAGGTCTCTTCTCCCGTTTTCTTGCCTCCCATGTGTACCCAAACGCTGTCTCAGGATGATGGGACACACCAGAGGTGGAATGAAGTGTTTGCATTTTAGGATCCTCTCAAGGTTGTGTTAGTGACTGGCTGACTGATTGATTGATTGGTTGGTTGGTTGACTGACTGATTGATGATTGAGCTCATGGCTTGTGACTGGCTCTTTTGCTGACCCTCTTCTGGCTGGGGTTGGCCTCTTTGAAGGTTGTAGTGCCCATCTCTCACCACTGGGTGGAGCCCACAAGCAACCAATGAGTGAGGGCTGGGTACCAAAAAGTTGGGTGTGGCTGAGATCCTACAGAGGCATCTAGGTGCAGAAAAAGTCCCAAAGTGCTAACCTTTCTGTTCATGCTCTTCCACCTAAGAAATTATCTCCCTTGACTCACTGTCATCNTCCTAAAAGAGCGCGTGGGGGCTGCCTGCTGTGTGTAACTCTTCTTCAGAGAGCTCTGGCCTGAGATTTCAAACTTGAGCACACCCCAGCCTCTCTTCCAGGAAATCAGGGATTTTGTCCATGTTCTCCTGTGTGTCTTGCTTTGTGTCTTTGTGTGTTCATTTACCAGTTCCTCCACTTTCTACTTCGGCATTGAACAGGTGCTTCTGTCCTGTGCCCCCATTTCTTCCTTTGTGGAATGGGAAAGCAATGATCCTCACCTTCTACCACAAGCCACAGCCTCTGGTGTGAGTACTAAGCCTGGATCAGGAGCACAGTCCTCAAGACCCCTCTCTACCTCCATAAAGCTACCAGGCAGTGCCGCTTACACACGTTAACACACATGTGCCATGACAGGTTGGGTGATGCCCAATGTACGGCAGGTTCCCAGGCAGAACATTATTCCTGTAAACACTGAAGCTGTTTGGCTACATGTGATGCTTCTTCCAGCATGGAGTGGCCTGTCCCTCAGGTGTGGTCCCTAGGTCAGGGGACCATGACATCTGCTCAAGCCAGAGCCTCAATGCATTCCTGTCAGATGTCCTGTGTATTCCATGTCTCATCCTCTCTGCATATCAGATCTCTAGGTACCCCAGCTGTACCCCTCACCACATCCCATCCTAGGAGAAGCAGAATGCACAAACTTGGGGGGACACCTTCCACCTGCAGGATCTGGGCTCCTTTAACCGTTTGGTTCTGTATGTATGTTGTCAGCCTACTGGTGCCACAGGAGCCAGGATGAAGGAGAGGCAGCGTCCTCTCTCCTCCCCTTCCTTCTCCAACCTTACCCTCAAGTCTTAGTTGTTTTCTATCACTGTGATAAAGACCATGACCCAAAGCAATCGGGGGAGGAAAGGCTTTACTTCCGCTTACTTCTTACAGGCCACCATGAAGGGAAATCAGGGCAGGAGCTCAAGGCAGGAACTGATGTAGACCAATGGAAGCATGCTGCTTACTGGCTTATGCAGGCTGCTTCCTCATACACCCCTGGACCACTGGCCCAAGGGTGGCCCACCCATNGTGGGCTGGGCTCTCCCATGTTAAGCATCAATTAAGAAAATGCCCCACAGGCCANTCTGACGGAGCCATTTTCCCGGTGGAGTTTCTCTCAGATGACTCCAGCTTGTGTCAAGTTGACATAGAACTAGCCAGGATACCTCCATTTCCCTGTCCTCCCCTCCCCCTAGCTCCANTCTCAGCAGCTCTCTGCTGCCCCCACTTGGCACAGGCTTAGAGATCTCCACATGTGCAGACCCATAACCAGCTCCTACCACTCCAAGAAGAGTAAAAATCCAAACTATATCCGTCTGGGAGGGGATGCCTGGCAGCGCCATGTTCACTCAGGCAAAGTGCCCAGTCAGGACCCAGCTTACCTCAGGGCTTCTCAGAGCTGGTTCCTGTCAATCATCAGCTAGGGATGAGCACACGATGTGGTTCCAGAGCTTTCCAAGGGATCTGGCATTGCTGTGCCACTGAGCTGGCAGGCGTCAGGCATGTTGGACTTGTCTCACTGAGCAGGATCAGGAGTTGTCACTGTTACCACTGAGGTAAGGGCCATGTGACATCTAGTGGCAACTCTTGAGGGCCAACCTCATCCTCTGGTCTTTGCAAAGCTGCTGTCCAGCTGAGCCTGTGTGAGGCTCAGATGTGAGTCTGCTGGGAGAGTCTGGCCTGTCAGCCAGCCCAGTGAACAACTGTGACAGTGACATTCCTTAGAATAGTTTTGATCCTTGAGGATGTTCTAGAAAGTTATTCTCGGCTCTGGAGCCCCGTCTCCTCTCTGTAGCACCCCCTAAGATCTTACCTCCTCCCTCAAACTCATGCATAACATTGTACCATNTCCATGCCCTTCCCAGGCTCTCATCTGAACACCAGCATGAAGCTCTGGGCTCCTTGCTTTGCTTTTCTCGGATTCTTTCTTCCTCAACTGCTCACTGCCTTAGCAGGTGGCAACCCGGTGCTCTGAACAGCCCAGCAGTAGGGTGTGGCTCACTTTGGGGAGCTGGCGGAGAAGAGAGGAGTGTGAAAGGCCACCTGGGTGGTGGTTTCATTTGGATGTGTGCTAAGTGACTTGGAGAGTGACTATGGCAGTGTGGTCTAAAGCTCTGACCAGGCCTCTTGGGCCAGGCCACTCCCGTGCTGTGAACGTATGTCTAGTGTATTTCCTTGTCCCACTGGGAGGTCCCACCTCACAGACCTGAAGCGCACACAGAAACAGGCAGGACTGCCCCTGGCTCCCTCCCTTCTCAGTCTAGCACTGAGGTACCCACCTGTGGTGGAACTGGAATGCGGATCTGATTTCCTGTCAGTGACTTCCACTTGCACTTTGGGGACCCACTGCTCAATGATGGAATCTGTCTTGGTCCTGGGATACCCTCTGCACTGGCTTCCTGTTACAATGACAGCAAGACTGGCTTGTGTGGGCTGCTCCCTCAGCTCTGAGTGATGCTAACCTCTGGCCACCTGATGACTCTATGTCCAGTGCCTTCTGTCCTCTCCTCTCGTGTCCAGGCACCAGCTAAGGAGTCAGTCTGAGTGATAATCTGTGTTCATGTAGCTCTGACCCTGCCAGACACCAGCAGATGGCCTGGGCACCGAGCGGTGCCAGTTAGTACCACCAGGTGGCGCCAGGGACTGTGCAGCCGCAGGCGTCAGTGGCAGCGTAGACCCAGCTCACCCCAGCAGGTGCTGGCTGGCTCAGCTTCCCTTGACAGGTCTCATCTGGTCTTGTCTTCCAATAAATAAGTTAGAAGTAGGAGTGGGGGGACATTGTTAGCAAAAGAAGAGTGGCCCCAGTCTTGTCCTCTTTGCTGTTACCAGGTGACTATGAACCCCAAATCCGTTTCCTTAAAGCTTCCAAGTGTTTCAGGAAGGCGCCTCCCGCTCACATAAGATATGTTTCGAGTTACATAACAAGTATATGTTAAGTGAGGAAGAATTGGGTTTTGCTCAGAGGAAGCTGCATGTCCGTCAGTAGGTTCCCTAAGATGCTTAGTAACACCCCAAATCAAAGTTCTGTAAGTTCATATCTGGCTTATGGCATTGTGGCTTGCTGGACCCAATCAGGCCTGCTGTGACCATACTCCAGTGCCAAGCTCATGAAGGGACTGTCCCTCAGTTGATAGAAGAAATAGTGTTTACCCCACACTCTGGTTCTGCAGACTTCTGCCAGAAATAGAACACGCCCACTTCCATGTCATTGGCTAAAGCAAGTCACTCGATGGTGCCTGACCTGAAAATGGATGGGAAGGGTAGCCGGCTCTGCCCCAGCAGAAGAGGCAGAAAGATTAGCATGGCTACTAGCCACAGAACACCAGCTGGTTAATGGGTCCAGGTACCTGCAAGTGGCAGTGTCCTGGGCTCGGTTTAAGAATCTGAGCAGGGGTGGATTCACAAGTGGTCACAGCCCTTCGATGATCTGAGTGTTAAACCCAGTGCTCAGGGTCAAGGCCAGGATGCCAGGTGGGGATAGCAACCTCTGCCTCCACTGCCCAGTGTGCACTGACTGGGTAACAGCTGCTCATAACAGGGCCAGGACTTGCCATGTGCCCATATACCTCTCCTAGGTACCCGTCCTGTCCTGACAAGGGTTGCTGTGAACTGAGGAGGAGCAAGCAGGAAGCATGCCCCTCAACAGCCTCGGTGGGAGCATTGCTATGCAAACTTCCTTCCACCAGGGGGCAGCAGGCATCCTCTGCAAAGCACCGCAAGTGAGCTTGGGATCCAGGAATTCATGGACCAGAGCTGGTCAGGCCAGGCTCCTATTGCAGATCGCAAACCTGCTATGCACAGCAGGGTGTGCCACCTCAAATACTTACATAATGATCTCCACGTGGGGTCTGGTGTCTCCATGTGCCCCCACTCCAACACACACACACACACACACACACACACACACACACACACACACACAGAGGCATGGGTATACAGATGCGTGTACAGCCTCCTGTCTGTTTGGCCCTCAGTTCCTAAATCAGCCCACCCCTTGTGGTCAGATTTGAATCAGACTAAACGCAGCATCATGGCTGTCTTTTGGCAGTCTAGTCATGAACTTGAAGCTTGACGTGATGCGAGGGGGTCATGTATGACACCATTATTAATAAGAGGAACCTGAGGCCCAAGGAAGTTAGATCACCTTCCAGACTTTCCTCACTCACGGAGTTGAGGATCACGTCCTTTCTTCCCCTCTGGCATTTCTTCTGGACAGCTTGCTACCTGTGTCAGTAGGTGTGAGAACGAGAGGAGGTTGCTGTGGCGCCACCCAGTGGCTGTGCTGGGGAATGTGGTTGTCAGGAGGGAGGCAGTGTGAAAGATTGAGAGGGAGGAGAATGGAAGACAGACTTTAGGGAAACCAACCAGGGCCAGTCTGAGAAAAAGGAAGCAGAAACTGGTGGAAGAGTTACAGGCCACCCCCAGCTGGCTACCAGGTGCAAAGGCTCTGGTGACCAAGTGGAGCAAAGGACAGGCCTCCTGTAAGAAGGAACCTGGAGGAGCCCGCCTGGGGTATGATGAGGAGGGGAGGGAGAGAAGGAGGCGTGGAGTTGGCTGGAGCCTCCAAGGTCTGAAGATTCCCCCTCCATGCTGGAGACAGAGTGTCTCACCCCTGGGGTCTGGGTGGGAAGATGCCTAACACTCCACACACCCCGATAGCCCCCCACTGTCTGGTGCACCCTGAGCTAGCCCCTGGCAGGTTAGAGGAGAAATGCTGGGATGAGTGAGCCCTATAGAACCATGGAGGGTCAATGATCTGGGGGGTCTCAGAGACCCTCCCGCACCACAGCAGGTAGAGGGGAGAGGACAGACACAGACACAATGAAATGACCATCCAACCACACAGCCCAGGCAAGAGGATGTTTTAAGAATCCCATATGTAGCCTGGTGTGGTGCACACCTTTAATCCCAGCACCTAGGCGGCAGAGGAAGGTAGGTCTCTGAGTCTAAGGTCAGCCTGATCTGCAAAGGGAGTTCCAGGCCAGCCAGGGCTACGTAGTAAGACCTTGTCTCAAAAAATAGTAATAAATAAATAAAACTTTAAATTTAAATGTAAAAAATCCCCCATGTGATGCCAGAGCTTACTTGAAGGCTGAGGGATATGTTACTAGTGAGGTCTCTGGGCACAGAACCCTGAAACTCATGGGCCACATCACCCTCTGGATGAATGTCTCCCCTCCCTAAGCCCATTCTGCTGCCACCAGCTCCCCTTAGCACAGGCTCTAATGGCCACAGACCACTTTCCCCTCAGTGACATGTGGCCATGTCCTGGAAACTCGGAGGAATGAATTCCCAGCCTTCAGGATCAAAGCTGGCCTCCTGCCCCATCCACTCTCTCTCCTTTGAAGCTATTCTCTTCCTTTGAACCAACCAATCCATGTGATGCAGATGGAAGGCTCCCAAGAGTGGTCCCAAGCCTGGCATTGTCCTACCAAGGAACTGTCAAAAATGTAAACCACGTGTGCCAGACATAACAGTGAGATTGACACCCTGGGAGTGAGGCCAGTGGCTTGGCTGACAACCCCCTGGGGATGGAGGCCCCAGAGTCAAGCAGGGGCAGAACAACATATGTTTATTAATGTCAGCCTTTTCCAAAGGTGAGAAACACTGACTGTATCCGCTGACATGTGTATCCAATTCCCATGGTGTAGATTTCTTCCTCGGGGCCGAGGGTTGTAGATCCATATCTGCACACAGCCAACAAAGGAAGCCTCAAGTCCAGAATGGGGGCCCAGGGCCGACAGGATCAAGGGGTTGTATTAGAAAGAAATCCAGCCTTGGTGTATGTGAGCATGGGCATCTCATCTCCAGCATCCCCAGACCATTGTGTCTCCAATTCCAATTTCTCCATTTTGCTGCAGACCCACTTACTTTCATTGGACCCCCTAGGAGCTGAGCGGATGCTGGGGGAGGGGAGCTGAGCGAAGCTGGGGGAGGGGAGGTTCATCATGTTGCTAACACGGCCTGGAACAGGAAGGAGACAGCAGACACTTCACACACTCACATCGTCCTCTCAGNCTGAGAGTTCACCGCCACCTTCTGTGTCTGTCTGTGTGGTTGGGCTAAAGAACATGTGTTACTCACCCAAAAGGCCATCCCCAGGGGCTGGAGTCACCGCCTCTCTCCACTGTGGGCAGAAGCCTTTTGATCTCCATGCAAAGTGAGAGTCAGAGAAACTTCTGCACTAGGAGAGCTGGTACCTCTGTCTTCTTGAGTTGAATCTGGAGACAGGACACTGAGTCGGAGGGGGCAGCTGGTGGCTGGTGGAGCCAGTGCTGAAGAGATGAGAGACACGGGGCTGAGCAGCAGTTGGAATGTGGATGGCAGGACACAGAGAGCCCTAAGTACAGATGACAATCCCATGGATGGTGGCTCTGTTGTATCTCCCTTGATCCCACTCTGCAGGGGATGGGGGGGGGAGCAAAGAGTTGTTCTCCGTCTTTGTGGAGCCTGATCCTTCCTCTCTTCCCCTAACACCAGCCTGCGGCTTGGTCAGAAATCCAGCCCTGTGCACCTCTCTCAAGAAGGCAAGGAGGAGTTGGGGTGTCAGATGGTGGGGGGAAGCAGCTGCTATACAGACAGTGGCAGCAGGGGTGTGAGGATTGGCCTTGGGAATGAAATGGAGAGAGAGGCCTCTCCCACAGTCACAGGTCCTCAGAGAATCACAGGCTAACTGGCCATGAGAGAGGTTGCTCGGTGCCTCTCAGACTGGAGTGAAAGCGTTCACCCACCCAGGGAAGCGTCTTGTTTGCAAGGTTGAAAACTCTTGCCAGAACATCCTGACAGCCTGCTGGAGAGGTGACTGGGGGTGCTGGGTGTTATGTCTCCTCTGGTCTGTGTGGACATGGGGGCCGTGCACAGACACAGGTGGGCAGCACACCCCAGGCCAGGGGCTCCTTTGAAATGCAAGAAGCAAGGAAAGCCGCTGTGAGCATCAGGTTCACTACTAAAAGGATTAGAGGGCCTGGCTGCTGGGAAGAGTGAAGAGAAGGCTCTCCCCAGGCCTGGGAGAAGGAGATTAAGGTGGGTCAGGTGACAGCAGCTGTCAGATAAGTGGAGAGAGAAATTATGATCAGGGCTTCAGAGACCGCTGTGGAAGCGATGCTTGGGCAGTCTCTGGCAGCTGCAGGGCACCTGGCGGAAGACGCCATCCAGAGAGGAATGCTGGTCACCTGCTACTGTGTATCCTCCACGAGGCTTGTCTGAGGACACTGGCCTTCTTAGTGTGGTCACACTGGGAATGGGTGCGCTGACCCATCTGCCAGGCCAGCGGGGACAAGACGCTTGCAGTCAGTGTAAATCCTGCAGGTCTGGAGGGGAGTGGCCTAAAGTAAATCTCTTTTAAAAGCACCTGGCTTTGGTGGCTGAGGAAGGATGCAGGCAGAGCTGGATCTGGCAGAGAACAGTTCCGTATAGAGTTAAGCATGACCACTGGCTCCCTGAGCTGGAGCCAACTGCTCTCCAAGGAGACACCAGGGTGCTCTCTGCCGGCCTTGTCCACAGCGTGGCTGTGGCTGCGCCTGAATGTGTTGGAGATTCTGGAAGGATCCTGTCAGAATGACATCCTAGGCCCAGCCAATGGCAGAGCCCCTGGTCATGGCCTCTATGGGAGCCTCTGTCTGAGAGTGGTGGTCAGGATGTGTAGTCAGGATGTCTGCTAACACACACACACACACACACACACACACACATACATGAAGTGTATATGCACATGTGTGTACATACTTGCATAGAACACTGATGCGGTGGGGTGTAAATGCACACAACATATACACTGCACAGTGCATCCATCTGATGGAGCATACATGCACATTCAATGTACACACTGTATAGAACATACACATGTGGAGGTACACACATAGATACACACACACATACACATGTATGCATGTGGGTCAGCGGGGTACAGGTTAACAAGGAGTAGGCCTGTCCTCAATCCTCAAGTACCTGGGCCCCCTTTAGTATGTTTTTAGGGACAAAATCATTTTCTGTTACCAGAGAAGTAAGTCAGCCTGGGCTGGTTGGGTCAGTGCCTGATGCTGAGTGCATAACACATGGGTAGATGTCCCAACCACAGGCGAGAAGATGGGTGACCCCATGTAGCTAACCAGGCCCTCACGCTCCTCCCCTCCCTGAAACCTGCNTGCAGCGACTCTGCCCAGCTGAGTCAGTGGCGCAGTGGGTGTGGGCAAGGCTGTCGGCTGTGGACGGTGGGGCAGTGTCCCGGGTTCTAATGGCATGTGCCTGGGTTGTCATCGCCGCCTTGTGTTCCGACTCACGCCTGTGGGTTGCTGGCAGTGGCCAAGAGTTCTGACAGTTAGCACAGGTTACTTTTGCAGGCTGTGTCAACTCAGGCTTTTACAGGGACGGAGTTTATCACTGACGTGGTCCAATGAAAATGCTCTGTGCTAGCATGGATGTAAGCAGAGTCTATGCACGGATGGAAACTTCTAGAACTCAAGAGGGGCCCGGGAGTCAAGGAATGCTGAGCTCTTATTTCCTACCTCCCGACCCTGGTCAGACTGGAGGGCTCAGCCTGTGAATGGGGTAGAGAAAATATTTCAAGAAATAATAAAAAGAATCTTGTGAAATGGGAATTTTAATTCTATCCACTCTTCTGCCTACCCACCCCTCTCCCAGCCCAC
>LZPO01007942.1:283767-313635 GCA_001675575.1 Neotoma lepida | reverse complement strand
ACCCTCCACCTGCCTACTGGCTGTCTCTAATGTTCTCACTTTCCAAGCAGATGACAGTCAAAACATGGGCTTCTGCCATGTCACTGGTGAACACTGGTGCAGGGAGACAGGACTGTCTCCATCCAGGGTTGGTAGAGACAAGAACTCAGCCTTCTTGTAAGGAGAGAACTGGCGTTTTCTGAGAGGAGAGGCCAGGTCAGGCCTAGCAGAGCAGTCAAGTGTAAAGTCTTAGGACAGCAACAGAAGGAGGGTGTCTGGACCCTGGAGAGGGCTCGGGGCTTCTCTATAGGGAACTTGTGCAGAGTACGCCCAGGGCCTTTCTCCCCTGACTCCAGCTATGGTGCCTGTCACTCATCTTGGGATCATCCTGAGGCTCTGACTTTGTAGAGACCCTTTTTAGACCCAGCTCTGCCTCTCTCTGGCTGTTGACCAGACTAATAGCTTTGTTTCTTGTCAATGGCGAAGAATGATTGAGCATACCTGGAGGATTAGTTGACAGCTTCCAGGGGATACCTCAGTGTGATGTGGGGCATGGTGTGGCCCACTAGTGTTCCAGACAAGTATGTGGGTAGGTGGGCACAGCTGGCAGGTGTGTTCACCATGGCTCTGCCGGCTGGCTGGACAAGGTCACTGTCTCCATGAGGCTTATTCCTCCTCTTCCAGAAGCCTTGAGCCCCTTATGACCTTCCGTGTCAGACCCAGGGCCTGAAGGGCTGTTGTGGCTACAAGCCCAGCGCATGCATTGTGCACCCCCTCTCTGCTGCATGCCCTGGTTTGGCCCACTGAGCAGCCTGGACTGTGCTTACTCCCCTCTCCATGGGGCTCAGGAGAGCTCCCTTCTCAGGCTCAGCCCTGTGCCATTACTTACCCACGTGTTCTCCATTTGGGACAGGCTATTGATGTCTGAGCTATGAGCACCAGTGAGACTGGCATCCCTGACCTTTGAGGAGTATGAAGGACCTGAAGGTATCAGCCCTAGTCCAAGATCCCCAGGCCAGGGAAGGGATCATACATAGGTTCCTGGAATACGCAGTGGCCTTGCTCTTTTGCCTTGAGAGGCCGGGGGAGTTAGGCTGAGGAGTTACTGTTTTAGCACTCATGGCTGACAATGCAGCTCTTCTGCGTTCTCTTCTTGTAGCAAGGTGTACATAGCCGGTCCCCAGCTTGCTGAGCTGGTGTGGAANGTGTGGCTATGGCCATGCTGGGCCCAGTCCCTGATCAGCTGCAGTCCGTTTGGTCCTGGGACAGGCAGGCCCAGGGTGAGCCTGGGGAGGTATAAAATAGAGCCCCTGTCCTTCAAGTCTTCCTTCAGTTCTTTTACACAGACTCTGAAGACAGCCTTTCAGATCCCACAGATGGGCAACACTGAGGGCAGAAGCGAACCTTGGGGTTACACAGTCCAGCCTGCTGGCACCCCGTGTGGTCTTCCTTCATGAACACTCTCTGGAGCTAAACACACCCCCTGGCAGGTGGACCATGCTGCTTCAAGCAAAGAAGNATGCTTTGGGCAGACAAAATGGGTGTCACTGCATCCAGTGAGTGGATGTGCCGCTGTCCACAGACCCACAGCCAGTACCTGCTAAAGCCACCACCTGGGAGAGTCATCCCCCCTCACTCCTCTTGCCTGGGATCCCCAAGCAAAGGCACCCTATAGCTCAAAGAGCCTCTCTGTTCCCCGTTGTCCCTATAAGTACTCCCTCTTCTCCCTGACCATCAGGACTTGACTAAAACTTTCACCTGTGAGCTGTTCTCAAGATGCCCTGTCCTTGTTGGCAACTGAGATGTTGCCAAGTCCTGCTTTGCTGTGAGAGTTATGTGTGGTTCTGAGGCCCACTTTAATCCCTGTGTCCTGCTCCGGGTGTGGGCCAATGCTTCATCCTAGGTACTGGGTGGGAGGTGCTCACCCCATCTCCCTCATGGGGCCTTGGTTCACCTAACTTTCCACACAAGGAGGATGTTACACCACTGAAGCAAGAAGTGAAGGGTGCTGGCATCCACAATTGCTCATAAGCCCGTCTCTATCCCCTGGGACTCAGGAAGAGGCCTGGAGCAGCCTGAATGTCCCTTGAGGAGAGAGACGTAGATAGGGCTGAGCCCCTGGGTCTATAGCACCCATGGGTGACTGACCCTCACCCTTGATGACTTTCATGGTTTTGATTCTAACCATACAATTGTGCTTTCCTGCTGGATGCCTGTGGAAAGTCCCCATAAACCCTGGGTTGCCATGTTAGGCCCCTCAAGAAATGTCTTTCAGGACTGGGAAGGAGCCAGCCATCTGGAGAGCCCCCCTCCCAAGGAGATGTGTTCCCTTTGTGGGTGCACATGCCATGGCACACACGTTAGCGGTCCGAGGACAGCTTGCAGGAGTCAGTTCCCTTCTTCCACCTTGTGGGCTCTGAGGATCAGACACGGGTCATGAGGCTTGGTGGCAAGTACCTTTATCTACCGGCCCCGTCACCAATGAAATTTAGTCAGCAGCAACTGAGTCTCTGTTAAGGAAGCCCAAGGTCTGGTGCTGGGAGGGGAGAAAGTGCCTCGACCTTTGATCAAACAGTTGTGTGTTCAGCTGACACTGTGGCGGCTGAGGGGACAGGGNATGGCACCTCTATGCCTTCCTGTGGGGTGGTTGTCTTAGGCTTTCTGGACAACAGCTCTCTCAGCTGGGAAGCCAGGGCTTTGGTGAGAAGGTGGGTGGGAAAGGAGATGGGCCACTTGGGACTCCATGACTTAGTGCCACCACCACAGTAGGACACACCTGCTCCCTGGCTGACAGCAAGCCTGGAGAGCCAGGGATCTTCTGAAGAGCATGGCACCGACTCCATGCTAAGTGTGACCCTGTGTGCACATGAGAATCAATTGAGCGACTCAGAAACATGCATCACAACCCAGATGGTACAGCCTCTCTTCACTAACATGGCTTCCCCTGCCACTCAGATCAGTCACCTTGCCACCTTCAATGTGAGCTTAGCCTCATACTAAAGACTCCCTCCTGGGCTCTGGATGGAGCCAACTCAGTATTCACTGGGGAATGTTCCAACAACATGGGGTTTCCAGATATCTGGGGGGACCCAGGAAGGATGGATGCTCCCAGAGACCACCAGGATAAAGGCTCTGACAGCCTTTTGCAATGAAGGTCAGCAAAACAGGCATGAGGGTGCTGTAGCAGGAGGGTCTGCTCATGTTGGCCTAGCCCAGGTTCCCGCTGTAGGCATCTGGGAAGCAGAGGAAGACCCGTGTGCCAGCCAACCTGTGTGTGCTCTTGGGAAAGACCAACTCTCTNGCCAATGTCATATAAGAATGACATCATCAATCAAAAGACACAGTGTGTTAGTCTGAATGAGAATGGCCTCCAGGGAATCTTATGTTGGACTATTTGGTCCTCAGCTGGTGGAACTGTTTGGGAAGGATTAGGAAATGTGGCCTTGTTGGAGGAGGTGTGTCACTGGGGGTGGGCTTTCAGGTTTCAAAAGACTCAAATCATTCCCAATATGCTTTCTGTCCCCTGCTTGTGTCTGTTCCAGCCACCATCCATGCCTTTGCTTTGTCATCATAGACTTTAGCCCCCCCAAAACTGTAGGCCCAATTAAATACTTTCTTTTATATGCTGCCTTGGCCATGGTGTTTTGTCACAGCAGTAGAACTGTAACTAGTAAACAGAGAGGCTGGGTCCTCTAGGTGTCAATCCCCAGGACATAAAATAAGGCTTGTCATATGACTAACTGGTTTAATCTGCCGTGGGAATCTGTGGGCCTGTTGTCCAGCATTTGCTCCAGCTTCTGGTAGCAGACAGCTTCAAAGGCACCAAGTCCATGGCCAGATGTAGCCAGGTGTGGACAGATGACCCAAGGACCTATATTGAAAAACTCTGGTTTTGTTGATCCTTGTTGTATGGGTGTGGGATCCTTCTGGAACCTTGCTGGGTTTCTGAGTATGTGTGTTGGTGGCCGCTGCGTCACACACTGCTTGACCNAGTCCACACAAGACACAGAGAGAAGAAATGACCTGCTTAGCTAGGGGTAAAGTTCAGAGGTAGGCAGCTTGCCCATTATGCCCAATGCCCTGGGTTCCTTCAGTGCTGCAAAAAGAAAGGAAAGAAAAGGAAGAGGAGACAGGTCCTTGGAGACATTTTATGTATGTTTAATGATGGTGGCGAAGCCAAGTTTGTTTCCCTCCTTAGGGCCCCTGTGGGCCCTCCTTAGGGCCTCTTTCTTTCCCAGGTGTTTTTCAAATTACCCATTCTGGACACTGAGGAGTCTAGGAAGGGAGAAGTAAAATCTGGAGACATCTGGACAGGAAGTCAGTGAGACCTGCCTGGGAGAGACTTCTGGCTGCCAGGAAACCCAAGAGTTTAGAAGCCAGTAAAGGGGAGCAACTCTTTAAGGACAGTCCTGCCCCCCATCCCACACCTGCCCCTGACAACCATTTCAGGGTTGGGCCACATTCACATAATACCTCCTGTTTACTCATGTCACAGGCACCCCAAGCCTGTGACAGCTGATGGGACTGGAAGCCATAGATACCCATCTCGACCTCCAGCACACTCACTGGAATGCACCGCTCACTGTGGCAGCCATAAGCCCCACGGGGGCTGCCGAGGTTCCCTTACAGCAAGAGACATGTGCACGGGAAATCTAAACTGGTTTCCCAGACTCTGCTGAGAAGGGTGTTGTCTGTCTGTCTGCTTAGAGGCCACACCTGAATCTACTGATATTTTAACTACCGTCTGCACCCCTGGCCCTGCAATCAGCACACAGCAGCTCAGACCTCGGCCTGGTGGGATTTCCAGCCCCACTGGCATCGGCTTGGCTGCTGCCATCAAATCTAAGTTTTAACAAAGTCTCTATAATTCTGTTTACCAATTAAACCTCAGGAGTCAGATGTTGGGGTGAAAACCTGATAGATCAGAGAAGCCGAGAAGTAACCAGCTAACCTTTCTTTTGGCTGGAGACCCAGCAAGAGAAGGATCTCGCCACTCGTCCAAACCAAAAGACCACAAATCTCTAAGTCCCTCCCTACTCCTTCCTGGCTCCTCCATCCCCTATATGGCTAATTCCTGTCAACCAGTCACTGGCTCTGCCCCCTGATCCAAGGTTAATTTTATTAACACAGTCTCGGAGTTTCACAGTGTGATCAAATAACCCGAAACAGAAGAGCATGTCAGAGACCTCACCCACAGAGTCTATACCGGTTCTGTATATAGGGTTAAGTGAAATCATTTATTAGCATTATATTTTACATATTTTCTNATCTCTTTCTGTTGCTTTTGAGAGGGTCTCATGCTGTAGGCCAGGCTGACCTTGAACTCTTGGTCCTTCTGCCTCAGCATCCTGAGTGCTGAGCTCACAGGCATGCACCGTGGCACTGGCTCCTTTTTTGCTTTTGAATGCGGCTTCTGGGGGTGCAGTGTTGTGTGTAGACCTTGCATGGTATTCCTCCTAGATACTGCTGGTCTCAAAGCAGAGGTGCCTATTGACAGTCATGGTGCCTAAGTGGCTGGTGTAGAAGGCAGACGTTCAACAAGGGTGTTGGAACATGGCAGGGGTGGCAATGCAGAGGAGTCCTGGTATACGGGTAGAGCTAGGGATTTTGTTTCTGTGGAAAGATATGGGGTGGGGAGCTCTGCAGCTCTTAAACATTTAACTTGACCCCAGGCATGATGACCCCTTTCTGGCTTCCAGCCTCGCTTGGTTCTCTCNGACTTCCCATAGACAGATCCGTGCCCTCACCCACCCCAGGCCTCCCTGCCACCCCTCCTCAGAACAGCAACACCTCCAGTGTTGGGAGGCTGAGGCTCTGTGCAGACCGTTGGCTGGTCCAGGGCAGGCAGCTTGGGCCCCGGTCAGCGCATCCAGAGGAGGCTCTCATTGTGAATGCGTGGCCTGTTGGGTGCCATCGCAGGAGCCTCAGATAAAGTGTCCCTATGAAGAAGATAATTGAAAATCAAAAAAGACTTTGTTAATTTGATTAGGCAGAGCCGTAGTTGAATTGTTCTTCATCAAAAGAGATTTAATTTTGACATGCAATTAAACCCTTCTGCTATAAGATCTGCCCCTCGTGCTGGAGGAGGGCTTGGCAGCCTGGGGCGGGGTGTGGTGCTGGGAACTGTCAGGTGGGGGTGGGGCCCAGAAGGGGAGAGGGAGAGGTGGGGGGACTGGAGGACCAATGGAAATGATGACAAATGAGGTCACGGCAGCAGAAGACGGGGTTATCACAGAGAGCAAGCAGAGCGGCTCAGACAGAATTGGAATACAGAAGCAGAGTGACAGCGGAGGGGCAGGGCAGAGGCCCTTTCCAAGAAGAGGCAGGTCACTTCCAGGAATCAAGCGCAGGATTCGGATTCATGTGGCCTTAAAGATGTGTGTTTCCCAGAGGGGAAATCTGGGGGCACCTGGTTTTGTGACATGCGGTGGCTTTCTAGGATCATGGGGTCAGGTCCGGGCCTGGAGCACACTGTGTGGATTTGTGCTGGGGGCGATGAAGGGACCGTTCAGAATCTGAAGGACCGAGGGCAGAGCAGCAGTAGGAAGCCAATGTGGCTGAGGAGAGCTGGTCTGAGGCTAGCAACACCCCAGTGAGAGTGGGGATGGCTACCAAGTTCACAGGCTTGCTATAGAAATGTTGAGTGCTGTGACAAGTGTGACGATGGACCACACAAANNCTTTCGAAGAGAATTGCAAAGCAGAGGAGTGGAAGAGACACAGCTGTACTCCTCATGGGAGATTTTTGTCAGCTCCAGGAAATGGGCAGGTCATTCTTGTGTGGGTCACATTGTGCTGGAGAGGGTGGCAGTCTGAGTGACATCAGTTAGGTTGAGATGCTGCCCTCAGGTGAAAAACAAACAAACAAACAAACAGCTGGCCCTCCCAGATGGCTCAACAGGACTGGAACTGGGATCTGGGCTGGAGGATTCCTTCTGAGGCTTGGGCAGCCTGGAGAAGGTCCCCTCGGCCCTGAGGCCCATCACAGGCTTCCCGGCCTCCTTCAAACTTTCCCCATAGGTCAGCTGTACTATGGTGAGGAGGCTTTCACCAGATTGGTGCCAACACTCCAGTAGGGCAAGGGTTATGCCCTGNAAGGCAGAGATCGATGTCTGTAATTAGTAATTAGTAAATGTTTTCTGTGAGGCCCACCCTAGAAGCCAGGGTCATTGTGCAATATCTGCATTAGCCTCACAGCCCAGCCCGGACCCAAGGGGCCGGTGGATAGAGGGCGCAGAGGAGAGCAGCCTCCCAAGCCCCACATAGCTCCCAGTGGACCCCCAGCCCCACCTCGCCTGCCTGGGAAGGAGTAGGCACAGTCCCCTGAGATTCCCCCATCAGCCACCATGAGCTTCCTAATGCTCCTGCTTGCTCTGAAGAGAGAAGTTATAGGCTGGGCTGGCTGGGGAATCCCCCAACTTAACAGAGTGGCACCTCCCCAAGGGATCCCCTAGGGTTCCTTCCTCCTGGCACAATCAGAAGGGGTGGCCACTCCATTGCCTTCCCAGCACCTTAGACTGATGCTGGGTATGAAGCAGATCTGCAGTCACACAGGTGGAGCAGCTACACTTTCGGGGGAAGAGATGCTTCCTAGTGTCATGGAGCCCGGGGTGGGGGGGGCTCTAAGGAGTCCCCCACACTGCGGACATGTACACCAGGGGCATGTTAGAAGCGTTAGTGCCACCAGACACTTGCATAAAGACAATTTAATATTATATATCAGCACATTTTCCTCCATCTGGAAGTTTATGAACTTATTCTGGTCTTTAAAAAAAAAAAGGAGTTTGAGAGATGGCTCAGTGAACACAGCGTGTNCTACAGAAGCATGAGGACCCAGGCTCAGATCCCTGACGCCTTCCTGTAAATCAGCTGTGGTGGCATGTAACCCAGTGCCGAGAGGTGGAGACAAGGGGATTCCAGAGGCTCACTGGCCAGCCAGTCAGTGAGCTCTAGGTTCAGAGAGAGACCTTGTCTCAAAAATTAAGTGGAGAGCAATAGAGGAAGACACCGACATTGCCCTCTGGCTTCCACAGGTGCATGCACAAGCAAGCACATGGGCACACACACAAACACACACATGCATATACTCCCTCCATTCAGAGAATATTTGCATGGGCTCTGGTCCTGGTGGAAATANGCCCTGCCCTTCTGTGGGAGGGCTGGAAAGCCCAGTGACAGAGATAGGTGCATTTCTGAATCCCTGTCCTGTCAGAAGGTTGTGACCTGAGGCACCTGAAGACCACAGGAGCCTTGTTCTGACCTCAGAGCTCTGGTAGACAGGTCAGTACAGGGAGGTCCATGTGTGATGTGCTTCCCCCAAGATGTTCAGGNGGAAGAGGAGAAAAGAGACAAGAGAGGGATCACACAGACCCACACCCCCTCTGTCACACCGGCAGCCCTTCCCTTTGATTACCGTCTAGTCTGAAGCATCCTGCTTTGGGCGTGCAAAGTTGACCCACCCGATCCTGAGCTCGGCACTGCTTCCTAAGCCCAGCTCCATCTTCTGTGGGGAGCTCAGAATCTCATCTGTGGCTTTGGCATCAGGGCATGGAAGAAGACGTCAGAGAGCAGAGAATGTTTACTGAGGACATATGTGTGTGTGAGCACNTGTGTGGACATGTGGTTCTGTGTGCATGTGTGATTGTGTGTGTTATGGTTTGGTATACACATATCTGCACGTCCATGTCTGCCTGGGTGAAAGTGGGCATATCTGTGTACACATGTGTGTATATATTCACACGTCTGTACATACACACATAAATCCAGCTGGGTAGTTTGGACCCTGGGTGAAGCCTCAGAAAGAACCTAACACGGGGTACATGTTGGAAGGAGGATATTCTTGTAGTCAAGGACTCTGCCTGCAGCCTCGTTAGCCCAGAACTCATGAGCCCCCNGACTCCGTGTGCAGCTCTGCCGAGAGGCCTGTGGCTCACACATCTGCCAGGATGGGTGTGAAGAGGAGCCCTGGGCTGGAGGTCAGAGGAGGGCTCTGGGTGAAAGGGGATTTAGGGACTCTGGAAGCCCCCACCATTGAGTACCCAGATGTCAAATAAGCAGCCTCACGTTCTCTGTGCTCAGCGGCCTATGATNGAGAGACAGGAGAGTTCTCTGTCCCCACCTGAGCCTCCTTCTTAAGCCAAGTGTCCCTCTCCCCACCTTGCAAGGGGACTCGAGCAAGCACAGTGTCCAGGGTGCTGCTCCCTTGAAAGTTTACTGAGTCCTGAGTCCTTAGAAGGACTCATGTTGACCGTGGCTGTGTGTGATGTTGCTGCTCTGCTACCTGGGGCCTGCCACCATCCACTTTGTGGCTCCAGTTTCCCTGAGGTCTATAAAGGGANGGTGCTGCTGGGGTCCTGGGAACCTCTTCCACTTCTCAGCTGAGTTCCACTGGTGCCTNGGTGGCCCCACGTTTAGTAACAGGCACTGGAGACNCAGTAGTGAAAGCCAAGCATCAGTCCAGAATGGCAGCTCGTTGATTGAACGGTGTCTACAACCCTGATTGCAGGTCCTTCCTCCCTTCCCATTGGCTGAGTAATCAGGAGGGTTCAATCTTACCTGTCATTTAAGGTCCTTCCTTCCTTCCCATTGGCTGAGTAATCAATCAGGAGGGTTCAATCTTATGTATCATCCAGGTCTTATCTTGGCCCCTGCTGCTTACATTTGTCTATTTCTCAACAAGGACCATGCATGGGTTCTTCTCTGTGTTTTAAATCCTGTTTGTTTTAGAACATATCAGGTCCTTGACCTCGTCGTGTCTATAAGCAAGCTCAGCTGTTAGTAATTTTCTACTTTAAACTTCTAGTTTGGGTGGGGGAGGCTAGCAGTTTGGAAGTGCGTGGGTGAACTAACAGAGACTAGCAGGGGTCCTGTGTTTTCTGTTCACTTATAAATGGGCCTAGGCTGGCTTATGGCATTTGGAAACTGGACCATTTTGTTGTTNTTGTTTGGTTTTGTTTTTTTATTTCTTACACTAGGAAAGGAAAGTGGTATCCTGTTGTCCATGTGCAGCCAAAACAAAGTGCTATGATGGGCTGGTCCCCAAAGGAGTGCCTCAGGATTAGGGTACAGAGAAGGACCTTAGGAAGGTGAGCAGCCCTCCTCNATGCTGGAGGAGAGAGCAGAGGCTGAGCCACCCGGCTGTGCAGGAGAGCCAGGCTGGGCCCTCCAGACACCACATTCAGGCCACCATAGCTGATGGCCACACNATTGTTGCTGAGCAGTCGCTAGGCCCGGACCCAGGTTTGTGTGAGTGGAGATCTTCACTAGAAGAGAACAGTCTACATGTTTTATAGCTGAGAAAGGCTTCACAGAGAGGTTATACAACTTGAATGAGATCACACAGCCGGTGGAGACAGAGCCAGGATTGGACCCTCTGCGGAGAGGCTGTCATGAGGCNTCTGTCATGGAGGGGTGTCCCTTCAGTCTAAGGAGGGGTATCATGAGAAGTAAGTTCACCTTGAAGTTTTCAGTATTTCTTGCAGTTTCCCTGAGCCTCTGCCACCCCNACTCCATCTCCGCATCTACTNGCACAAATCGTCATGCGCACTGGAGGCTTCCACAGCCTGCTGCTACATTCTGGGTGCAGACAGTGGTAAAGGGTTGGGGTTGTCCCCCTCCTGAAGCTTGGCGCCTCTCCCTCCGACTGTACCCAGTTAGCCTCCACACCCCACCCCCAGAGGTACTCTGCGCCCCAACACAAGAGTTCCTCTGTGTTCCCCAGTTATTGGACCCAGTGGTCCAAGAACCCACTCTTGGACCCAGAGTGGTTCTTAGGCAGGGCCATAGCTATCATCCTCTCCCTGCCCCCCAACCTCCCACTATCCCCTGTGGCAGATCGATCCCNAATCAATGCTTGTTGACCGATTGTCTGGGAAACAATTTTCCTCCACGGTCTCCAGGATGTTTCTGGGGAAATGACCAAATGCCCAGGACTGAGAGGACTGTACCCACAGTGCCCAGGGTGATACCTTGCTACANGTGTATGAGGTGCTCCTCAGGGCTACAGAGATGGAGTGCTGGCCCTGGGGGGTCCTGGGGCACTGGGAGCTGGTGAGCAGAGGGGTGATTTCTGCTGAAGAGATGTGAGTGGAAGTGCTGAGGCTGGCATAGGATGGACTGAAGGAGCTCGCAGATCAGGGCAGTACCAGGCCGGGTACCAGGAGACTGGACGGCAGCTCAGTGGGCTGAGGAGGTGGGAGGGCTTAAGGATGGCATATGTAAATGAAGTTTCTTTAATCAAATCAAATTTAAGTGAGCCATGGGAGGCGGAGTCTGTGAAGAACTCTGCCTCTCTGCTCACTGTAAACATTCTCTAGGGCCTCTGTTTGTGTATGGGAGTTTCTCCAGGCGGCACACGCTGAAACAGGGAAGAACAGTTAACTGTGTGTGCGCCACTGTGTGCATCCATGCTGTGTGAGCCCTCGCCTTGAGCACCTCNGTGCAGCTGCATGCCTGCTTCTCCTTGCTCCAGTTCAGTCAAATGAAAACCATGTTGTGTTTGCTGGCCTAAGTCCTCAGTAGCAAAGTAATTAGCTTAATGACTTCTTAATTCTCAGCTAGTAGAAACCCTTGCTTCTGCAGGAAAAGCTGGTCCTTTCTAGAGGACTGGGGCTTGGCACCTTTCTGGCCAAATANAGGGCATCCTCACCCCCCAACTCAAATCTTGCAACCCTACCGCAACTTAAATGCAAATCCATAGAGAGACCCAGGAAGGTGGCAGGTAGGAATGAGGTGCCTGGGGGAAGAGCAGTGGCTACTCCTGAGGTATGCNCCCNAGTGTGCTCAGCGGGAGTGGCTCTNCTCCCTTCGGGGAATCTTGGCCAGGAGTGTTCCTTATGGGGAACTTCCTTATCTAAGCGGCCCCATGCAGATTCATGGGGATAGGTCACAGANGCCTCACATGGAGCATTGTTGAAGGGCTTGGTGGCTTCAGACACTGCTCCCCCTACCTCCCAGTGNCTGGCCTGGTCCATTGTTAACACTGAAGAAATCATTAGGAAAGATGGAGGCAACATTCCTGACCTTCTCTCTGAGGTTTAGGGCAGGTGGCCACCTACANGGATATTCTGNAGTCTACGGTGGGTTGGGTGGAGTGCTGGGCCTTTGGCAGCCTCGTCTCTCTGTGTGTCTTTTTCTCTGTAATAGAAATGAGTCTGTGGGAGTGGTTGGCTGGGTGTCTGTGTCAGGCTGTGTACAGGCTGTGGAAGGGAGAGAGGAGCTTTGGGGCTTGGGGCCCACAGTTGCCATGCTCAGTGCATTCACATAGAAATGAGGTCAGAATCCTTTCTCCTTGCTGCTGGGATCCGTCATCTCTGCAAGCTGGGTTTCTGACTGTCTGGTGGGCCACACTCAACAACCACACTCAACTTCTCCTTCAAACAAGCAACAATCCATCTTGGTCGGGCGGTGGTGGCGAACGCCTTTAATCCCAGCACTCGGGAGGCAGAGGCAGTCGGATCTCTGTGAGTTCGAGGCCAGCCTGGGCTACCAAGTGAGTTCCAGGAAAGGCACCAAAGCTACACAGGGAAACTCTGTTTCAAAAAAACAAACAACAACAACAACAAAAAAAAATCCATCTTGACTGTCAGCTTGACTGGATTGAGGGGCACCGAGGAGACTATCAAAATACATCCCTCGGTGCACCCATGAGGCGAGGGTGTTTCCAAAGCCCACTAAACTATGGGCACTCTGACCTNATCCATGGTTGAATCCGTTGATGGGTTCAGATTTCAAAGAGCCTTGTGAGCGGCAGTGGAACTGTAGATGGTAAGGCCTGATTTGGGGAGAAGGTCACATAGGGTGTACCCTCAGGGGCTGCGTCTTGTCCCTGGCCCCTTCCTGTTATGGCTCCATTCTGCTTCCTGTCCTCCGTGTCATGAGCTCTCCTCTTCCACTCACTCCTGCTGCCATGAGGGATGGGGCCACATGGCCAGAGATGGAAACTTCTGGAACCACAATCCAAAAGAAATCTCTCCTCCTTAGAGTTGTCTCATTTGCAGCAGTGAAAGCCATATTGACTGCAGCCGTCTACCACCAAGGCCGGGCTCTGGCCTGTGGGACTTCTGGCCCAGCTGACACCTCCATCTTCACTCGTTGACTTCTGTGTCTCCACGGTGGTGCCCCAACCATCCCCTCACAGCGTCTATCTGCATTAATGATTCCAGACATGTCCAACCAAGGAACAGACCTCAGTCTGTATCCACCACACACTTCCCACGCTCATGGCTTACTGGGGCACCCGTGGTGGCTCAGGGCTACTCTGTTCCTCATGATGCCNGTGTGAGAGAGGGCAATACCTCCCGAGTGCCTGCTTTCTCTGGGGCAGGAGATGGTGTGAACTGACATAATTGGTCACTTCCTTTCTATTCAGCCCCTGTAAGTTGGAGCAAGTCTCTAAGAAGGAAGCGCTTAGCCTGGAGTCCAGGAGTCTCCTTGGGAGGCTATGTTGGATGGGATGTTCATCCCNCTGGCTTTGGGTGACAGAGGGCTTGGTATATAGGGAATAGCTTCCCTATGTAGGGACAACATTGAGGTGAAACCATCGGACCTGGGGAAGCTNTGAGACCCAGTCACAACCTTTTATGACCTGAGGAGGGNCGTTGGCTAGAGAGGAATTATAGCAGTAATGGTGTCTTGCAAACNGGAAGCATGTGCTGTGTGCTAGATATATCCACATGGCCCATCATGCCTTTGTCAATCTTGCCTTCCATGGGCCTGCCCAGGGGTTTTGATGGTACCATTTTCCCACTATTAACTGAGAAAATGCAGAGATAACCACACTCCCAAATCTCCAGTACAAGTGTGTGTCTCGTTCACCATGTGCTCCCCAGAAGAGCTTGTTACAGGATAAGTGTGACATGTTGTTTGAACTTTTGGTCTCCAGCTGGTGACACTGTCTTGGGAGGTTGTGGACCCTTCAAGAAATGGGGCCTAGTTGGAGGAAGTGGATCTTGTGGCTCATAGNCCTGCCCTGCTCCCAGCCCAAGGTTTCTGCTCCCTACGCTGGTGAGATTTAGATGGACCAAACACACATTCCTGCTACCGCAGTAGCCATGAGTGCTACTGGGCCTGCATCACTTACTTTGCTGTTACTGTGATGAAATACCATGACCAAGGCAATGTATAGAAGAAAGAACTTATTTAGATGAATGGTTCTAGAGGCTTAGCATGCATGATGGTGGCGGCAAGGCGTGGTGCCTGGAGCAGCTGCTGGGAACTCAAGCAGGAAACAGAGAACACACTGGAAATGGAGTGAGGCTTTTGAAAAAGCCCACTCCCCAGTTACACACTTCCTCCAGCAAGGCCACGCCTCCTAAACCTGCCCAAACAGGGCCACCAACTGGGGACCAACTATTCAAATATCTAAGCCCATTAGAGACATAACCATTCAAACTGCCACGGTGCCTGTCCCAGGGAGGCAGCCATGATGGGTTGTACCTCNTTAAACCACAACCCAGGACAAATCTTCCTGTAAGTCAGTATTCCAGGTATTTTTTTCCACAGCAGTAACTTGAGTCCCATTGTTACTGAACTTGAGGTTACAGTCTATACCCTAAGAAGCCAAATTCAGCCACCCATCCTCAAGAAGCAGTTAAAATAGCCAAATTAATAGTAAAAAGCAGGAAATGAAATGTATTCATGTGGCCACACTGGGAGAAGGGGTGAAGACAGCCACCCCTCAAGTCCACCATCAGGGTCCTAACATGAAGGTAAGATTTAAACAGAAGGCAAGAAGCGTCNCAGTCAAAGTGTGATCCCGCCCATCAAAGACCCTTCATGTCGGGGTTCCAGTGTTCTCTGCAAGGTGATTCATAAGTTGCCAACACTGTGTGAACAAAATCTCTTCGAGGGAGGCAAGTTCCACCTCTGTCTAGCATCAGGCTTCAGCCTTTTCCTTCTCCCAGCATGAGACTCCTGGAGGGTTCCATTTTCTTGGGGTCTATTGTTTCAATAGTCTGATAGTCAGATTGTCGAAGTTAGGGTTTTTACGGCTGTGATGAAATACCATGACCAAAAGCAAGTTGGGGAAGAAAGGGTTTACTTGACTTACATTTCCACATCTTAGTACATCAGTGAAGGAAGTCAGGACAGGAACTCAAGCAGGGCTNAAACCTGGAGGCAGGAGCTGATGCAGAAGGTGTTGCTTACTGGCTTGCTCTCCATGGCTTGNGTAGCCTGCTTTCTATAGATCCCAGGACCACCAGCCCAGGTGTGACACCATCCACAATGTGCAGGGCCCTCCCCCACCAATCACTAATTAGGAAAATTCTCCACAGGCTTGCCTACAGCCCAGTCTCAGTTGAGGTTCCATCCTCTTTGATGACTCTAGCTTGTGTCAAGTTGACATAAAACTAGCCAGTGCACAGATTGAGGGACACGAGTGTCTCTTGAGAATATCTTCATCTCTTGCATTATTTCCTGCCATCCTGTGGGTCATGATCCCAAACATGTGGTTTCTACATTCATGAGGAGAGGTTGTGTGCATGCATATCAGTGGAAGCATGAGTGTGTATGGAGAGTATTCATGGAAAACACGTGAACATGAATGTGTACAGATGGACCACCAAGAAGACGTATCTTGCTATTGCTACTTTGGCCAGGACACTGTTGTATCCCAACTTGCGGTGAGCCCTGTGATCCTTTAAAATACCAGTTGCTGTTTATCTGATGACAGTGGATAGATGAGAGTGTGCCTGATCCTAGGGTTTTATTATTCTCTTGTGGTTTTAAAGATTAGCGCTCCCAACCTGGTGACCGGCTGAGGGTTGTTGAGCACAGGGTTGAGAAACCAGCAGCTGGGCTGGAGAGTGAGGACTCAGGTGGGCTGGCACTTGCAACCGAGCCAGACTGGCTTCAGCAGCTTCTTAGAAATATCACTACAGAGTGGTGCCATTCATTCCATGATGCGATGTGACCTGCGGGTGGGCTCCTGGATCATCCTGCGTGGGAGATGGAGCCAGAATACAAGAATCAGACATCACATACAAACAAGCTCAAATGTTGGGACCTTTCTTCTTCCCTTCTGTAAACACAAGTTTGACTAGGAAACCCCAGTAAGAATGTACAGAGACACCACACAGGGAAGCCCAGAGCAGAGCAGTGTGTCTCCAAAGCTTGCTTGCTTCCTGGTCCCTATCCTGGACGGTGGGGCTGTGCTTCATGAAGCCCAGGCAAGGGAAGGAATCCCCTCTTCTGCTGGGCCCCTCCCATCTTTGGATTATGCAAAAGCCAACAGCTCTGGAGGCCAAGACAGGCATGGGCAAGGGATGTGATTTAAAAGAGCCTACACAAGACTAGAGATGGCTCAATAGTTAAGAGAACTTTCACTTTCCTGCTCTTGAAGAGAACCTGAGTTTGGCTCCCAGCACCCACATGGCAGCTCACAACTATCTGTAACTTCAGTTCCAGGGCATCGAACACCCTCTTCTGGCCTCTGTGGGATACTTACATGCATGCAGGCAAAACACTCATAAACACAAATTTAAAAAATAAAGTAAAAAGTTAAAAATGATGATAAAATGAAAGCCAGGACCCCAGAGGCCAGCAGAGGCATGACACAAAGTATAGCTTGAGTAGGGGTGTTTTGCTCCCACACTTCTCAGTCTCTTCCGTAGGAAATGAGTGCACATGGCATCAGACACTAATCTCTCTGAGCTGGGACTCTCCTGCAGGAATTCCAGGCATCCCCACACGTATGTTGTGTTTGGGAGACTGTGGGTAATTTTTCCTCCCCTGTATGGAAGCCAGGCCCCTAAGTACCAGCAACGGGCTGCAGGAAGCCACCTGCAGCGGAGTTTCACTTACAGCTCACGGGGGAGCCTGATTTCACAGGGNTGGCTGACAGCTGAGTATCTCCTGGGATGAGCCAATCCTACACTGTGTGCTGCCCACAAAAGTCTAGGGTGCTGCTGAGACCACTGGGAAGAGTGTCTTTCCCCACCTGACCACATGCACATTGATCCTATTCCCCTCTGTGGAGGCCCCTCTGAGGTGAGAGGCCTCAGTTTCCCTCAGATTTCAGGGCAGGTGGGTGGAAGATACTGTGCTAACGTTACACATGCTGGGTAAATCCAANCCAGCCTGAGCCCTGAGCCAGGGAAAGGGCTGCCTTCTGTGTGGCATGAATCTTCTATGTCCCTCCTAGCACCAGAGTCTAGGCCTTTGTGTGGAAGTCCTTAGATGCTGGCTGACAAGTGTGTGGGTCTGGTCAACAGAAACAAGGAACAGGGGTCAAGCAGGAGGTGAAACTCAGGACATAGAAGAATGAGGGGGGGAGATGAGTGAAAAAGAGGAGGGGGAAGGGGACATATGGGTTCAGTTCCTANGGGAAGCTGCTATGAGAAGGGGCCATGACCACACGCTTCACGGAAAGTGGTCTGGGCCCGTGCCTGTCAGGCAACAGAACCAAGAAAGGAAGGGTTATGCTGTAATGTCACAAGATGTGAATCTCAGCTGGCCTGTGGGGAGCTCTGGAGACAGAAGGCAGGAGGGTTTACCCTTCACACACTCTCACTCAACTCTCACGGGATGTAGCTACCCAAGAGTTAGGAAGCAAGTGGCCTTTTGCAATCATAATCCCCAGGGAAGGGCTCAGTTAGAAATACTAACCAATGCCGGTTCCCACTGCTGGGGCAGAGTGCTCTTCCACAAGAGGATCTGGGTGGGTAGCCATGCTGTCCACCAGAGTGAGGCTGTCCCTGGGGTGGTAACCCAGGCCAGCTGGTGTNAGCTCCTTGCATATTTACTCTGTTGTGCTGGGTCCCTGCATTCGTCCTCTTTTAATTGAGCAGATGCTGGGCATTGGTGCGGCAGGCCAGCATCGACTGCTTGCAAGGGAGACATCAATAAAGCTTTGTATGCTCAGGCCAGTATCTGCCCCCACAGACGGCTGGAGCTGGAGAGTGGTACTCTATTCATGATGCTTTGATTTCTCAGGCTCTGGGGACCCTGACTTTGAAAGATGGAGATGTGACGTTGGCACTATATACCACACAAGAATAGCTCCCTTTCAGAGCAGGTGGTAGCCACCAGAGCCCACCCATTCCTTTAACATCAAATAAATACTTTAAAGGTAGGGGAGAGGCTCTTAGGGAAAGAAAAGCCAAGAACTGCTGTCAACAGGGAGGCACTGGCTGGGCAGTACACTTCATGATGCAGGAGGCACTGATGTCACTTGTGACATGGTACCTGAGCTGGCTGACACATCTGCTGGGGTGACTAGTGCTGCACCTGACCACAGCTTGGGCAGTAGACTCATTACAGGGTTGCCTGTCCATCAGCTCTCTAGCTGTGCCTGGGTTGTTCCATCTTTGCTACCTCACGGGCCTCTAAGCTTGTACTGCAATGCTTTCCACAACGCCGATCTGGNACAGGGGCTCTAGTTCAGCCTGGCATCTTTTCCAACTGAGCAGAACAGCCTGCAACTCAACCAAGCATCTGGGGGTGCTAACTGAGAGATGGGGGTGCCCCGAGTGCTGCGCACCTCACATTGGTCCTGATCAGAGACTGTGGCAGAACTGTGGCACTCAGTGATGCCGAGGATCTCTCTGGTGCTAGAGGGTGGTACCCAGGAGGGGCTTCTGTCTCCATGGTGACAGGGCTCCTGGAGGTGAGGCTACAGTGTTCTTTCTAGCTCTCTGTGTTTGCTTTGGCAGGCNCTGCGGCCCATTGCTTCTGCCCCCTTTACAGAGAGTCTAAGGAGTTCTAAATCAGCTCAGAGCCGTAAGCACNGAGCGTGGGCTAAAAAATGTTTAATCCACATTGTCAGGGGTGGGGAAGATCTGTTCCTTTAGTTTTATTTCTGCAGAAGGTGTTGTCAAATGTGCCGCTGGTTCATACATGGGAAATATATTCTGTTAAGACATTTTTCACCTGCTGCCGAGCTGGCTTCCGCGGACGCTCATTGTCTCCTCGCTTGCTATAATCCATTTATCTGGCGTGCGTGTGGGAGCACCGGGGCCGCGCTAGAGCGCCACTGGAATTAAGTATGAATTAAATGTACCATTAAAATAAAGTGTTATCACAAGCATTTAATGAGTTTTATTCTTTAACGAGTTCGTTTTGCGATTCTTGATGCCCAGGCAGCTCTCTATGTCATTTTCTCCTGGTAGATCGTCATGTAGAGTTTGTCCTGTTACTTACCTTGGAAGCAGATATCATTCTCTCTGCTTCCCAGGAGTGATGGTGGCCTTGAACTTCTGCTGGAGCTATGAGTCTGTTCACATCAGAACGAAAGCAGCATGAGCCAGTGTGATTGCTTTGAAAGGGGGTTAAAAAGACCCAGGGGCTGAAAATTCCTCCAGAAATAATATGTGTGTGCACATGTCCAAAGAAGGAGTGGGGGGGTTGGTCAGGATCCTCCACAGAAAGCACAGACAAGCCTCCCCAGCCCCCAAACCTACTCAGTATGCCCAAACCCCTTGGTTTTATTTAACTTATCCTACTTCCTATTTTCCGTTCTGCTATGGTTTCNATTATAGAGGTGCTGGGGTGCTGTGGAGACCCAATGGCCCTGTTGGCATTTCAATTGCTAGTAACAAGGGAAACAATTAGTGACTCCCAGATTTTTAGCTGAGTGGCTAGGTGAAGGGGTGCTGTTTGCAAAGCCTCTCCCCCACCCCCACCAAGGAGGGAGAGCAGGAATGGGAAGTGTGAGACTGAGTCTTGGTGGGGCATGCTGTACCCATGGGTTTCTGGGAAAAATCCAGAAGGTAGCTAGGCAAAAGAGCCCCAGTGTGGAGTCTGAGACGGGGGTGGAGTGGAGACGAGATGACCTGGAACAGCATTTTAGTCCATTGGCGTCTAGAGAGGGGTTAAGCCAGGCCCAGATGAAATGCCTCCATTTTATACACAGCGACAATATCTTCTAGGAAAGTCTGGCAAACTCCAGCCCACCCCTGGATATTGCAGTAGCTCTTATCTCAGGCTTCTCTAGCTGCAACACATCTGTCCTTGTGGGAGTACCTTGGATCTTCTACCCATGCACATGAAATGTCAGCCAGGGTCCCATCCTTTTGTGTGTGTCAACCTCAGAGGGGCCTCTCCTCACTCCAGAGCCTCCTGGAGGGAGACTGAGTGGCATTTGCTGTGTTACTTACCATGAAGTGGATGCTCCTCTTCCTGCCGTCTTGGTCCTGGAGACCCTGTCTGCAACAGCTTCTCTCTGGGTTTTTGTTCACATGTGACTGTGTGCCTAGGTCAGGGACTCTGGCTTCAGAGGCACCCCGATGCCCACCTCATGTCCACCCTATTAGATCCTAGCAGGAAACAACATAGTCCCATCTTTTGGGGGCTCATCAGGCCATGAACACCTTGTTTCTATGCATCTCACAGTCTGGGAATCACTTCCTGGGTTACAGCTGCGTTGGAGGTTCCATGCTCCACTTAGGATATCAGTGATACCCCAGCACTGGTTACTTCAGGGAGCCACAGGGCTGTGCTGCTCAGAACCTGGAAGGTGACCTGCCGGGAATGTTTTAGTCCTATGATGTGGTGGCCCAGTGGGCCCACTCTCATGTGCCAGGTATTTCAAGCCTTGCCAAGAGGCCTCTGGACATCACCACATGCAGGTCATAAAAGGCTCCCCAGCCCGCTGCGCACAACAGCCGAGCCAGCTGGCAGCATCTCCAAGCCCAGCTTCAGGGCCAGCACAGGTGCCGCACACACCTGCCCCTCCCTATTCCTGACCTCNTGGCTGCCATCACTCCCCATGCCTGGGAGTCCAGGGTCCTGTTTGGCTCCTGGAGCCATTGCTCTAGGCCTTGCACAGAGCTAATCCAACATGAGCAAGGATCCCAGCCAAGTCCCACCTGGCCTGTCTTCAACTGATACTGAGCAGACAATGCTGAATTCATAGAGTGTGTGTGTGTGTGGGGGGGGGTCACACTCATTTTCCAGACTATAGGAAAATATCCAAGAGCCAGAGAAAGCTCTCTGGGTGCTCACCTGGGGCAGAGGACCTCGGTACAGAGGAAGATGGAGCTGTCCTCTGGCAGGGGCACTGATTCCCTGCTGTGCTTTGCTTGGATGGCTGAGGACACACAGAGGAGGCGGGAACATCCATCCAAAGCTGCTGGATTATTTACAGGGAGCTTCGGAGCAGCTCAGGGAGGGCCGACACCACTTGCATATTAAAATAGAGATGGCAATTAACTACCAAAATAAGACATTTTTATAACGCTTTTATTGAAGTTTTAATGAACAAATAAAGAAACAGGGAAATCTGCATACGCCTTGTGAGCCATATAAAAATGACTAAATCAAGATGAAATGCAGGAACCAGCAACACCTCAACTTCCATGCTCTTCCAGATTACTAAATACAGGCTGCTGGGCCTCCAGACACACATGCTCTGAACTCGGAGGGCAAGAGATGGAGGAAGGTGTGAAGAGACTTTCTAGAACATGGTGAGACTGAAGGGAGTTGGAGCCACCGTGGACCACTGACAAGTCCCCAAAGAAGCCACAGACAGCGCCAGCTGTGGCTGGTGAGCAGCCAGGCATCTTCTACACAGAGGTACCAGGAGCCACCTGTGCTTAGGGGAGAAAATGGTGGCCAAGGGAGATGCTGGGAACACTGGTGCCTCTGCTCTTCTTGCAGGCACAGAGAGACATCTGGGATACAGGAAGATGGCAGGGAAGTGAGTCTATGCCAGGGCCGCAGAACTCAGTGTGTGTGGATAAACATAATGCTGAACCCAGCCCACTTGACAGGAGGGTCTGTGCAGACCAACAGGAAGCATTCCATGAGAGGACAGAGGACAGGTGGGGCTGTCACAGACTGAGGACCAGTGTACTCTAGAGGTCTCAGTGAGAGGGTGTGGGGCATGGGGACAGCTGTCAATCACCTTCTTCCAGACCTTTGGGCTCTGATGGAGTTCTATTTGCTTGTTTTTGAGACAGGTCTCATGTAGCCCAGGCTGGCCTCAGATTCTCTGTGTAGCCAAGGATGACTGAACAGCTGATCTTTCTGCCTCTACCTTCTGCGGGCTGGGATTACAGGGGTGTTCCACTACACCTGGTATTGTGTCATGCTGGGCACTGAACTTAGGGCTTTGTGAATGCTAGTAAAGTGCTCTACCAACTGAGCCACATCCTAGCCCAGACTTACATTTTGCTGACTTGAGGAGTTCCCTTCTGTTTTGGAGGAAGTGAGCTGACATTCTTCCATGCACAGCGAGCACGGTGTTCAGCAGGACCCGTCGTCAAACACACCACACGTTCCCAGTAACGACTCCTGATACTCAATGCACAAACCGGTTTACAGTCACACCTCCAACTTTATTACAACTAATTTAAAACTCATATTTCCACTCCCCTCCCCCCACATGATTTAATCTGCTTCTTTGAAAAAAAAATCAAGGAATCTGATCCAGGGCCATTTTTCTCAATTAAAATTTGTGATTACATTTCTGTGCTTCCGAGGCTGAGCTCTGAGTGGGGCTGGCATATAATTGAACTCTTCCTAAATGGCTGACACCAGTTGCCCTATAAATTAACAGATGGTGCAGGGAGATCTCCTGGCTTCCTCCTTGCTATGTTTTAATGGTTTGATTTTATAATAGGAGTTTTGAGTCCAAGCCAGGAGCCCTCCACCAGCAGCATGAGAGGNTTATCCCATTTTGTTGTCTCTGAAACCGGCTGTGTGGATTTCCACTCAAGGAGGCCACAGATTCAAGAACAATGTCCCTGTCCCTACCTAGTGCAAGCACCTTTGCAGATTTTGACCTTAGACTGGTGTGTGTGTGTGTATGTGTGTGCGTGCACANGGACGCACACCTGTGAGTGCCTCTGTGTATGCCTGTGTGTGTCTTTCTGTGTGTCTGTATGTGTAGAGACCAGAATTCAACTTTGGGCGTTGTTCCTCAGGATTCATCCACCTGAGGCTTGCCCTTTAGGCTAGGCTAGCCAGCCAGTGAGCCCAAGGGTCCATCTATCTCCACTTCTTCAGTGCTTGGATTACAAGTGCTAGCCAATGTCTAGATATTTTTTCAGTGTGTGTACAGATCAAAATCAGGTCCTCAAGCTTGCATGGCAAGCAAGCACTTTACTAGCTGAGCCATCTCTGGCCTAGATCCTGACCTTAAATCAGTGCTGGGCTGGGCTGAGAGGGGAACACACAGCCAGTACCTATCCAGAGACTGGGATACAGGTGGTGGGAGGGACAAGTANGCTAGCTGGCATCCAGTTCCATTCTGGCCAAGGCTGGAAGGAACTCTCAACCTCTGAGCTCCTATCAACCCTTGCTTTGCTTTTGTTGGGCTGTACTTAAAGTTGACATGATCTCAGTGCACTAGAAAAGGAAAGCAAGTAAGCACACCCCATGACTCCCCAGTAACCCTAAATACAGTTGGCCTTCTGTGCTCACAGATNCCACATCCATAGATTGAACCAAACATAGAACGGAAATACCTGAAATAATGTGTACTGAGCCCATTATTCTATGCTCTAAAGAATACTGCAAATAACTACTATCCACATAGTGTCTGCAATGATTTAAGGCTCANGGGAGGGATGGACAGTTATTTGTAAACACAGCACCCTACATAATGGATCCCAACATCCTCAGACTTGAGAGCTGTTGAGTCCTTGTCCCATCTCTTGGTTACCCAGCACTGTATTCCACTCCTTCTGCCCTGTGTACTTGAAATGTCTTATTAGCTAAGATGCATTGAGGCCAGACAGNCAGGGGAGGTAGAGCACTGTCACAGAGACACTGGGTACCAATGTGAAAAAAATCAACAAGGGTGGATCCAGGGCCAGCTGCTGGAGCCAGGATCCTAGCTTTGGCCTGCCTTGATCCAGGTTGGGGATTATGGTGTGCCTTCTCTGTCAAGTGTTGGCCACACTGTGCAGTTGTAACTGAAACCAGGAAGGTGGGATGTGGCCCCATACTGTTGTAAAATAGCCACCATCATCATCAGATGTAGAAGTCACTTACCACCAGGCTTGTTGACTGCTACCTTAGTCCCTGTTCTATTGCTGTGAGGAGATGCCATGACCAAGGAACCTCTTACAGAAGAAAGCATTTAATTGGGAGCCAGCTTACAGGCTGAGAGGGTTAGACAATGACCATCCTGGCAGTAAGTGTGTCAGCACACCGTCGGCACAATGCTAGAGAAGTAGCTGAGAACTTTACATCCTAACACACCCCAGTGACACACCTCTTCCAATAAGGTCAAACCTANTAATCCTTCCAAAANAGTTCTGCTCCCTGGTGACTAAGGATAGTCAAATATAGGAGCCCTTGGGGGCATTCTCATTTGAGCCACCACACTGTTGACATTTTATCATAAAAGAAGAGGTGGGGAGGATCATTGGACCCTTACTTGAGTTTCCAAACCCCTCTCCCAGCTATGTATACGCATTTCCACCCTAACGGCACATGGCTGCAGCATTTCAGGAAGGGCCACATAGGCTGGGGAAGGTGAATGCAAGAGGCACTATGTCCCTGTCATTAGTCCCTCACCCATGCTCAGTAAAGAAGCCCAGCACACCCCTCAGGTCCCTAGAGTGGACTCTGGTGGAATCCTACTTCAGTTTGTCCCTGGAACCCTATTAGGTACNGGTAGATATTGTTTATATAGAGAGAACTCCCAGGGAAGTTCTCACACACACACCATCTCTGTTCTCAGGATTGGGGGCCCCCAGGAGACTGGATTACTACATAAAATACACACACCCTGATAACTATGCAATTCAGTTGAGGCGCCAGTAGTTTTTAGCTTCAGTATGCCCCCTACAGCATAGACTTGAACTGAATTATTTGTTCAAATTTCAAATTAAAATTTAACTCAGCATCTTGAACTTTTATTTGCTAACTCAGGCAGCCTCTAGGTGGGCAGGGTAGCAGCCTCCAGGCAGGCAGGGTGGCAGCCTCCAGATGGGCAGGGTGGCAGCCTCCAGGTGGGCAGGGTGGCCTTGGGCATTTAGCCAAGTCACTTTTCACTCCTGCCCCAGCCTCTGGGGATCCCTATGAAATGAATTTGGACAAACTTAAATCCACCTGACCCATATGAATTTTGCTTCCCTCATCCCAACTGCAGAAACAAAGTTATTAAAAGAGTCAAAGGATGTGTGGATGGATGCCATTTGCATAGTGCCCTCCTGGAAAAGGCAGTGGCCTGAGATGGTTGATATTGTCACCCAAGAGACAAGCCTCTAGCTATGCCTATGAAGGATTATCTAGATTAAGTTAACTGAGGAGAAAAGACCCACCTAAAATGTGGAGGTCACCATTCTCTGGGCTGAGGACCTAGACTGAATGAAANGGAGGGAGTGAGTTGAATGTCCNGATTCATATCACTATGCTTCCTGACTGTGGATGCGGTGTGACCAGCTGTCTTATTGTCCACACAGGGATGGAATGTACCCTCAAGCTGTGGGCCTTAATAAACCCTTCGTTCCTTAAGCTGCTTTGGTCAGTTACTATGTTGCAACAAGACAAGCAACTGGGAAAGCAAGTAACAAGGCCACCTATGGGAGTTGCCAAATTCTGGCCCTCCCCAGCTGGAGGGAAGTATTTGAGCAGGAGGGAAGATGACCAAGGGGATACCTGGGGACAAGAGGCAAGGACAGTCTTTTTCCCTGGTCCCCAGCTTGTTCTTGCTAGTGGTGGACAGTACAGTAGAGTCACATGAGAATCTAGGGAGCCTGAAGGATAACTGAACAGTCAAAGAGGGTGGCGGGAACATCGTGTAGCTGGAGCGGAGCACTGAGAGACATTGGCGGGTGGAAGCCAATGGGTGTGTGGGAGTAGGATGCCCCTGGCTGTGAGAAGGGAGGAGAAAAGGTAAAGGTAGGGTGGCAGGATGCTTAGGGAGGCACTAGGAGGGGTGAGTGTGTCTAGCTCAGACCCCTAACCCCAACCCCGCCACATTATGGCCATTGCAAAGAAAAGTTATATATAGAGGGAAGACTGCGGAACCTAATAATTTGAAAATAAAACTCCTTGATCACACTTTTATTGATTTGGAAAGTTGAGAGTTTTAAAAAAAACAAGCCATTATTAAACCCTAAGAACCTGTTGTGTTAAGTATTTCCCTCTACGTGCTTAAAATTCACAACAAGCATTTTGTATTCATTATTTTCTTTCTCTTTCTCTCTTTGGAGAAAGGGTCTCCCTATATAGTCCTGGCTGGCCTGGAACTCACTATGTAGACCAGGCTGCCTCTGCCTCCCGAGTGCTGGGATTTAAAGTGTGNGTCACCATGGCTGGCAAGTTGTTGTATTTTTTGCTGTTGTGACAAAGTGCTTGACAAATGCAACCTAAAAAAGGGAACGTTTCCCTCAGCTCACAGTTCGAGGATGCAGTCCGTCATGACAGGGCCACGGCAGCAGAAGCCTGAAGCGGCTGTGCACAGTGCATCTGTGCTTAGGAAGCGGAGATGCTGGTGCTCAGCTCACATTTTGCCTTTTATTTAGTTGGAGGCTCCTGTCCGTGGGATGCANTTGGGATGGGTCTACAACCTATAAAATTTCCCATACAGACACGCACCTACCCGTGTGGCTCCTAGAGGACTCTGGATTCCTCCAGGTTAGTGTTGAAGGTCAACCGTCACGGGCTCTGCCCTCTTTCCCCCCTTTCAGCTCTTGTCCTTTTGCTCCTGTGGAATTATATATATATTGGTTATTTAAACACTAGGATCAAATTTTCCTTTAACACCTACCTAGTGTTTGCTTTGTTACATTTGGAACAATTTCACAAGACTCTCTTTCCATGACAGTGAGCATGGGTTGCCTGCACACCTTCACATGCGCACACACATGTATACCTTTACACACATACACATACACACATATACACACATATGCACATACACATATACATACACACATACCTTCACACACACACACACACACACACACACACACACACACACATGCTGGGAGTGCATTAGATCCAGCTTGTCTGAGTTTTAGGAAATAGGAGCATACATTTTGTAAGGCAGCATCTATGTCACCTGTGCAGGACACTTGTGACCAGCAGATGTGGAGTGTCTGGGACCAACGTGGGGCTGGGTCAGAGCTCAAGAGCCATGGGAGTGGGGTGCACACNCCCCCCAACATCATCATCATCATGTCCCATCACAGATGTTGGGTGGGCACTTTAGATACCAGCTTCTCAAGCAACATGCCAGTAGCCAAGGTCCCCTCTCAATGTGACAGGGCGTCATCCAGATGGGAGTGGCAGAGGGGCGAGGGGACTACAGTGAAGACCCTGACTACGTTTGCCTGGGCAGTGAAACTGTCTTTTTTCTACTCTTCCCAACACATTCTCTCACGGTGTGTTTGTTTATTATCATCTTACCTTCTGTAACATTTCATGAAGAAAACAGTTTTCCAGTTACTCACTCCTACTGCTGAATTCAGGGTAATTTTGGGTTCATTTTGTTGCTTTACCAGAAACTGCTCCCAGACAAACACTCTGCCACCTGAGCGGTGCCCCAGCCCTCTCTTTACTTTCTATTTGAAATGGCTCTCAGCTCACATTTTCCTTTTACTCTGTTTGGGATCCTGGCCCATGGGATGTGCCCCACATTTTGGATGGGTCTTCCCTCCTTAGCCAAACCTCTTGGGGAACACCCTCATAGACACACAGGCTGGTGTGTTTCCGTGGTAATTCCAAATCCCATTAAGTTGACCAAGAAGATTAACCATCACATCACCTTTCCCCATGGTACCTGTGCCCATCATTGGTATATTTTCCCCTTAAAAAAAAAAAAAGAAGTGAAGTGGATCATGGGAGTTGTTCCAAATGACAGAGACAGTGGAATCCCTGAGTCAAAAATGATCCTATTTGGAGACACAAGGGGTGACGTGGGAAGGGAAGAGCCCTCATTAAAGGGGTGGTCTATTAGCAACAGCACCCATTAATAATCCTGCTGTAGGGAGGGGAGAGGACCATTAGGTGATGATGAGCCAAGCCCAGTTCTTTCTGAAATGAGATAATTACATCCTTTAATTTTACCTTCAGAGGATCAAGGATACCTTGCCGAAACATGGGGCACGTCCACAGAACTAAAAATAATTATACTGATGATTAGTAATGACATGTAGACATTAACCCCACCACGGGGAGGGGGAGTACTGCACATCTGGGAATAGTGGGACCAGCGGCTGTCTTGGGGCTACCCATGTGACTAAGGCAGACTCGGGAATATGAGCTGTACCATCCGGGCACCGGCCTAGGTGCCTTTGCTCCTGAGCCCTTCCACCATCACCCTGTAACAGGGAGGTGCCCACTCCAAGGACTCAGGAACATCTTCCAAGCAGCTCTAAAAACACAAGCATGTCAGCATGAACGGCTGAAATACAGAGACAGCCGAGGGGTCTGTGGTGAGCAGGACCGGGGGAGGGGTATGTGATAGGTGGCACCCCAGATGTTCAGGGTAGCATAACTGCTCTGTATAACAGTGTGATGGTGTTACATGTCACCAGATACCTGCCCAAACCCAAGCCGTGTGACGTCTGTTGTTCTACCAACTAGGTTCCTCTCTTCTGGGACAAATACCCCACAGGACTTCTGAAGGAAGGAAAGAGTCCTTTTGGCTGGTGTTTTCAGAGCTTTCAGTCCATGGTCACTTGCCTCCACATGTTTGCATAAAACATCAGGGCAGTGGGATCTGTGGTGGGCAGTTGTTCACTTTGTGGCCCACCAGGAAGCAGAGAGGTGGGAGTGCCAGCAGGCCACTGATTTCTATCTCTTCCTTTTACTTCATTAGCCCACAAGGCCAGCGTGGGACATGTGCAGGGCCTGGGGGGAGTTCGATGCTGGTCAGTGACATGTGTTAGAGGTGGGAGGGACCGGAAGCCTGTTGTCACCAGAGTGGAGGATGACACTGTAGGTGCTGCAATGACAGGGAGCCAAGGCGCACCTCCTGGCTTTGCTTGTGAACTGGACACAGGAGAAATGAAGCAAGCGTAACCTTCACACCAGCAGTTGCCTTCTCCCTGACCTCCCCTTCTCTTCCTCCTCCTCCTCTATCTATCTATCTATCTATCTATCTATCTATCTATCTATCTATCTATACTTTTAATTGACATGGAGTAACTGTATGTGTTTATAGGGGCACAGTGTGACATTTCAACACTAGTATATAGTATGTAGTAATCACTTGGGAAGCTGGCAGGTCCGAGACATTAGCATCTCTTTATGTTGGGAAAGTTCAAGATCCTTCTATCAGCCATTTTGAAATGTACGGCTAATTGGTACGGCACCTCGTTATCCCATTGCATGGAAAACATTCATTATTTCTCCTCTCCGAGGCTCTGGTGTCTCTATTAACCACCCTCTCTCCATCTTTTCCTCTTTCCTATGCCCTTCCCAAGTCTATTCTAAACTCTGCTTCTTTGAGATGAACTTCTTAGTAAGTAGGTGAGAACACACAGTTTTGTCTTTCTGGTTCTGAATTATCTCAGCAGAATAATGATCTCGAGTTCTGTCCATCCATGTTGCAGAAAATGATAGGAGCACGTTCTTTTCCATGGCTGACTAGTACTCTGTTGTGTAAACACAGGACCTTAGTTGATATTTATCTGCTCCNTAGTTGGTGGACATCTTGGTGGGTTTCATGTCTTAGCTGCAATAGGAACGGGGTGCTGCAGACTCATTCTGGGACTATTGGACATGTATCTTGTGGCAGGACTGACATCCCTCCTCTCCTCTCCCCCTTTCCTCCCCCTCCTCCTTCCTTCCCCTCTCTTTTCTCTGTCCCCTTTCTCTTTCTCTCTTCATTTATTTCTTTAATAAAACTTTGAAGTTCACATAAAGGAATGCACATTCAGATGCCCACAGGACAACTGGGGGAGCAGCCTTTGTAAACTCAGGCATTTTGCTCTCATTTTCTGGATTGTAAATGTGGATTTTCTGACTATGTGGAGTTTGCTTGAAG
>LZPO01007942.1:257260-281100 GCA_001675575.1 Neotoma lepida | reverse complement strand
TGAGTGTTCACACACATGTGAGCCCAAGGCTGTATGTGTGTGCATGTGAGAATGTTCACACACATGTGAGCCCATGGCTGTATATATGTGCATGTTTGAATGTTCACACATATGTAAGTTCACGCCTTTGTGCCTGTGTACCATGCCTTCAACCAGACACACGTGACTATGGACATGCATCCACACCCCTGTGTGAGGGACCATGTTGCACACACAGGGTGGGTATGCACATGTTGCACTCCTGTGCTGTCTGTGCAGTGGTCGATATGTTTCTGTGGGGATGCCACACCCCCACCCACAGACACGTGGATATATTGGCCACTTTCTCCAAGTGACTTTTTTGGGAACACTGGAGGAAGCCCAGTGGCTACAGTGGAGCTTCCCCTGCTGCTCAGCCGTCCTGTGCAGCCATGGCTTCACTGCTCTGAATGCCTCTGTTGCAGGAANCAGAGGTGCTAGGGGCATCTTCCTATTTGGATTCTGCAGTTGTTTATGAAAGCCCCTCCCCCACCCTCCCCAGCATGCTGACTCTGAGGAATTGGCTGCTGTGACTCACATCCAAATCCAGATGTTCCTTACAGATGTTTTCATCTTTTTTCTTTTTTGGGGGGGAGGCGTTCCATTCATCAAATCAAGTCAGGCTGTCACAGAAAACTGCAAGAGCTTGAGTCTCAGGGACACTGGGTGCCAGGCCTGTGTCACAAAGCAGTAGCTAACCATGTCGCCATCAAAAACAGGGCTGCCTTTAGTCACCCTGCACCTGTCATTTCCCACCACACAGGAAGGTGCACTGAAGTCATATTTTCCAATGAAGGGAGTGAAGCTGAGGTTACACACCCCAGCTTCACATAGATGCTGAAGGCCATGGCTCTGGGGGAGCTCAGGCTGCCCCTCAGTGAGACCCCACCCAAGAGGGAGCAAGTGTAAGATTGGTTTCCAGGAAAAGGGCTTACGGAAGGCACTAGCTGCCCAGCTCCCTAGAACATTCCAGCCTGCTGCCAAGTTTAGTAGCAAGAGGAGCCAGGGCTGATGACAGGGCTCTGCTCCCTGCTGGCTGCCTGTCCTGGGGTGAGCTCCTCCCTCTTTTCAGCCCTGCTGGACCCAGAGGAAGCAGTGGCTGGGAGGGCCCCCCATGCTTGTTCAAACCAGTCTTATTATACACACACAAGACATGAGCCAAGGAAGGGAAGGGACTTTCGGGTTACTTATTTACGCTCACACAAGAGGGCTGTGTGGGCATAGAATGCCCAGACATAGAATGCTTGCCTAGCAAGCAAGAAGTAGTAAGTGGGTCCACCCTCAACACTGGAAAACTCCGGGGAGGGTGTCCTGAAGTGGGATGGAGCTTCCACCTGGGCCTTCCTTCTCAAAGCCTGGCTTCCACAGTGGCAGCATCAGGGTCGTCTGGAAGCTTCTTCAAAAAACAAACCCCGAATCCTGACTCCAGACCTAGGAGTCAGCAGCTCCAGGTACAGCCTAGAGGCTGTGATTTAAGGGGTCTCCCAGAACTCCCACAGAGGCTTAGGGTCAAGCACGGCTTTTCTTCCCAGCTCTCGGTTGTTGCTGAGGCCTCTGTGCTCCAGCTGCAGGGGATGCTCATCAAAACTACAACTCCAGGGCAGCGGCTTTGCGAGCTCTCATGCACACAGGTTCTCCAGCCTCAGCATAAGATATATTATACCTCCCAGAAACTCAGAGTTGGCGGGGGGGGGTGGGCTTAGGGGGCTGGACCCATATTTCCTCTTAACCAGCAATTCTGCTGCCAACTCTAACCATACCACCAAAAGCTAGACTAGCCCAAGACCTATAGTGAGAAGCCAGCTCTTGCTGGCTCCTTATTCATCCTCAGGGAAGAGGGGGAGAGTGACAGCCACACAGAACTCCCCTCCCTAGCCAGGAATAAGTACTTCTCATTCCTCCTCCCCCCCTCCCCAGGCTTATCCACACATTCTGCAACTGTTAGTTCAGAGACAATGGTGGATGGATAGAGCACTCATCAATTCTGCTCTAGGTGATACACGTCAACCCCCCAGGTGAGTACAGTCTAGGGGGAAGCTAGGGCAGATGGAGTGAGTCTCCTGCAGATTAAGTTCTCAGGTAGCCACATGGAGGCCAGGGCAGAGGTGGGCTCATCACAGCCTCTCAGAAACTCCTGAGTGGAAGAGCCTCACCAACTCTGGGAATAGAAGAGAGGTGTCTTGGCTGTCTCCTTCTGTAATAGAGCCTCTGTGGACTGCAGAACCATGGACAGCAGCCACACGCATGGCTGGACCAGTCTGTCCCTTGTCCCTTCACTGTAGGCTGTAACTAGGACATCAGAAAGAAACCCCACTCTTTCGAGGCACTGGAAGATGTCNGTGGGGTAAACGGGAGCAGGTAGAAATCAACAGTGGGAGGGAGATGTGCTGGCTGGGCTGGTTTTGTTTTTTTTTTTCTCTGAGAGATGGGCTCTGAGTGAGGAGTGTGTACGTAGCTGTGGGGAGAAGTTTTGTACATAATCTTAGTTATCTGCTCTGTGCATGATGTCCTTGAACACACACACAAAGGAGCACAAAGCTCACACTCCATTGTGAACTCCTGAGAGTGCAAAACCACATTGGGCCCATGGGGGTATCGAGCAGGGTTCTGGGGATGAGTGTGGAGCCAGGGATGTGCAGGAAGCTCCTTGGGGTTTGACTCTGTCCCAGTGTTACTCATTACTTTGTCAAGGAAGCAGTCTTTTGTTGGAAAAGTCCTAGCTGGGAGCAGGTCTGGGGAGAAGCAGGAGGGTGCAGCTCTCAGGCCTGAGGTGTGAGAGTCTTGAAATATGAGCACTTCACTTTTTTATTGCGCCTTTTAATTGCCTCCTGAAGGCTGTCAGCCACCAATAAAAGCCCCTAAGCTCTGGAGAATTCCCATTGTTATTCACTGTGTGTGTTCTACTCCTTCAAAGGCACCCCTTGTCCTGGCTCTGGTCAGGGAGCGGGGGCAAAGGATAGTTCTAATGCAAAGGGGGGGGCCCAAGGTGGCACTGGAAAGCTTCAGGACCAGGAGTCACATTGAGATTCTACCCCAGGAGCACCTCATCCTGCTTGGTCTCATATCCTGGACCTGAACTTCTGCCACGGTCCCATTCTGAGTTTTGAAAAGTGGAATTATTACAGAGCATTGTGGGTAAAGCATCCTTGCCCTGTGGGAGAGACTGATGGAGTGGAGGTGTCCTCAGAACACCAGGCAGGGAGAGCCACGGTGGTGGGAAGCAGCGAGTTTCCTTTTCTATAAGAAAAGGTCAGGATAAGGATGAGAGCTGAAGGAATTCCAGGAACCCATCACTGGATGGAGACATCTAAGTTGTAGAAATGAGCCACAGGCTGTANGATGCTCAGGGGTTGCTCTGGGAACCTGCAGCCTGAAGGAAGATGGGATGATCTCAGGAGCATGGGGACTCAGGCTAAGAGCTGNAGGACCTGTGAGTGCAGAGAAGGTGGTCACAGGTGGCACAGGGTGGAGCCTCCCAGCAGAGGTTGGAAGTACCTGGAGGACAGGTCACTCCTGCATTTGGAGGGAATGGAACCCAGGCCGGAAGGCTGGAGGGAATCCTGACTATGAGACCACACAATCGGGTCTGGGTGCTCTGGGAGCCCTGTCCTCCACTCTGAGATGAGTGTGGAACGAGATGGAAACAGTAACACAAGAACGGGCTCAGGTCAGGGCCACCCGAGAAGGCAGATAACAGTAACAGGCCACAGATCGAAAAACATGCAGACACACCTGAAGACACATGGACATACCTGAAAACATGTGGATACATGCACACATATCCAAACATGTGCACACGTGTATATGCATACCCCAAAACACATGGAAGTATGCACAAATACTCTGAAACATATGAACACATGCATACACAATTTAAACATGTGAGCATATGCACACAGCTCCAAAATACATGATTGCACATACATCCAAAACATGTAGACATGCATATGCATATCTGAAAGCACACATACCCCAAAGTGTGGAGGTGCATATTCCTGAAAATATGCAGACACATGTTCACATGCCTGAAAATACATGATTTTATCAGCACAAAAGATGGCTTTTATCTAATCCCTTGCCTCACTATGAAAGAATTCACACACGGTGTCCATAGCTTCATGTTAGACATGCTCTTGGTCATCCACAGAGAACCCCCCCTGTGTGCAATCCCTGAATTTCAGAGCTGTGGTGCTGGGGCCACCTGTCTTGTCCTCCAGGAGCCTACCCACTCAGGGAGAAGGGCCATAGTAGGGCAGACATGGTGATGTCAGTAATTCCAGAAGCTCACAGAGGGATGGAGCAAGAACTTTGAAGGCCAATGCCGTGTGGGCGAGGAGCTGACATCAAAGTGGCCACGTGAGGGTCACCGCAGAGAACATTCTAGATTGACAGGATGGACTGCTCAAGCCTGGTGTGGGGCAAAAGAGCCCACTGTGTGCATCTATGTGGCGTGGACTTGTAGGGAAGGAGACATGTTTGCTGTGTGCCAGGCCAGGCAGGACTCCATGTGGTTCCACATCCGTCTCGAAGCTCACACTCCTTTGAGACAGCCTGNTNCTGCTCTTGCTTAATAGAGGGTGGAAGCGGAGGCTTGGAGGGGATGGGGAGCTANGAGTGGCCTGGGGGCTCCTCTGGAGAGCAGAATGTCCTGCAGTCTGTGTCCTGCAGGCCTGGGCTCCACAGATGACTTCTGTCTGTCTGGGAGCCTCTGGGGATGGTTACAATATACAGCATCTGTGCACAGCCTTGGAGGCAGAGCTTTTTAGGGTCTCCCAAAGTTAAGAGCTTGAAGGTAGGACCTGTGGAGGTGGAAGATTCTTGAACAGTAGACACAGAGCTGAGCAATGAGGACACCCTTCCAGGATTCCAGGGACAACAGCTACAACATAGGTGACTTGACGAGATGAAGGGAAATGAGGGAGAGGTACAGTGAGCCTCAAAACCCCGCTGAAGTGACTCAGGGGTGGGGTGTGTTAATGCCAGGAACCNGGCAGTGCCATGATGGATGGATACGGTGAAGCAGGAGTAGCATCAGGCATGATGAGACTGCCTGGCCGTTCTCTGTGCACCTGCTGGGCNGTCCAGCGTGGAAACCCCAGCTGGGCAGAGAAGGCTGAGCTGGCTAGACTGGGATTTCAGAAGTAGGGTTGTGTGCAAAAGAGGAATACTGGANGAAACAGGAAGAAACAGTGGGAAAAGGCCATCTCTGTAGGCAGAAAGCAACAGGAAAGGACATCAGGATGGATGGTCTATGGGGAGCTACTGGCAATCAGGACAGGAACTTCCAGTGAGAGATGGACTCTGATTCATAGGAAAGGGTGTTTTGGCCTCTGAAGGAGAGAGAGGACATGGGGTCAGGGGAGTGCTGCAGAGGCCGAGCATGGAGTTGCTGAGGGGAAGGAAAGTGTCAGAGTTGGGGGCAAGAAAGGCTCTGGGGAGTGGGCAAAGATGGGAGTCCTGGAAGCTGCTCATCCACGGGGCTGGGCTGTATGCTTTTGGGGAAATGTTTTCTGTCAGATCAACCCTCTGGAGACATGGCATATACATTCCCTGGGGACCTTCTCCCTCTTCACTGAGTTCACCTCAAAGCCTTTTTGTAGATGCAGGGACCTGCTGAGCTGGTGGCACAATGCCAGGGTCGAACGGTTCTTAGCAGAGGGAGAGGGAGGGTTTGCTTGCAGCCTCCTGAGTGAGGATTTCTGCAGCANCTCTCCTCTTGAGACCGTCCTCAGTCTCCTTTTTTTTTCTGGAGTGAGGATAATGGCTTCAGATGACATGACACCAGGTATCGATTTAAGGATGAGAATTAAACAGTTCTGTGTCTCTGGAACAAAAGAAAGTGAAGCGATCACCATGCATGATGCCCGGGAGGCTGCGGCGGTGGCAGAGCCAGTGCGGGCAGCCTCCTGGTCTTTGATGAAAACGCNGTAGGAGAAAACATCTCCAAAACTCTTTGATGGGTGCAGCCCGTACTGAGGCCGTGGGGTAATCGTCTGTGTGTTAATGTGGGTTTTGAGGGTCATGCCTTCTCTAGAGAAGGTTCACAGCCCACAGTCCCCCCTCCCTCCCTTCTTCCCTCCCTCCTTTCACCCCCACCACGTGTGTCTCCCTTAATACCCCCTTTCCCCACACCTCTCTTCCCAGTCTGCCCTACTGACTTGGGAGCTCAGGTGGGTTCTGTAGCTGCCATCTTGCCAGCAGCCCAGAGCTCCCTATCTATCCCTTCAGTCTCCCACCCTGGCCAGTGTATTGATTTATCATGGAACACCTCCCTGCCAGCTGTGCTCAGCTTGCTCCCTGCTTTGCTCAGCAGCATATAGAAAAGCAGAGAGCAGCACGTGGCTCCTTACCCCCCCCCCAAGCTGTCATCCCAGCCTAGGGGCCTGGAGAGACTTCTTAGGGGTCAGAATTGTACCTGGAGGACAGCAAATGAGGGTGAGGAAGTGGCCTTTATGTGACTCTGTGGGTGGTAACTGGCTAGGAGTGGAGACATCAAATAGTCTCCCAGAACCTCACAGAACGTGTCACCCTGTCTAGACTTGAGATGGAACTGTAAGACCGTGTATGGGATAGAGGAGAATGTTGCAATGAGGTCTCAGATGAGCCTGAAGTCGACCCTGGGGTTTCATGAGCATCAGNAAAACTGGTCCAAGTAAGCTGGGACCCACACTATTCCCTGAAGCATCTGCCAGGGACCTCAGTTGAGATGGGGTTCTCTGGCTTCCTGAACAATGACAAGTTGTATGTGTGGCTGACAGGCCACTNTATGCAGGCCATTGAAGGTTGGCAAGGTTGGCCCCGATGGCCAGATCATTTAAAGTTGGCCATGGTAGGCAGGCCATTGAAGGTAGGCCACAGTAAGCAGTCCTTGGAGGTTGGCTGTGATGGGCAGGCTATTTAAGGTTGGCTGCATTGGGCAGGCCATTTAAGGTTGGCCACAGTAGGCAGACGTTGAAAGTTGGCTGTAATGAGAAGCCCATTGAAGGTTGGCCATGGTGGGCAGGACATGGAAATAATTTACCTCAGAGAGTAGTCACCCATATTAGTTATAGGCCAGTCCCTGGAAGGACATGATAAAGGATAGGATTTTGACATGGTGCCTGCCTTCTGGGAGCTTCTACTCTCTTTGGAGGCCCAGGACATGCTGTGCTGACATGTATCACATGGTTTTGAACAGGGATTGACATGGGGAGCTCCAGGAAGGGGCAGCTACAGGAGTCCCAGGAGGTCTCTGAGTCCATGGCCAGATAGATTCAAGCTCACCCTGAGTGTGACACCCACCAGAGGCCTTGGAAATAGGAAATGGCTTGATATGGGTAGAGTAGGCAGAGTAGCTCAGGCAAGGAGCCATGAGACAAGAGAAGACAGTGCAGACCCCAAGAGGGCCAATGTCTGTAAGGAAGATTGTGGGGTAAAAAGGGAGGTAGAAGTACTTAGAAATGACTTCCTGTCTAAATTGTAAACAGGTGGCATAGTGACAGACAGGTCTGCTATCCAAGGAGCTCAGGGCTTGGTGCACTAACAAACATCTCTAAACACAGTTCTTGCTTCTCTCTTGGGGTGAGCTGGGCCACCTGGGAATGTCAGACAGGAGTCCCATCCATGTTCAGAGGTTAGTTGGACAGGTTGTTTGGAACCTGGTGTAGGTAGGAGCTGATGTTTCTAGATACGGGCTTGCAGGTCAGAAAATGACCCCTATCCATGGGAAAACAAAGATCAAGGCTAAAGAGCAGCAGCGAAGAGTCCCCAGGATAGCAAGAATCAGAGCAGGAGAAAGTGACTGGTGTACCCAGGCTGTCAGGTGGTGAGCTTGGAGCAAAAGTGCACGCTGACTGCAGAGGCCAGCACTGAGAGTGACTGCAGGGCCTGCAGGCCTAAGAAGACCCCGTAGACACAACCTGACACATGACCTCATGACTCAACAGCCTGCATCATGGCCACTTTGCTCATGGCCAGATCATTTAAAGTTGGCTGTGATAGGCAGGCCATTGAAGGCAGGCCACAGTAAGCAGTCAGTCCATGGAGGTTTGGCTGTGATGGGCAGGGCATTTAAGGTTGGCTGCAGTAGGCAGACCATTGACAGTTGGCATGCCATTGAAGATTGGCCATCCAGAATCAGGAACCAATGAGAAGTGGCAGATTGGAATGGGAAAACTCTNAGATACTCTATGCACACCAAGACTCTGCTCATGATGAATGGGGAAATACACGAAACCTGTTCTTTCCCAGGCTACATACAGAACCTACAGAACCATGAAAGATTATTCAATGTGAAAAGGAAACCATGGCAGGCAGCATCATTGACAGACAGCTGGGGTTTAACAGGGGAAGCTAGGCAGAGCCCTGGAACTTCTAGGAGCTCCTAGGGGAATCCCAGGAGGAGACCCCTGCCTAAAGTCATCTTACTTTTACTTAAATCAGGATCAAATGTGAACATCTACTGTGATTATGGTCTTGCAGGAAAGAGAAGGGCTATTCCTGTCTTAAAGTGGGGTCAGCCTCAGATGGGGGTCACAGTGAACTCTCGTAGATTCACATGCATTTACAGGTACATATGCATATACATGCTCACACCTGCACATGTAGTCACATGTGTGCACACACAGCCACATTCACACATGTGCTTTCTCACGTACAAGAGTTCTGGAGTTCATGCGCTAGTCAGTTTGTATATAGGGAGAGAGGACAAACAGATAGACACAGACTCAGTCACCCCGGTGAGTAGAGGCTTTTTTTTTTTTTTTTTTTTTTTTTTTTTTTGGTCTCTGGTTCAGGGTGTGAGCAGAGATGCAACTAAACCCTGAGAGTTTTCCTCCCACACTGGTGAGATTAGCAGGAGGGACCAGGCTGCAGGGTCTGGAAGGGTCTCAGGAGGAGTTGGGGTCCTGGAGGAGCCTGCGTAAGCACTTGTGTGAAGCAAAAGTGTAGCAGCTTCTAAGAGGGGAAGCTTGCCTGAGTGAAGGGGAGATCTGTGGGGAGTCCCAGTCCTGGGGGCTGGGGCTGGGAGTCTGCATCCATTCCCATTCTGTGCCCCGCAGGGTGCACCGAGAGGCCAGTGTCCATCCAGGATGGATGTGGTGGGTGAGGTGTGGAGCATTGACTGGGCTGCAGCACCCCTCCAGAGGAAGCGGGAGGGGTGCGGGGTTCGGAATAATTGCTGACTTATCTAGTGGAGCTTTAATGAAGGAAGTTCTGAGGTGATTTCAGTTGATGGTGTGACCATAAAACACTGTCAGCAGAAATTGTCACCACAGGAGAAGTGGCCCCAGGTGAGACACTTGCGTACCTTCCTCCCCCATGGTCTGAGTTCAGCCGTGGTAGAGGGCAGTGCTGGGCAGCCCTGGGAAGGCCATAATGGGCTCCACATTAGATCACACACTAATGAAGGTAATAATACTAAGAAGGTAGGAGGGGAATTTGCCTGCAGAGAGCAGAGTTGGCCTGGAAATAATAGAGATCTGAAATTCTCCTGTGTCCAAGCCAGAGAAGCTCATGGGAAGGTCAGAGCTGATAGGCACCGATCTCTAGACCAGTGGTTCTCAACCTTNCTAATACTGTGACCCTTTAATACAGTTCCTCATGTTGTGGTGACCCCTGCCCATATGCTTATTCTCAATGCTACTTCATAACTGTGATTTTGCTACTGTTATGAATCATAATATAAATATCCAATATGCAGGATATCTGATCTGCAACCCTGTGAAAGGGTCATTCCATTCCAGAGGGTCGTGACCCACAGGCTGAGAACTGCAGCTCTAGAGAGACCCTCCCATGTGAAGCACACTGTCCTGAGGGGCAGGCTGGGAGGCTAGGATGGGAGATGGGTGTCCTGGCCTCCTGCTTCCTGCTGGACAGCACCTTTTCTTCTTGTCCCTTCTCACCTTGTCAGTCCCCACTCAGTCCTTGCCTGCTCAGGCAGCCTGTGGATGAAGTTTTCTGCCTACTTGCCCCTCCCAGTGGGAGGTAGCTGCCAGGACCTAAACTAAAGCCCTTGGCTGCCCAGTCTCAATCCCTAGGCAGCCATGGAGGATTTAATTTCTCAAAGTGCAAGAACTGGCCATTCATCAAGCTGAAGCCAAGCCTCTCAGGGTAGAGAGCTGCTCTCCTGCCCTCCCCTTGCGTGGTGCCAGCAGCTTGCCTGCGTCTCCAAGCTCTGGAACCCCAGGGTCCTGTCAAGACCCACATCCCACTAGTGCACACTGGGTCAGGCAGTGAGACCCCAAGACTCCTAGGGTCACTGCTATCCACCAGACTGTGCTATTCAAATGCAGCCAAGAACAGCCAATTCCATGCCAATGAGCTAACAGGGAAGCTGAAGACATTGAGTAGAAACACCCTGTGTGGGCCCTGTCAAGCTTTCTCTCTCCTCTGAACCTACCACATGGAATATCATGCTGTGCTCCACAGAGCTGGCATTCCAACCTCCTTCTGCCTGACATCTCTCCCCTGTTCCTCTCCTCTGCTCCACTGGGCTGGGCCTCTTAGGGACAGTCTTTCCCACTAGCCAAACGGGTCCCATCCTTATTGTGCAGTGTGTGCAAAAGATCAGAAATGTAATAAATGATGACTGGGATGGGGGGTGTGGCAAGCAACAAATGAATGCATGAAGAAATGGATGAAGAAATAAGCAGAGGAAGCTCTGCTGTTTCCAGTGGTGGCCTGGTCCCATTCAGATGAGGACGGAGCTCTACAACTCTCACAGCAGTCCCTGCTCCTGCCACCATGTCCCCACCAGGCCCCTGATGCCCCATCTTGGGAAACTTTAGGGTCCTCGAGAGAGACCAGAGTGGGGGGCACATTCCCTGTATCAAGATTTTGGACTGGACTCTTGGAACTTGAGCTAGAGAAATCTTAAGTTCTGCAAGGAACTGGATAAATTCCTTTCCATGGAGGAGTTTGGAGCCAAGAAGCCCCTCAGAGAATGGTCACTGCTTTCTTTGACTTAAATTCTAACATCTCTACTCTGGCTAGGCAGGTTGTCTGCTCATAGGGCTGAGGCTTGGAGGAAGTGGAATCTGGGAGCATAGGAAAAACTCAGGTTAGTCCCCAGGGAGGAATGAGCTATGGGGTGACAGTGCTTACGAGAGCCCCATGGTGAGGCAGCATTGAGGACAGAAGGGCCCTGGGTGCATGGCCAGGAGGCATGGGCTTGACCACAGTTTGACTTCTGTAAGTCTTGGTGCCTGTACCTCTAAAGTAGAGACAAAAACACCCACCCTTTACCCACTGTGGTGGGCTCTGTCTAGACCAGCCAGTGTTGAACACCTAGAGATCTCAACATTCTGTAGAAATGGGAGGCTCTGTTTGCTTGTGTGTGTTTGACTGTAGAGATATTTTCTAAAGGACCAGGGCCCTGGGGCACAGAGCCTGGGGATTCCCATGTCACATCTGTACACCATGGCCATGTCTGAGAGTGAGGCACTAGAAGCAGTGTCAGGAGGGCNAAGGAGGTGAGAGCCAGGAACTAGATAGCTTTCCTATGCAAATATGAAGTCCTGAGCTTGAATCTGAAGCACCCACATAGAGAGCCAGATGGAGCCTCAGAGCTGGGAGGAGGGGTTGGTAAGGATGAAGACCCTGGAGTTTAGTAGACAGTTAGTCTAGCCAGTCAGTGAGTTCTAGGTTATATATATATATTAGAGAGAGAACATTAATGTGAGGAAGACACCTATGTTTACCTCTGGCCTCTACATGTAAGCAATCATATACATATCTACACATACATAACACACACACACACACACACACACACACACACACACATGAAGTAATGTCATGAGGTGCTGACAGGGGCTGCTAGAGGGCTGGTGGGGGAGTGGGTGCTGCCATGGGGAGCAGGTACTGCATGGCCACCTGGGCTGATGGGAACAGTGAAACTGAGTGGTGCAGACACACCTGGCTGCAAGCCTGCACCTTCATGGGTTTTCCTTCTCTCGCCCATATCATAGGAACATTACACNGAGCACCAACTCGGCTCCTGACCTGAGATTTGCTACCTCCCTACCCCTGCACACATAAAAATCGAAGTGAACGGGTGGCCAGAAAGCCCCAGATGTCACTGCATTCTTTGCCTCACTCCAGGCTGTCGGTAAATCTCAACTAGATCCCTGCAGCCTCCTGGCACCTCTTATTTTTCTCAACACCAGTTGCAAGAAATCAAGAGTCACAGTGTAAGCGGAGACAGTAGGAAAGGCTGATGGGAACCTGCTTTGTCAGCCCAGGGTCCCTCTGCCAACTGCTCCCACTCCAGCCTCCCCCTCANCACCAGAGGCAGCAGGGGTTCTGGAGAGAAAAAAAGAAAAGAAAAAAGAAACAACAGCCTAGAAATACATAATTGATTTCCCCTCATGCTAGTACCCAACATGGGCTTTTAGGTCGTAGAGAAGGTGCCTGATTAGAATATCTCTGAAGAGGGCAGTGAGTTATGGCAACGGACACTCTCCTAGCTGTCTCTCCTGCTCATAAATCTATCCCCCTCTGAAAGTGCAGATGGTCCATAATCGTCCATCATGTGGAGTTCAGCACCGGACAGCTCCCGGGCGGGTTTTTCCTCTGAGGATCTTTTTTCTGCAAGCTAAACGGAACTGCGACTCCACGCAGCCTCTCCCTGTAATGGAGTGTGAGCAGATCAGCCGTCGGGAATGATTTAAGAGGGGACGAACAATAAATATCCAAGAGGTTGGGGCTCAAAGCCAGCAGGCAGTGGAGGAGGACGCAGTACTGAGGAGAGGGAGGAGATGCCCCATGTACTTAGATCATGCAGTGTTTTTTATTTATTTATTTTGTGGGAGAACAGGTGGTAATGTCCCAGGAAGAGGTGTCTCTCTTTTTCAGGAGACTTTTTCAGGAAGCCTCCTCTAAGCACCTTTCCCTGCCATCCNAAGGAGGATGGAGGTCAAGAGGCCATTTGGCTGCAGGAAATGTAGATTGCCTGTTATTGACATTTAGAGATAAGTAGATCCCACACCACCTTACCCGTCCTGTCTACTGTTTAGCCCACAGAGCTGCTGACTCCCCACCCATGTCACCTGGCCCACCTGTTTCCTATCTTGCCATCTTCTCAGGGGAAGCTGGGCACAGGAAGAGGAGAGCTCACATCTGGACACTTCTTGTCCATCCCATTGCCCCTTAATCAGAGCGGCACTTGGAATGGGAGCAGAGATGGCTCTGTTGGGGTCGGGCTCCAGTCTCAGGGTCCCCAAAAGGCTCAGTTGCCAAGCACCCTGCAGCCCTCTGATGGCAGAGGACAGTCACCGGGTGGTGACAATGCCCTGGATCAGGGACAGATTTTCATGGTTCTCCGACCCCACCCCAATCTCCCTCTTCTCTCTGCCCTATGGCAGAGGGAGTGAAGGCTGGGGGTGATGAGTGAGCATCTGCCTCCTACAGGTGCCAGTTGCCCTGTCAGGTGGTCCCTTGTAGCTGCACTGCAGAGGGAGGCTGCAGCTCTCCCCCTTTCAGCTCTGACTCCCTCTTCCTGCTCCCTCTCCACAGACGACAGAACTCCAGGCTGGGGGCAGGGTGTTTCCAGATCAGCAGGGCTGAGAGGTCACAGGCCAGACACCTGCAGATCCATCTGTAAGAAAGCTTGTCAGTGCTAGCTATCTGTGTGCACACCAGAGGGGCTGCCTGGAGGATGCCAGAGGCCAGCCCCATGCCCTCCCTCATAGAAGGGACACTGCCAGGGGCAGGTCCAGTACCTACTGTGGCTCATCACTAACTCTTGGAAATAGAATGCTCCTCAGCATCCTTCTGGGACATCCCAGAGCAGAACACACATATACACATGCATGTAACCGAACTGAATTCTTTCACTCACGTGCCANGCACTAGCTGCTGCATGGTGGCATGGGTGCATGGTGGGTTCTTCTGAGAGTCTAGAGGAAAGGACATTGCTCCTGCAGTGACCAAAGCCCCCCAAGGCATCTCCTTTTAGGCCTCCTGCAGACTGGTGAGTGGCTTCCTCCTCCTCCTCCCATCCTCTCCAGGAGAGAGGGGAGGTGACAGTCCCTCTTGACATAGAAAAGATGCAGAATACAGACCTGCCCCGCCATGTGGCTTCAGCTAGCTCCCAGCCAGAGCAAAGCTCCCTGAGAGGAGCTTGAGGGGAACAGATGCATGTCCTCTGCCTCCACTTTACACAGACTGCATCCAAAAACCACAGAAGCTCTACAATGATTCGGCCCCTCCTAGAGACAAGCCCTGATAATCTGTAAATTCAGTGGATTTCAGATTGCCCCACATGCTTCTGCTGGTGAAGAACCTAGGCTATGAGTTTGCATCAGTGAACCACTCACTCCACATGCTACCAGCCATGGACAGGTGTCTCTCTTACTAAAGCCTGATGCATAGTGAGGGCACCCATCCTGGAGCCAGGCCACCACTTCCTCTACAATCTGAGCATGGACAGAGGTCAGGAGCCTCCATTTCAGAGAGGTCAGGAAACAGGGCAGCAGGTAGGGTTAGTGTGCTTATATCTGTTAGTGCCTCTTATATGCTGTGTTGGACTTGTCCCATGCTGTGAAATATGTTCTCTTCAAACATAACATGCTGGCCTGGGAATGTGAACTTCAAGACCCAGTCCACAATGGAGCTGAGTCTTAGTGGCTGGTTTGCATGTCCTCTTCCCTAGAAAACTAGCCTGGAATGAACCTGGGGTCTCCACCCATCATCTACAGCTCCAGGAAGTGAACCCTTCAGATCCCCTGGTCCAATTTGATGGCCCCAGGTGTCTTAGTTCGAGTTTCTATTGCTGTGAAGAGACACCATGACCACATCAACTCTTATAAAGAAAGACATTTAATTAGGGCTGGCTCACAGTTTCAGAAGTTTAGTTCATGATCATCATGGCGGGAAACATGGCAGTGTGCAGGCAGACATGGTGCTGGAGAGGGAGCTGAGAATCCTACATCTTGATCCACAGGCAACAGGAAGTAAACTGGGTCCCACACTGGGTGTTGCTTGAGCATATGAGATCTCAAAGCCCACCCCCACAGTGACACACTTCCTCCAACAAGGCCAAACCTACTCCTTCAAAGCCACACCTCCTAATAGTGCCACTCCCTATGTCCAAGCCTTCAAACATGTGAGTCTATGGGGGCCATACCTATTCAAACCACCACACATCCTTTATTGATGTTCCAGAAGCCAACAGCAAGGCTACTGTTAAGTATTCATTGTGTGTTTCAACAGCATCATTATCCATTCTATGTAGATGTTTCCTATCCCAACGCCCACTCCCTCTCCTGGTAGCTGCTTCCAAATTACCATAAAGAGACTTAATATTATTTATAAATGCTCAGCCAATAGCTCAGGCTTGTTACTAGCTAACTCTTACATTTAAATTAACCCATATTTCTATTTATGCTTTGCCACGTGGCTCGTGCGTGGCTTTACCTGTCCTCTATCATGTCTTGCTTTCTTGGCAGCTGGCTGGCATCTCCTCTGACCCCACCCTCCTTTTTCCCANCATTCTCAGTTTAGCTTTCCTACCTAACTTCCTACTCAGCTACCAGCCTGTCAGCTTTTTACTAACCNATGAGAGTAATACACATTCATAGCGTAGAAAAGGATCATTGCACAGCAACCCATCACAGTGACAATGGGACAGGAGTAAGGACCTCCAACAACAGCCAAGAGGGTGAAGCTGCTGTGAGCNTGCAGAAGCCCTCTGCTTGAGAGGGCTTAGTGGGAATTTCATCCAACCTGGACCTCACCCCCCTTCCTCCACCATGATACCCACATGTACGTCTCACTTTCCAGTGGTTGCTGAGGGCCAGCTTTGGCCACACCCAGCACTGACCAACCCCATGCACTTCTCTGGAGCCTGTGTACGTACGTACGTAGCCAGCACTGAAGCTGGGAGATGGCTTCCAACACAGGACTCTGGGGGGAGGGGTACAGTGCTGGTGGTTGGCTTACAGAGAATCACAGTCCCTGTGGAGAGCCCATGTTATTCTCCCTGCAGAATATCCATGTGTGGACAGGTGTGTCCCAGAAGCCCAGAGCCAGGGAAACCGTTTGGTCCTCAGCCCCTCAGCCCCTGCCTTGAGAATCCCTGTGTTGGTGGCTGAATATCAGGCCTTATCTCTCCTTCATTTCAGCTTTGGGAGGCCTTCTCATTGTGGGATTCAGTATGGCATACACAGGAGACACAGGATTCTCCAGTCAGATCCTCAGCTCTTAAGTGACTGCCCTGAGCTGCCTCCCCCTGTGTCTTAGTTACTTTCCTATTGCTGTGATAGGAAATACTGTGACCTAGACAACTTAGAAAAGAAGATGTTTACTTGGGCTNTCCGTTCCAAAGAGAGTCCATGACGGCAGAGTGGAGGCATGGTGGCTGGAGCACACACCTCAGCTGCAAGTAAGAGGCAGACAACACACTTGAAACGGTGGGAATCTTGAAATCTCAGTGACATACCTTCCCCAGCAAGGCCGCACCTCCTAATCCTCCCCAAACAGCCACCAACTGGGCACCAAGTATGCCTCAGATTTCTGGAGGACATCTTATTCAAACCACTGCACCCCCCATGGGAAAGACTGGAGCTGATCTCTACTGAGGGTTTACTGGGGGTCAGCTCTATGCTTGGGGTTTGCACCATCTGATTCAGNGTCTGGAGATGGCCCCCACCAGCAGCAGCGTGGTCTCCATGAGACCACAGCCTCCCAACCCAGTGCCACACCCACTGGCTCTGCATAGCTGCTCTTGTTCTCCATTGGTCGTTGGTTACCTCCACCACCCCAACCTCCTCACCTCACTGTTTCTAACCAAACGGGACCTTCCTGGCCCCTTCTATTTATGCCCTCTCTTTCCTCACTCCGCCATTTTTCTGTGCAGCTCATCATATTTTATTTTGTTATTCTACAGGTGCAGGCCCCATTAACAGCAGCTCAGAGAACAGGCAGGTCTCCCGACACTCAGGGTCCCCTATCTCTGGTGCTCTCTGCAACCTGCAGATACAAGCAGCAGTGACCACTCTTTTCGGTCCCTTCTCTGTCTCTTCTCTGTCCCCTTCCCTCTGCCATCTCATCTCTTCCCTCCTAGCACACTGGCTGCAGTGATGATCACACATGGCCTCTGGTTTGATGGGAACCACCATGCCTGTACTCTGCACAGAAACTGGTCATAGATATTTATGCTTTGAAGTGTGTTTCTGTCCCTGGTGACCTCAGAGTGGGCATAGGCTGGGCAGGATCTGGCTGGGGTACAGGGAGAGAGTATTCAGGTCGAGGCTCTAAGACTTTCTGATCACATGGGGATGCCCTCAAGTTCACCTGTCTTCTCCTGACACTATGGAGCTGGTGTCTCTTACACAGAAGACACAGATAGGAGACTCCAAGGCCCCCTGACATTGTAGATGGAAGCATGCCATTCAAAGACCAAGGCACCCATGCCTCAGGCTCTATTGTGTCCTTGGAGCACAATAGAGCCTTGAAGCTGGCCTGTGTTTCCAGCTCACAGAGGCTATGCATCAAATTCTTGGACAGTGTTTGGTGGTAATGGGCAGTGCTAGCTCGGGGTCTCTTCTCCTGGAACCCTTGAACATTTGTGCACCATCTCCCCACAATTGTGGCACAGTTACCACAGAATCCATCTTACCTTCTAGCAGAACGTACTTGAGTCTCTTGTGTGGAGTTGGTGGCTGCCTGGAGGATGAAAGACGTCATTTGTCCACTTCCCAGTCATAGCGTGACTTAGGCTACAGTTGTGAGACCTTGGCTGGATCCCTGAAGCTAACTTTGCTATGAGCAGTAGACTTCTGCTCTGAGGCTCTAAGGGGCAGGTGCACATGCAGGGACAACAGGCAGCAGAGGTCACAGCCATAGGTCATGCCACCGTAGGTCCAGGGCTCTCCTGGCCACCCTGCAGAGGNTGGCAAGCAGCTGATCCCCAGCCCATGGGCAGGATATGGAAAGGGAACTACATACAGCAAGAAGGACTTTGAAGAGACCCAAGGAAGGACTTTTCCTGGCAGTAAGATTGTTCAAACATGGGAAAGGTCTGCCAAAGAAAGGAGAGTGTGGGAGCTTCTGGGCAATGTTAAAAATAACGCCATCTCTCCTAATGGAAGCTGGAGAGCAGGAGAAAGCACGGCTTGGGGGGCCTTCCCTCCATCCCGAGAGCAGGGAGAGCTGGGGTCCTATTAAATCCTAACCTCTGGCCATGAGTGCCCAGGGAGGAGTGGCCTTTCCCATTCCAAGAGGTCCCACAGTTTCTTCACAGGGACATTGCCCCACAATCCATGATCACGAGCTAGTCCACCACAACATTCTGGAAAGTCCATCACCTCTCAGGGGCCATCAGCACCTCAAATGGTCTGGCAGGACACAGGACATCACCAGCCATCCCAGCCCACTTGGGGCCCTTGGATCTGATGGGGTCCTAAGGCTAAGCAAAAACAGTAGATCCAAGAGCTGTATGTGTCTGTACATGTGCATATGTGTGTATACACGTATACATATATGTGTGTGCATACATATGTATATTCGTTAGGTATAGGTGTGAAGGTGTATATGTGTGTGCACGCTTGTGTGTATGTGGGAGTATATTTATTCATGTGTGTGTGTGTGTGTGTGTGTGTGTGTGTGTGTGTGTGTGTGTGTGTATGTGCTTGCATGTGGGTGTCTTGGGCCATCAGAGGACCTCGCTGAGCAGGGTTCCATCTCAACCCCATCTTCCCTTGTCCTTCCTCTCCTGCCCCCTCTGCCTGTTTACACATGTGGCATCCCATAGCCTTCTGCTCCTCCCCTCCCCTGCCAGGGATGGCAGAGCCCGAGCCCCTTTCTGCCTTGGTGACATTGTGTGACTTTTCTTCCTTTCTGACTCATATATGTCAAAACTTTGTGTTAGGGAAGAAAAGCAGGGGAAGCCATGTGGGAAGTAGGTCACCTGGAAATCAACAACCTGCCTGTAATTAAATCTGTGTTCTCCCTGAAAGAGCCAACATCCAGTGGGTGGCTTCTCTCCCGTGCTCCCACCCAACCCCTTCCCTTCTTACAGGGCCGGGTTCCAAAATGCAACTCTTCACATGAAACCTCCAGTGAAAGCTCATTAGGCAGACAACAAAAACACCCCGCACTGGGGTGCGTGCCGTCTCTCACCTCTCGTGGAGGGAGGAGGCCCTGACTGCAGACCTGGNATGGAGCGTTTGCTGGTTCCCTGACTCACGCCCTCAGCAGTTCCGTGTCCTGGATTTTAACAGTTGATTAGCAGCCTCCTCTGTGTTGGAGTTTTGATGATCCATGCTGGCCCGTTTCTTGCTGCCACGTCCCAGGCTCCTTCTTGGCCGCTGGTTAAGCAAATAGCACCTGGAGCCTCAGGATGGTCGCGCTTGGAATGCGTTTATTCCACTCGGGGCATGAATTGGGCTTAGTTGCCGAAAGGGCTCCAGCTGACGGTGCAGAGATGGACCGAGGAGAACTCATAAACTCAGCAGCAGCAGGCAGGCAACTCTAGAGATGGGCTGGCTAACAACCTGCTGAAGGCCTTGTCCCAATCCCCCTGACAATTGTTTTAGAAAGAGGGATTTTTTTTTTTTTAAAAAAAGACATTTCTAGAAAAAGGCAAAGTGATAACCTTAACCTGTATTCCTAGAAAAGTCTTCACAGGCTAATGGTGGAAGGGGAGGGAGTTGACGTGTGACATGCCTGTGGACTCGCCCACAGTCAGAGAGGGTCTGCCCAAAGGCTATTATAAACTCCTGACTGCCAAGACGCTGGCCCCAGGGATAAGGAGACTTGCCTAGCTTCATCAAAGAGTGCCATTCTAACTGTGTGGCAAGCACCTCCTGCATCTGCCTGTCCCTAGGAGCAGCTCCTTAATTAAGAAGAGCTGAAGGTTAGGGGTGCTCAGAATGCAAGAAGGCACAAGGGCTACCTCTCTGTGCCGTGGTGTCAGTGTTGCTCAGGACTTGGTGCAGCCATGGAGCCATCCCAGCAACCGTAATGACAGAGTCTTCGCTTGATATCGCAGAATCTTTACTCCGAGGTTCAAAGGGCCTGAGCCAAGCGCAGTGAGCAGAGTGCTGAATCAATAGTGACTTCCTTACAGGCCTTTCTGTTTGCAAAATGCTTCAAAGTTTGATGCATTGGGTCTGCTTGGGAAAGTGTGCAGACTCTGGAATACGAATGACCTGGGTCTGCAGTTTAAGCCAGGCCACATGCTGACTGTGTGGCCTTGAACAAGTGGCAATTTGCAGACAGTCTTCCTGTCTGAGTGATGACCTGGTGGCTATGGGGATGATGTGAGGAGGGCTCAGTGAGCCTGCGGGAAGAGCCAGGTCCCCAGCTAGTCCTTGGGAGGTGTTAGCTCTTTTCTTTAAGATGTGTGAGTTCATAGCTCTGTGTGTGTGTGTGTGTGTGTGTGTGTTCGTGTATGTGTGCACATATACAAATATATGTGTGCATGTATATATGTATGTTTATGTATATATTAGTGTTAAGTGTGTGCCAAAGGCTGTGTGGTATATACATAAGACTATCAAGGTGTTATTTTTGTTTATCTAGAACTTCACATTTAGCTGGGTATCTGATAGTTTTACTGTTAAATTGTTGCACCAAGGCCTATCATTTCACTTTTAAAGCTAAATCAAACGCAGGTGCACAGAGGCCTATGGCGAGTGTCCTGTGAGAAACACTCCAGCTTCCTGGCCCAGCTTGAGCAAGTCCAGGTTCCCCAAGCTGTAGTTTGACCTCACAGCTAAAACCGCCTTTCTCCATGATGTCGGGAAGCCCTGTGATTGTGTGGAGCAGACCACTGAGCTGCCTACACCCTGGGCACGATCCCAAGCTGGAAACCAAGGCAGTAGCTACAGCGTCAGCTCAGGGTCCATTCTGGTAACTCAGCCACGGCTCCATTTGCTCACTGGACTGTAGTCTCTAGAACACTGACTATCTGATTCCTGGGTCACATTTGATCTTCCCTAGCCAGGTGTGGTGACACACACCTGTGATACCAACCTTTGGGAAGCTGAAACAGGACTCTTGGGCCACACTGGTAAGCCATGTCAATAAACAAACAAACAAATAGTGGGCCAGAAAAGGTATTAAGGCATCTGCCGCCAAGCCTAGTGAGACCCNAGTTCAATTTCTGTGACCTACANGGTAGAAGGAGAGAACTGACTCCTGCAAGTTGTCCTCTGATCTCCACACTNGGCATAGCATATGGATGCCCCCACCCCATACTTGATAAATGCAATAAAAGCATTTAGAACAAGCAAACATTTGATCTTCCCTAAGCAGTACCTCACAGAGTGTCCAGTCACTGCTCCCAGACACAACCCATCCTCAGAGAAGTTCCTTCTGCCTTGCTCTGCCCCCAGGATCCACTACAGTTCTTTCCCAGCCCTTCAGCCCCTGCTGTCCCTAGAGCCCCTCTTCCCTTATCTACTCAGCCCCATCCCACCCCCTCCCATTTTTACTTGGCAAATTACACCCTGGTCCTCCCAGCCTGCTCAGTGGGTGCTGTCAGGCCCTGGCAGGTTCAGGAGCCAGCAGCAGGGGGCAAAGACACTTGCAAAGAGGAACTAATAGGAAATGAAATAGCTTTTCTCCTCCGAAGACCCCTCCCTGCTCTGCCGGTAGACCCACCCCTTGCGGCGTGAATTGTTTCCAATCCAATCTCGTGTTTATTGAAGTTNCCTCCAGGGTAAGCTCGAGAGACGTCTCCCCCAGCCTCGTAGAGTGGCCTTATTTACCAGAATCCCCTCGGCGTGCCATTTAAGCATCTCCATTAACATTTCCTACGTCTTGCTCATTGCAAGCATGGGCCCTGGGAGACCTCCAGGGTGGCGGCACAGCGGCGGCCTGCAGGAACGCGGGGCTGATTTTAATTGGTTTGAAACTGCCGCTGTCGACCACAGAGGGGTCCCTTTCCTTGAGTAATGACCTGGAATTTGATCACGAGGCTTTTGTAAGTTTGTAACAACTGGAAGTGTAGCTGTGTGAGATCAAAGCAAGAGCTGGCCGCGCATGTATCAAGCAGCGGCTCATGCCAAACCTACCTGTAAAAGACCCGGTTGGTTTGAGGTGCAGCCAGGAGAGGGCGCTACTGAGCNAGTTTCCAGCGGCTGCCTGTTGTCCTAGACTTGATTNTGTGGGGGCAGTCCTGCAGGAATGATGGGAGATCCAGGGCTCTCCAGGGAGCCTCCTGTAACAGGTCACTCTGCAGGAGACCTCAGGATGCTCATGCNCCCCACCCATCTTCATGGGGTAGAGGAGTCCTCACTCTGTAAGAGCNCTGGNGTTTCTCATGAACTTGGGGACCTCTGCTTGACAAGGAAAAATGGCCAGGAACCCAGCCCTCTCTAGTGTCCTACGTGAGGGGTGGGGTCTGCCCAGAGGACTTCCTTCTACCAGGAAGATGGCAGNGAGGCCTGGGCTCCTGGAAGCAGGAATGGCCTTAGTCTAGAGATAGCCATTTGGAACAGGTAGAGGTCCTCTTGGGTAGAGGTCACCTGATTTCTCCCAAGTTCTCACTGTAACATCTATCCTCTAGTTGCTTGAGCACTAAACCACCAACCAGACCCTAAGCTCCTCTTATTTATATTTATTCATTTAAATGACAAGATCCCACTCTGTAGCCCTGGCTAGCCTAGAACTTGATATGTAGACCAGGCTAGCCTCAAGCTCACAGAGATATGCCTGCCTCTGCCTCCTGAGTGCTAGGATTAGACCTGTGGATCACCACCTGGCTTCTACTGAGCCTCTGGGTGCACACAATCTCATGCTTCTGGCCGGTGTCATCTCCTTCAGATAAGCAAGCCCAACACCCTCCCCCAAAGGCTTGTAGTGTAACTACACAGTTGTTAAAAAAAAAATAGGGGAAATTTGATAATTGAGACAAGACATTAGAAATAGGCATCTTCTCCCCCCTGCCATCCACAGTGGCTAACATGGCACTGTGCAGCCCTGAGGCCTTTCCTTGCAGCGGTGGGGAGATGTTACAAAAGGGTTTCCCTGCACAGCCCAGACTGGCTTTGCCTTTTGACTCTTTCTCAGCATCCCAAATAGTGAAGTTAGAGGCGTGAGCCACCAGTTTGCCAAGTCGTAAAGAAGAAATAAAGAGTTCCAAATAAACCCCAATCCCCTCTGAACTCAGCCAGCTTCATGCTCCCCCACAACCAGGAACAGCTCTGAGAATCCACCTGGTGACTGTTTACTTGTTCCGTGAAAAAAGGAAAAACAGAAAAAGAAAGAAAAACCTTCCTAGGTCCGGAAAAATAGCTCAGTGGCTAACGTGCTTACAGTACACACATGAGAACCTGAGTCAGAACCATCAGAGCTCATTTAAAAAAAATAAAATAACAGAACAGGCACAGGGGCAGTGGCATGTGCCTATAATCCTAGCACTGGGAGGTGGAGGCAGGAGGATTCCCAGGGATCACTGTCCAGTTAACCTTGATGAATCAGCAAACTCCAGGTTCAGTGAGAGACCCTGACTCAAACCGTAAGGTGAAGACCCACAGAGGAAGGCACTCCTGTTGACCACTGGCCTCCACACATGCATGCATGGCACACAGCAGCGTGTACATATGCTCACATGAGTGTATAACGCACATACACACAGAGAGAGAGGGGGGAGTATAACACACACACACACACACAGAGGGAGGGGGAGGGAGAGAAATCTCCCCTCCACACAGATGATAGAGGACATGGTTATGTCCTTTCCAAGGCCACTCATACAATACCTTGTGGTAATTATATTGTATCCCCCAAAATATTGTGTACCCTAATAAAACTTATTTGGGGTCAGAGAACAGAACAGCCACTAGATTAAACATAGAGGTTAGGCAGTGGTAGCACATGCCTTTAATCCTAGC
>LZPO01007942.1:236640-256825 GCA_001675575.1 Neotoma lepida | reverse complement strand
GTGTGGCTCTTTTGGAGAGTGACCATGACCCTCTAGGTGCTTGGTTCCCTGTGCACCAGGCAGTGAGTGGCTGGTCTCAGAATGCACCAGATCCTGCCCCTACCCCACCCCCCACCCCGACACTGTGGACCAGCCAGTTTCTGGCTTATACTACCCTCACTGACACTTGGCTGCTGCCTTTTGTGCATTTGGAAGCAAGGAGGGCATCCTGCTGAGTGGGGCTATGACCTGATTTCTGCTGTTTCATCTGTTTATGGGAGGCTCAGTGGTCCTGCCTGCTCCTGGGGACTCTTTGTCGCCCCATTTGCTTCCCTGTCACTTCTGAAAGCAGCCTGTCCTAGGAAAACATTTAAGATAATATATAAGATCTTCTTACTAATCCCAGCACATGGCAGGTGGGGGCAGGATGACCAGAAGTTCAGAGTCATGGTTGGGACACAAGAGACCCTGCCTTTAAAAAAAAAAAAAAAGCAAACCACACACTTTGGGGATTTCCTGTTAGGCCNGGTTACCTGTGGCCCCCTTGCAAGTCTCTGTGGCTATGGCTGAGATACCACTTAGAGGCTGTGACCTCTCACTGCCCTCCAAGATGGCCTGACCACCTGAGCCCCCTAGCTCAGCTTGCCAGGAACAATCCGTGGAGAGGAGCCAGGTTTCTCTGTTTGTGGACTCCACATCTGTGGGTTCAACCAACCACAGATCGAAATATTCAGGAAAAATCATTGCTCCTGCCCTGAGTGTGCATAGACTTTTTCTTTCCTTCTTGTCACCAGTCCCTAAACAATGCAGAGCTCAGCTACTTACAAGCATGACATTGCACCGGTTTCATAAGTAGTCTGGTGAGGGTTCACAGCCTGTTGGGGGTGCTGGAGAGATGGCTCAGTGGGAAACGTGCTGGCTATGCAGTGTGAGGACCTGGATGCAGATCTCCAGCACCCACATAAAAAGCTGGACGTGGGGGTACGTGCCTGTTACCCCAGTGCTAGAAGAGGCAGGCGACAGCCCAGGGATTCACTGTTCAGTCCATTTGGCCAAATGCGGAAAAGCTCCAGGTTTGGTAAGAGACCCCATTTCAAAAAGTAAAGTGGACACATTCTGTCACCCCAGCTCTACATGTGCACTCTCAGGAAAGTGAATTCGTATATACTACACACATGCACACTTCCACACACACCAAATGAACAAAGAAACAAGTGAATGAAACNTTATTTTAAGTAAATAAAGTATATGGGAGACGGTGAGCAAGATGATTCGGTGATAAGGGGCCTGTCACCAAGCGTTACCAATCCAGGAGTCAACCCCCACCGAGATACCAGGGCACCTAGCTTTGCATGTGACTGCACAGTAGCTCCTGCATATGGGGAGATAGGCAGGGTTTACTGCCGAGGGGTTCTGATGAACTCAGGAACTTGAGAGCAANCCTTGCTCTCCAGGTAGAGGTGCCACTGCCGCAGCAGCTTTGCCGGGAAGCTAAGACCCCCCCAGTCCCTTTGCAGCTAATGGTAGGAGTCAGGACCAGTGACTCTGGACCAGTGACACAGACAGCAAAACTACATGCCTGGCTTCCCGTGGTTCACAGTGGTTAGCAGTCCATGTCGTTATACAGCAGAAAGAGACAGGACCCCACCTGCCGCTCCCCCTCCTCCTCAAGGCTGTCCCCAGACCCTTTGGGAACTGCATAGGCTCTCTGTCTATTCCCCTGCACCCAGACAAGACAGCACTGATCATAGCCTAGGAATGGCTCCGCCCGGGGCCTGCCAGGAGCGTTAGGGGAAGGATCCAGGCTGGGGCGATGGAGTGATGAATAACTAGATAGAGCCATGCTAGATGGAACCCTGCACACTAAACTTCAATGCTCTGTGGCCGGCAGNGCCTGTGCCTGGGAGGATTCTGTTTCTGAACACGCCTGGCCTGATCCTACACTAAGCAAGCCCTTGCAGTCAGCAGAAGCCTTCCCTCACCCTGATGCCCCACCCCTGACAGCCCGGTGTGGCCATGGAAGAGCCAGTCCAGTGGGTTTCAGAAGTGGGAGAAGGAACTCTGGGGAGTTGGCTGTAGCAATCTGGTCAGCACCAGCCAGAGCAGGGTGGCGGGGTCATCCATACTGGACTCTTAAGTGCTACCAAAGTGCAGATCGTGTGTTTTGGGGTAGGCCCATTCTGTGCTGAGGTTGCCCCCTNGGACCATTGTGATGGTTATCAAGTCACACTGTGGAGGCTGCAGAGGCCNCAGAGCAGCTGTTCCCATCCCTTGTCTTCACCTAAGCTCTACCCAGGGAAGACTCAAGGGTGCANGGACAGTTTATTGTGCCAATAAAATCTCAAGGACACAAGTTTCAGAGACCCCTGGGGTCTCTGGGTTTTGTTTACTTCCTGCAGGGGCCAAGGCTTCCCCAACCTGNGCTCTTCTGTTCTGTGAAACAGGTGGGTTAGCATAGCCTTCCACCATCCCAGTGTCCCCCAGCCCAGGAAGGTGCCTGTCACCTGAGAGCAAGCTATGCTATCTGTGCCCACCTTGGGACACTGTTCTGTTATCCTGGTATCCTGACTTGGACACACAGAGACACTGGTCCCTCTTCCTTGCAGGGTCTAGCCATGCACCACCTACTCATACACCTGCCATGCAGAGGGGGCACACTGTGCTTGTTCTGTTGGCTATCTCGTCTTGATTTCTTTTTGGAAAATCTTCCCACCCACTTTTCAGCCCAGCCCTCCACTTTGGCTCTTGGCTCATGCCTGGTTTGCCTAATTCCCAGCAGCTCCACCTCACCTTGGTATTCAAAGCCCCGAGAATCGATTCTAAACACAGCTAGCCCTAGCACGCGGTGCTCAGTGTGGCGTCTCTGCATTGCAGCTGTTGCACATTGTAATGAATTGAGAAGCGATGGTCAGGAAAGAAGGGAGAGTGTTGGGGCCAGAGGAGGGTTAGGGAGACACCTCTAGGGAGCCTGGTGCAAAGGCCATGAGCTTGGGGCTGGGGCTGAAGCTCAGGCTGGGTGTCCTCACTGCAGCCTTGCCCAACTTTACAGAGTCAATATGGTCAGCAGGTTCCAGATTTATGACTGTGAAGCCCTTATCCCCAAGGCGNCTTTTTCAGTGTCCTTTTTCCACTGCTGAGGCATACCCCCAACTCCTGCAGCGAAGCTTTTCTAGTCTCTTGACAGACACAGCCTTTCTAGGAGTCTAATCCAGAAGAGACCTCCACAGGCCCAGTAAACAGAACCAATGGGAGCCAGCTGGCCAGATGGCCAGATAGACTGATGACCAATCTTACAGCTCTCAGGAGAAGGTGACTTGTCCAGATTCTGCAGGGCAGGCTGACTCAACTGGGAGTTGCCAGCCCAGGCTCAAGGCAANCCCACCTCGCTCTTCATTTTAAGGTGATTGAATCAGGCCCACCCATACCCTAGNACTCATCTCTCATGAAGGGAACAGATCATAGATGTCAGATCAGTCAAGGAAAACCTAGATTACATTGGGATGCATGTCTGGGACCTCTCCAGGTAGACACAAAAGCTGACCATCAAATGTTCCAGAAGTCTGGCCAGACGAGCCTGGCAGTGAACTCCTGTAACAAGACACTGTCCTGCTGTGTGTTTTATGAACACAGGCTGCTAGCTCTCTCACGAGGTTGTGGAAGCTGAGGCAACATGAGGGTGGCTCGTCACTCTCCCTAGGATGGCAGAGCACATCCCTCTACAGAGAGCTGCAGGTCTAGGCAGAAGCCACAGGAGTGTAGGAGGTAGAGGGCGGCTTTTAGTTCTGAACCCCAGTCCTATGTTGTGTGGACCTCAACAGGTGGGAAAGGTGAGTTGTTCCCACGGGAATGTGGGAAGTTCAGGAGAAAGGGCAGGAATACAAGAACTATCCCTAGGGGTATGGATGGGGAAAGGCTGGCAGAAACCTTGAGTTGGTGACAACTCACTCCAGGAACACAGCAGGGGTTCTGTGCAGGCTAGCATGCACCAGGATANGGAGGCTTGCTAAAACTCNGGTGTGGAGAAGGTGGGAAGCTGGGAGTCATGAAGGAAAGAGGTNTGGCTGACTGTGAAGAGCCTAGCTCCTTGGCAATAGGGACTTAATTTGGAAGCCTTGAAAACACCAAAAAATGTCAAGAAACTCGCCCCTCCTGTGTGTGTATGTGGTACATTCGTGTGGGTACACAAGCACATGTGTGCACATGCACGGGAAGGTCTACATTCAGTGTCTTCCTTAGTCACGCTTTACCTTATTTTTTGAGACAGTCTCTCGCTGAGCCCTGAGGCTCACCTGATTGGGCTAGACTGACTGGCTGNTAAGCCCATGGACTCTTCCTGTCTCTGTCTCCCCAGTACTGGGATTACAGGCACCCAGCTTGTTATGTGTGTGCTGGGGACCAAACCCATGTCCTCATGCTTGCATGGCANACCCTCTATCCACTAAGCCATCTTCTCAGACCCCAACTTCTACCTTTTGAAAGAAGTGGGCTGGAACATACAGGAGACTGGGGCCGGGAGCTGTAATAGGAGTCCGAGGACAATTTTGCTGTCTGTTCATGAATGAACGCATGTACTCACCGTGTGNTGAGTGCTGATGTGCGAGGGTGTTGTTCTGGGCTCTGCATCCTTGGGGTCACTTGGTGTGCTGTCAGGAAGCTGTCAGTTTCGGGTGTCCCTGCTAATGACTCCACAGATGATGCCCACTGGCCGTGATGGTGACAGGGCAGAAAGGACAGAGGCAGACTTCAGGGTGCAGAGAGGCCTCTCTGAGGGGACACCTGAATGAGGAAGGACACACTGTCAGACATTCGGAGGTCTCAGGGAAGCGCACCTAGAGACCTGTCTCTTATACACATCTAGATGTGTATAAGAGGCCAGTACGTGCAAGGGCCCTGAGGTCAGGTTGATTTGTTCAAAAACTCCTCAGAAAGTAGGGCAGAGGTCAGGGAAGAAGGAGGATGTAGCTTTTTTTTTTTTCAGGGTGTGGTACAGTGAGGCAGTGCAGGTCAGGTGAGGAAGGCTCAGAGAGGTGGAGTAGGAAAGAGTCCATAATTTGGGTGAGGCTGCTTGCCATGCAGTACTGCTTCCCAATTGCGAGTGTCTAACCCGTAACCGGCTGTTTTAAGGATGGTGGATGTGGNCCGCTCCGGTGAGATGCTGTGGGCACATGCCATGCCACATATTTGCTTCCCTGAGTTACAGAGACTGGAAACCCAAGTTCAAGNTGTGGGCAGACCTCACACCAACCTTATCATAACACAGGAGTGGGGAGGCTACTTACAAGGGTCCTAACCCTGTACGAAGGCGCTGTCCTCACAGCTAATCAGTCATCTCTCAGACCCCTCTCCAAACACCTCAAGTTGGGGCCTGGGAATTTATCATGTGGCTTTGTGGGGAACCCACCAAGNACAGACCAGAGAAGGCCCTGTATCTACCCATTGCAGACATAGTCCAGCAGAGATGCAGGACCTAGGTCTCCCTGGACTTTGCCACACATTCTAATGTCTGGCTGAGAGCCAATGCAAGAGGCACCACATTGTAAGTTGTGAGAGACAGCTCAGGATAAAGGAGGGGTGCCTNTGGCTAGCTNGGGGGAACTCTGGCAGGTTTAGATGGAAGGGCAGCCTAACTAGGCTCCAAGGCATCATTGTAGGCCTGGTAGTCCCTTGGGGTATGACATTGCCACTGAGGTTGAGCCCAGAGCTTGGGAACAAAGGCTGGTAGTGGAGATGACGCTGAGGACATAGCCTTACAAGGGCTGTGCTGGCTGGAAAGGAGAATGGGTCCCTTGTGGGAGACAGATCAGAGGGGCCATCCATCAGTGGTCCTCCTTTGTCAGCTCACCCTGTTCTCACCCACTGACACCCTCCCTCTGATCCACGACATCTTTTCATCCTGCGGTTGTCACCTTCAGCTTTCAGAGCCATGACTAGCCAAAAAGCACCTGGTTATACCTCCCACCTCCCCCCAATATTTCCTCATTCACAGCGTTCAAAAGACACTGCACTACATCCTGTGATATTTCTAATCAAGAACACAGGACAATATGCATCTGATGTCTCCCAGATATAAGAGAAGATTGAAAATGATTTCATTCTNTTGTTTTCCTTTTCAGAAGTATCAAGGGGAATCGGCCAGCCTTCCCCGGAGCTGGCCCACAGGCCTTTTCAGCAGGAACCTGTCCTAGGAGTGGCCCATTCTGCAAGCAGGTATGTGATGCTTTCTACTCTGCCATGGCTGGTTCTCAGTGGCCAAGGGTGGNCCATGTGGGCAGGGGGGAGCAAGGTCGAGTGATGTGAGAGCAGGGGTCAACAGAGGGGAGCCACACTCTGCCCAAAGGAGTGTTGATACTGTTTCTACCATGTGAATCCTGACCCCCCCTACCCCGCCCCTGTGTTGCTCACCTGCCCTTACCCCTCCCCTCACTGAAATGCAAATCAGCATGTACATAATAGATAATTAATAGACTGATCAGCCAGCAAGGGAGGTAAGTAGATAAATAATTTTAATTATCCTTGGGTTGCTCATAAATTCCCTCACTGCCTTTTTATTAAACTCTGTTTACAAGAGTCATTTATATTCCATGTCACTGTGCCAAACCCTCCTCCGTGCCTCCTCCCTGGCTCCCTCCAGGTCTGACCTAGGGTAGAATCCCACTGTGTGACCGCAGGTTCTGCTTCTTGCCGGGCCTGGGTCCCAAGCACAGGTGGTAAAAAGCTTTACCCAAGTGGCCGATCTAGACAACAGGAGGGAATATGGGCTCAGCTTAGCCCGGGAGCTCCAGTCCTCACTCCCCACTGTGGCTTGGGCCAACTGGGAACCTTGGTTACACTTGGCACCTGTGCTGTGGCTATGAACTCATGCTTCTCCCCAGGGATGCCCTTGGCCTATGAATAGCTTTGGCTGAGGTTTCCTCCTCGGTGCTCTGAATGCCAGGAGAGAAAGCGGGTTAATAAACACAAAGTAAAGCTACCGCAAAGGATCGGGGCCAGACTCTCCCAGGCTACCCGAGTGGTGTGGCTGATGGGAAATCAGGGCATTCCTCCTTCTCCACCCCAGGTGCCTTGGTTAGTGGGTCTTGGGAACCATGGTGGCAAGTGTGTGCCAGATTCCCATGGAGCTGAGTGTCAAAGAAGTGCTGGAGGGAGGTGGCTCAGTGGAGCCTTGCTCATCTGGCGGTATTGTGAGGAGGGACATTTTTCCTTGGGAATCTTCCTCATGTGCTCTTTCCATCTTGCTAGATCATTAGTATTGGTGTCTCCCCATCAGCATGCAGGAAAGTGCATGGGGAGGTCCTGGGTGGCCCTAGCAAGGCCTTGCTCTGGTTCCATCTTCCTACTATGGTCAAGGTAACTAGGATTGACTTGATGTCTGGGAATACTAAAGAGGAGGTAACAGAGGGCCAGGAGCTGAGCAGGGCAGGGAAACACTCTCTGAACTCAGGCATGCCTCGGGCTGCTCCGTTTGCATCAGTTCTCATGACCAGCCAAGTGTCAAGAGCTGGGAATGTGTGCCTGTCTGAGGTGCTGTGCATAAGTGCAGGCTGCCCCTGCTGGGTGTTGTCTCTTCATGCCCATGCTCTGGACAAGGGAATCTCTTGCACCTGTGTCTTGTCGATGCTCATGTTCTGTGCACAGATACTCTCGCTGCCCTCAGCAAGGTCATGGTAGCCCAGCTCATGGTTGATAGAGCAGAGCTCACACCTGGGTTACCCGGGCCCAGAGCCCCTGTCTTGCAGGCCCCATGTCAGGGGATGGTCTGCAGAGCATGAAGCTGTGTCACTCGGATCCTTCCTAGATTTTTGCTCCTGGAAATGAAATCAAGCTGTAGATGCTGTTGATCTGATCAAATGGGGCCCTGGTTGAGCTCCTATAGTGCAGTTCTTGATGGTAAGATCCAGATGTCTTCCAGTTGCTGGCCTACACAGCCACTATGCAGGGTTGAACCCTGGCTTCTGTGGCAGATTGGCACTGGATGGTTAGCTGGGCTGTGNACTCTCTGCTGATTGTTCTTGACTCCTTGGAGGGAGGCTGTTTGCCCCGGGCAGAGGGAATGCAGGCTGAGCAAATGGAAAAGCCTTTTAAGTTCCACTCGGTAGAATTAAAGTCTGAAAAATGGCTCATTGGAGGTTCCCTGCCCTTTTAAGAGTTTGTTTAGCTCAGGGCTTTGCAGTCTGCCCTGGGCCTTGCCTAGCCCACACAGACTGAGTGGGAAGGCAGCAGGACCAGGCAGAGGAGAAAGAGTTCACAGGAGGTGTCTTGAACACCTCTTCCTTTGTTAAGGATCATGCTGCCTGGCCACCAAGCCTACCATAGCTGTGTTCTGTCTGGATCAAACCTCTTGGGAGGGGCGACTCCAGCCATTCCTTAGAGAGCAGCAGCAGAGCTCGGCTTCCTGAAACCCTAACCGAGCCCCTCTGGGCAGCACCGAATTACTGGCTTTTCTCATTCCGTTACGAATAGTCTTACTATTTTCTGTCTGTCTCTGCTTTGCGGAGCTGTGTGGGTGACAAGGGAAAAAGAAAAAGAAAGGCTGAGACTGATCCCTGGGTGCCACTCCTCGTGATAGCTAGGATGACAAGGCTTCCCCAGATCTTGCTTTTCCCTCCCCAATACACACTGACAAGAGCCCTACACCAGCTCCTGCCTCATATGTCTGAGCCACCAGGACCAGTGTTAGGAAGGGGTTGGTAACTAATCAGTAGAAAGNGGCTGGAGTGATGCTTCCTCCTGGAGGAACCACTGCCTTCCCCCAGACAGCATCCGAGAGCAGAGCTGTGCTGAGCTGTCCCCTAGGCCCCGAGACCAAGGCTCTGGGGAGTGCGCTAGANCAACTGTATGCCCCAACCGCCAGCATGGTGAGGAATTTAACTCTCGTGTAGACGTAGGTAGGTAGTGGAACATGGTTCTCACTATAGGAGACTTTCCTGGTTGTCACTGAGTGTCATCAGCACACCAAGAGCTGTATGGTGTAGCCAAGAGCAGCTGGCCCTTCAGTGTGTATCTCCCATTCTCTCCTTCTGATGACCTTAAACCAGCCTCCCCTGAGTCCAGAGGTCTGGAAACCTCTGACAGGATTGCTATCTTTTTTTCTAATTATTATTTTTCTGTTATGTATGCCTGTTTCTGCTTCCTGAATGCTAGGTTTAAAGGCATCATGACCATGCCCAGCCTCTTTTTATTTTTAATTTTTAAGACTACGTTATTATTTTAAGTACATGCGTGTCTGTGAATCTGTGTGTAGTTAAGTGCATGCCCAGGGGAGCATGTGCCTGCCNAGACCAGAAATGTCGGATCCCCCAGAGCTGGAGTTATAGGTAGTCATGAGCCTACATGGTTGATGGGAGCTAAACCTGGGGCTTCTTCAGAGCAGTACATGCTCTTAACTGCTGAGCCAGCTCTGTAGCTCAGAGGATTGCTATGTCTTTAAAGCAAAGTTAACCCTTCCAATGTCTTCATTACAACACAAGAAGAGAAATAACTAAGATTCTTCTTGGAAAACGTAGGCAAGTGAAGTAATCTGTCACACCCGCTGTGGTGGCCCAGACACTGTGTCCCCTTCCCAGCTCTTGAGACATCTCAAAAAAGCAGATTCTGCTGTGTGCCTCGTCTTGGCTTTAGTCTTGGCTTTACCGCTCTTTGATGATCACTTCTGTTACTTTGTTGCACGGAAGTGCCATCTTGTAGCCAATACTTCCAGGCCTGTTTTGAAGTACACNGGCAGGCCTTAGACACTGACCCTGTCTCCAAATTCTATGCCACGTTTTAAAAGACTAGAAGACGCATTTTTTATATATTTCAAATTCTTTGAAAAGTAGTCTCCCTCAAGGCATTAAAGCTTAGAAGGTATATGAATTCTCCANTCTCATGCCCACTGCAGAGAGAGTAGTTTTACTCATCTCCAGAGCCCTCCCCTTTCTCCATGGAGGTCTTTTCCCAGTACACAAGATGCTTGTGTGGGGTGTGTTCATACACACTAACATGCACACATAACGATCAGGCACGCACACATGTGCAAGCATGGGTTCACACACAGGTACACAGGTACACACTTGCCCACATGCTTATACTCTCAGATACACATGTGCATACACATAGGCTTATACACACAGCTACATACAACCACACGCATGCAGACAGGGGCATGCATATATGCACACAGGTACCCATATCCAGTGTTTAGCATCATGTCCCCATCGTCAGCTGAAAGGTGATNTTAATTGAATTCTTTCTTAATCACATCTGTGTATCAGACACTCTGCTCCTAGCAACCATTCCCAGGGAACAGGCAGTCATTTCTTTCTCAAAGATAAAGGGAAATAGATGTTGATGAGGTTGCCAGGCAGGTCAGTGGCCCCAGCTCAGGTGACTTATTATTTAATGAGAAAAACAGGAAATCCTCGAAGAGACCATTGACTGAAACACCCAAGCCCGCATCTTAGTGTCTGCAGGCTTTGCATTTTGGTGGTGCAGAGCTGTTACTGTGTAGAGAGTGACATCATCAGCTCCTGCTGGGGGCACCAACCCCCAAGGCCAGATGGAAGTTCTGAGGGTGGAACCAAACAGCAGAAACCCACTCCCTAAAGAACTGTCTGGAGTGAAGCCTCAGTGCACGTTTGTAACCGTACTCCCTGTAGACGACAGCAGCCAGGTTTCTGGTGTGTTTACATTCAGTTTGGGGTCTATGTGTTTTAAGCATAATTTGCTGAATTGAAATTCATACAGCACAGATGCGAACCTCCCAGTCAGCGAAGGTCGGTGTGGATGACACATTTACACCACGGGAGCCCCTAATTCAGGTGTATTGCAAATTGATCCTTAGTGCTATCTTGTTTTAAAAGTGGCCCTGGCTGTCANCAGCCCTCTCCCCTCTCTCACTGTGCACTTTNCAAGTCAGGGTGACCTCCATAGCACAGGAAGCTCAGGATCTGGTGGAAGATATTTCTTCCTTCCTTCATATGCCAGCACCTGAGGAATGCTGGGACCACCAAAGGCAAATTCCTGACTTGATGCTGACGGGAGAGCAGCTTACCTAATCACCTGGCCTTGGCTTCTCATCTGTAACACGGAAGCTGGCACCTTTCTGGAAGGTTGCTGTCTATTGCCTAGTCCTGGGGAACCCAGGAGATAGGCAAGCTTTTTAATTTTTATTTTACCTGTGACCAACTCTACACAGCCAACTGGTCTCTTCAGCAGGGACACACTCACATTGTCATGTTGCCACCTCCAGAGACTTTGTGTTCCCAGCCTTGGCCGTCACCTGACTTGATGACTCTGCCTCCGAGAGTCCAGCTTCTCCATAATCTTCCAAAAGTGGAATCAGCTAGTGTGAGCAGAGTGTCTACCTTTAAAGGTAGATAATATTCTTATAATGTGGCGGCAACGTGAGTCTGTTAACCACACATGGCTCAGGGTAGCTATCAATGCNGCCCAATACAACATCATCAACTTACTTAAAACATCAAGATCTTTGAACACATGTGTGTAGTATGTATGTATTTGTGAAAACATTGAGATGCTTAGAATATGTATGTAGTAGCACATATATGTGGGTGCAAATGCACATGTGTATATGTGTGTAGGTCCAAGGCTGGTGCCGGGAGTCTTCTCTGATCACTCTTCACTCTTTTAGGTAGAGTCTCTCCCTGAACCCAGAGCTTACTGAGAAGGCTAATCTAACTAGCCAGCTTGCTGCAGAGGTTCCCTAACTCTGTCCTCCAAGCAATTACATTACAGCTAGACCACCACATCCACCCAGCATTTAGGTGTGGACTTTATAAATGACCTCACACTGCAGCGTCGCACAAAGTAAACATATGTGTGCGCTCACAATCTGTGGACAACAGGTCGGGCACTCCTGGTTTATATCTCCACCTGCTGATGGATGCGANCCCCTCCCCCCAAACCGTGAAGAGAAGGGCTGACAGGCGTAGGTCGTGTTTTATTCTTCCATCTGGACTTGCTGAAAACGGCTGATCCAGAAACGTGTTCTCCATGGAGGCACACCNCCCTTTTCCCTCCTCACATCAAGCTGGTCCCCATCAACTGATCTGTGGATGCCTGTGAAGGACAGGCCAGAGTCTTGCGGGGTCTCAGAGCATCAGCCTGTTCAGGTACATCTTGGTAGCTGTCCATCTTGGTATTTTTTCCCAGAGCCTAAAAACAGTGTTCTGGAGACCAGGAAGACACCCAGAGAGCTGGGCAGAGCGGGCACAGCAATCACGGTGGCAAGTGGCCTTTGAGGGAGACACTGCCNCCTCATCAGTTTAGACAGAGCCCAGCTACTCACACCCTGTCTTCTACTTCTTGGGCTGTACTTGCTCACACTCTCCCTGTCTTCAGCTTATCATGCACGTAGGGACTCTCCTNGCTCCAGGATGTCTGCATTTGTCTCATTGCTATGAAGAAAGGAAAGCCACATTTGTTAGAAACCGGGCCTGCGGATCAGCAAACTGACTTATGTTCTCTCCTTGGAGCGTGTTTTCTTTTCTCATTCTTCCCAGCTCTGCTGGACTCTCAATGCTCCCCCAGAGCAGCATCGAGCCAGCTGGGGACTGTAGCCATATCTTATGCTGCCTTAACAGAGTGCTCCGGCCTGGGTGGCTCGAGCAGCGGACATTTATTTTCTCCATTTTGCAGGCTCGAAGCTCAAGATGGAGGTGTCAGCAGGGCTGGCTCCCTCTGAGGCTGGATAAATAAAAATCCGTGTGCAGTCTTGAAGTGGCTGCTGAGTGGCTATTGAGAGTGAGCGGCGGTCTCCCTTCTTGTCAGCTCCCTGTATGCTCCCGTGGCTGGCCGTCAGTGTGTGTCCAGGCTTTGATAGCTTCTCATGGCAGTGGGTCAGGCCTACTCCACCTGACCTCATTTTAACTCAAGTCACCTATTTAAAGATCTTTTTCTCCAAATATAGTCCTTCTCTGAAGTCCTGGTGTTAGGGCTGGCCCACGGCTGTGGCAGCTCTGTCAGCCTGTGCACACAGAGCTGGGNCTCCTTGAGGTCTACCTTGGACAATGGTCCCCTCACATACTACTTTTGATTTCCNGGTTCCCCTCTCACCCCAGTCCCGTGTTCCTGAGTTCAGCTGCCTCTGCTGACCTATNGTTTGGCAGTACCTGCATCCAAAGAAAGGTCTCAGGTTACAGTTGGCTGCCTCTCCCTNACCTCTGAGCTCCTAGTCAGCCTGAAGCTCAGGCACAGAGCCTGCCCCATAGATGGGGACACCAATGTGGGGACAATCTGCTTACTTCTGTCTGTCCCTGCCATTAAGTCCANATCACAGTGGTGTTAGGTTGGCAGATGTGCGTAAAACAGGCCTCTTGCTGCTCCCACTTTGAGGAAAACCACTCACCACCACCGCCACTCCTCTCCCTCCACCTCAGAGTACTTGAGTAGGGGCAGTGGCATGGAGAGATGGCCTGGATAACTAACCCTGAATGCTGAGCCCACAAAGTGACGGCTTTGTGAGAAGCCAGGAACNGAGGACTCAGCAATGAGCACCTTGGGCTCTGAGCTGGTGACTTCTGATAGCTTAGGCCTGAGATGGTCTCTTCAGCAGGACCCAGGTTGGTAGTGTGGCTCTGTTCCATGAAGCACCTCATTCTGGGCGGGGTTGACATAACAACCGAAGGACAGCAGAGCTTTCTCGGTACCTTGCCAAGGGAAATACTGGCATTGACCACCGAGTTCTGTCTGCTCAGGGTCTTACCTGCAAAGCCCTCATCAGCAAGAAGTGTCTCACCCTCAGACATTTAAGCCACCAGTCACCACCCCAGGAAACTGCCCCCAAATCCTACCTCCTGCTCCTCTGCCTGGGCACACACTAGCAATGCACATTCCTGGTCTGGTCTTCCCTGGAATGAGTAATTAGAGGCTGAGCTTGACTCAAACCCATCTTTGCCTACAGTTGGTCCCCAGTATGCTGCCCGTTTTTTGTTGTTGTTGTTGTTGTTGTTGTTGTTTTTTAATTCTTTAGTTCTTTGGGGGCCCGCCACCAAATAAATACACAGAATCTTATTGTTTCTTATGAATGCCCACAGCATGCCCCTTTTGTGCAGAAGGTGGCTCCTTCCTGCAGGGCATTGTTCGATGGCTTCCACCAAGGCAGTGGCTGAGACGGTGGCCCCCAGAGACCTTTGCTGGCTTCTGGAGTCATTCCCATTGTTCCTGGAGTAGGGACAACTGCATAGTAGGAGCCGCTTGTGTTGACTTTCTACTGTGTATGCATCAGCACACTGGGACATCAGGTTGCCTGGGCTCTAACATGCTATGTAACTACCTGATGTCACCTGCTCCCCTCCCCCACCCAGAAGCCTCAATAGCAAGTACTGACAACCTCCCACATTCCGGGCACATGCTTCATCTCCTGGTTCAGAGACTAGCTGCTGTTTTCTGCTTTGACTATTTGGATAGAAGACAACAGGCTCTTCTGGTCCAGACCAATTTTGTTTTGTTTTGTTTTTCAAGACCGATTTCTCTATATAGCCCTGGCTGTCCTGAAACTTGCTCTGTAGACAAGGCTGGCCTTGAACTCAGAGATCTGCCTGCNTCTGCCTCCCAAGTGCTGGGATTAAAGGCCCGGCTCAGACCAATTTCTAAAGAACAGCTGGAGTTATGTGGGACTCTGGGTCATCCCATCTGCTCCTACAGTGGCTTGGCTTCTAGGCAACCCCCAAGGTTCTATGGGCAGGTCAGTGTGGCTGGTTGTTTGGTTGTAAATGAGGAGAGACTCAGGGCTGGCCTCAGATCCCCACGTGGATCATTTTGATCCTGTCCTGTGGCTGGCTGCCCTACTCTGTAATGTCTCCTAGCCTGGCTCAGAGCCCTGGGATTTCTGGGGTGATGATGGGGGTCCCAGTGATGCTATGGANATGGTTCTGGGGGCTCACCTTACCAAGGAGAGACCTCCCCACAGGGATTATCCCCCTTTGGAACTTCCTGTGACTCCATCCCTCTATTCCCAGCTGCTTGGGAAAGAACCAGGGGACTTCAGGAGGAAGGCAGGGGATATGGGAATGTTAGGGAGATGGACAGACAGAGCATGACACTGGCCAAGATCAGGAAGAAAGCAGAAACAGCTGTTGGGGAGGAAGGAGAGGGAGGGCAAAGAGACAAAAAAGAGGGAGAGGGGGAGGCAGAGGGCACAGAGAAGGAGGGAGGGAGGAGAAGAGGAGGAAGAAAAGGAGGAGGGAGAGAGGGAAAGGGGAGGGTGCGCATGCCCTGCCTGGGGCTGGAATCTTCCACTGGGCTCTTTCCTGGGAACCTAGCCCTGTCCTTGTGGGAAAGGGGTGCAGGCAGACCAAAGACTCCTCCTCTGAAGTCAGTGGACTCCTTGCACTTTCCTGGTATACTTATGCAAGCCACTTTTACATGTATGTACCACATAAAGTCTGCCTGAAAGTATTGTGATGTGGTACATGGTGTGACTATTACATAATGACACTGTCCCCAGACCAAACGAGAACACCGACATCAGAATCTCTCTCTCTCTCTCTCCTCTCTCTCTCCTCTCCTCTCTCTCTCCTCTCCTCTCTCTCTCCTCTGTGTGTGTGTGTGTGTATGTGTGTGTGTGTGTGTGTGTGTGTGTTTGGGGGGTAAGGATGTTAAAATTTTAATACATTGCTGATGGCAGGTTATTTTTCTAGAAAGTTCGTTTGTATTTTCCTTTTTGAGTCCGTGGGCCTGAGAGCACCATAAATTCCAAACTGTGAAATGTGCCNTGTCAGCAGCCTGTGAAATGAATTGATAACAAATGCAACAAAAATCTCTAATTTTCCTTGATTTTGGCTCTGCCCTCTGCCCTCCTCCAGCCCCTGCTCAGAGTCCTCCCAGCACCCAAACTGTAACTGAAAGTAGCAGAATGCACTGCGAAGGACGACGTGGCAATCTATTAAGTAGACCTCATTAATTATGCATTATTTACAAACAGCCTCTCTTCTACACCAGACCAACACTACTTCCATTCCTCAAACTGTCACNTCATGTGTCACCTGTCATGCATGGACACCGGGGTTGTCCTCAAATGCAACAGGCTACAAGGAGGTACCAGGTATCCCCAGTGCTGTATTCAGTCAGAAACTTGCCCTGCATCTCTGTAGGATCAACAGTATGCTGTGGGAGGCTGGGACTCAATAGGACTGGAACTCTATGTGATGCCGCAAGAGCACCTGAACTCTCGGGAGGACGAAATGAAACTTAAGCAACACATTCTAAGCGAGTCCACACCTGACTTTACTCACACAGATCTTGAAGTGTGCACTTTGCTGCCTGGCGCTGCCTCTCCCCAGCTGCCAACCCAACACACCCTTCCTCCCCAGAGCTGGATTCACAGACTCAGTGGGAATTGGCTCTCACCTAGGATGCACAGAGAAGCTAGGGCCCTGGTGTCTTCCCTCCCTCTCTCCTCCAGGCCCTGCATTCCCATTTTCCTCCTGCCATCCCCACCAAACAAATCTTGATTTAAGAAATCAGACCTGACAGCTATATCTGGTCCTTAACATGCTCCAATTGCCAGGATCTAGAAAATCTGCTGTGGGCAGGCGAGATGGCCTCCAAATGCATTTCCAGGGTGGTNGATTTAGTGAGGACATGNGTGTCAGGATTCAGCAGCACACTGCATGGTTCATGGGCTCTGGCTATTGCCACCAGATAAAGCTGCAGCCTCTGGGAAGGTCCCCAAATCTAAGCACATTGCATGGTGGACAGACTTAATTAAGAAAGTTATTGGGAGGGCAGCAAAGAATTCAAACAAGGGACAGATAGTCAGGTTTGGGATTGAATGAAGACAAATCAGCAGCAGTGTGAGCCTTCGTGGTCATTAGCTGATGTGGGGGGTGAGATGCTGGTGGTGTATGCCCCATTGGGGCAGAAGTGGGCAGAGATGTGTGGCTCTGTCCGGGGTCTTGAACCCTTGTTCCTCTCATGCTGCCCCTGCTTCTCTCAGAAGCCAGGTGTCTCCTGGCAGCCACCACAGCCACTCAGAGCCCAAACTGGATGATGGTGATGCCCAGTTTAATCTGATAAACTGGCCCTNGTTCCATGTTCTTCTGAGGGTTCCAAGTACAGATAAATTGAGGAAAAGGCAATCATTTACTGGAAAGGAGTAGAAAACGGGGTACATCAGTCTGGCTCTTCTGAGCAAAGACAGCATCNACATGCTCACAGAGGGACATATGGAGAACTCTGTCGCCTGCAGTATACATGTGCTCCTGATGTGGAGGCCCGGAAAATGGCTATATGAGACTGTGTCCTTGCCTCTCAAGTCCCAGTGGGTCCNGTGCCAGCCAAACACTCCCCCTGCAGCCACAGCTGGGTGAGATCCAAATTAGGACTGCCTGGTAGGTCCCCNGCCTCTGGTTCTTTAATGACCTGGGGCATTCTATTGCTATGGGGTAGCAATTCCCTCATCTGCCACATCCCCAAAGCAATAGAGTAACTAAAAAGAAGAGTGACTTGGTGTGAGCCCCAGAAAAGGAACTTGACTCTCCCCCATATGAACTTGACCTTACCTTCGGAGTCCTCAGTCTCTTCCCTGGCTCAGTGCAGATTGTGAAGCCTGTCTAATCAGAAGAGGTAACTTTAAGCGGCTTTGGAAGATTGTGAAACATAACATAGGAATGGGGTATCGACAGCGTGACATTTTAAATGAAGAGATGCTTGCTGTACCCCAATCTCTAGTGTTCCTGCCGAGGAAGATTCTTTTCATGAGGGCAGAGGGTGTATGAAAAGCTGAGGCACAGCCTCCNGGGAGGGCTCGTATTCAATACCAACTCCCCAAAGAAAGGCCACANTCCCAAATGAAGTCTGTTTGTGTCTTACTTTTCCTGACATAAAGGAAGCGGGTGATTTTCCCCCAAATGTAGTTTTGCGTTGGTGGAATCAGAATACGACAGGCAGAGGTCTCTAGTGGCAGAATTGAGCAGCGGATCTCTCGGAGCGCCTGGCATCCTGCTGTTCTCTCATTATGTGGAGGGAGCAGCCAGCATTCTCTGCAGCATTGGACACTTCCAGGGGCAGTGCGGGGTGGGGAGGCATGAGCATGGCAGCTGAGTATGTAAGTGTACATGGTGCGTTACAAACCAATGCCATCATTTCTGCTTTCAGGCAATATGTATGGAATACTTTCTATGTGCTGGGGCCATGCTAAGGCTGGGTGGCACAGTCTCCATTCCCCATCCTGTAGTCACTGGAGCTCAGCAAGCCCTGTGTTCATTACCCTCACTATATATAGTTATTGGAAGACACACAAGAGTTTAGAGCAACCCTTACATATCAAACACCAGAGAAAATCTTGGGAAGAGGAAACAGGGGAATTGAAGATGGAGCTCCAGGAGCTGGCCCTGCGGCATCCCATTAGGTAGTAGAAGCTGGGCACATCTGTGTTCCAGGCATTGTGAAATTCAAGGTTCAACTCTGTGTCGGAACTGGCTAAGTCACATGGTGGCCCAGTTTCTCATATTCAGCCTGCAGGGTCCTCCTTCTTTCTCCCTGAGCATAGAGAAGCCCATGAAGCTGCCTAGAGAGTTGCAGAAGCTGTATTCTCACTATGTTCTGTGAACATTAGAGTTGCAGAAGCTGTATTCTCACTATGTTCTATGAACATTAGAGTTGTAGAAGCTGTATTCTCACTGTGTTCTATGAACATTAGGGCTCTCCTGCACTGATCCCAGCCCCCAAGAACAGTAAGAGGGACTTCAGAGAGAGCCCTCCTTTGGTCCTGTGTCCCCAGGGAAGGGAGGCTTCCCACTCTATGGACCCTGTGAATGATGAGGAGACTGTGGCTGAGAGAGTGAACTACAGGCACAAGGCTATGAGAGTATCATCAACCCCATTCTGCTTGCCTGGAGGACAGCACTGCCAACCAAAAGCATGTGCAAGGTGCTTCAGTAAATTCCCACACCAGAAGCTGAGCGCCACAAATACCTGCTCTATTTAATTATAAATCCACTCTGGCAGCTGGCTTGCAGCCACAGAAGTTTCCTTATCTCCCATGCTTCACCCTGCTGATAAGTGTGGACCTCCCTCATCCCTGGGGCAAGTAGGGGAGAGAAAACTGACTTCACAAGGGAGGCTCCAGCCACTATGTGTCACAATCTGGCCTTCGGAGCTGGCATTTACAGTCGATTGTGAAGCATGCTATTTCTTCTCCATGCACTTAGATCTGAGTATGTGCACCTGTGGGTGCATGTGTGCCAGTGTACAGGTTTGTGCAGGTGTGCATGGATGTGTGTGCACAAGCTTATGAAGGCCCAAGAGCTATTCACTCTGTCTGGTGTTTTTCACTTTTTGAGGCAGGGTCTCTCTCACTGGCCTGGAGATGAACAACCAAGCAGGCTAGCCTGGCTGGCCGGTAAACCCCAGGGACCCTCTTGTTTTAGTGTCTCTGGTACTGGGATTTACAAGTGTGTGTCGCGTCACACAGCTCTTTCATGTGGGTTCTGGAAGCAAACTGGGGTTCTAGCACTCGTTGACTAAGCTGTCTCCACTGGACTCCTGATTGGCCAGCTACACATGCTTCTTCATGGTCCTTCACTCCCCAGCCCCCTGCCCCCTTCCAGGAGTCCCAGAAGAGGCACGGGAAGGACTAGGAGAGGCTACAAGAAAATCTTTCCAGAAACACAGGTGAGCCAAGCTGTCCTGCATCTTCAGCTCCTCTGGCCAAAGAAGATCCCTAGATATCTGATTGTGTTACTGGGAGAAGACAGCCACCACCACCCAGGGCACAGTGGCTGGGCCAAGGTCATAGGAGGGAGAACTAATTTTGTATATATGAAGACACATCTCCACCCACCTGTCAGCAAACCAGACAGGCAACTGTCAAGAGTCCCAGCGAGATGCGTGTGGTCCACGCCTGTCCATCTGCCTTGTCAAAAGCCATAGCTTCTCTGGTTTTAGGAAGCCTTCATTCTAAATAACATTTATGTCCCTCAGGCCTGACCTCAGAAGGTGCTTAGCAAGGCTCCTTTGTGTCTGACTCCAGTTCCATTTGCTAACTGGTTGCCTGGGGAGTTCCTGCCTTGACTGTGCAGAGAATACACTCCGGGATGCAAGCCTGGCTAACTAAACTGCCTCTCCTTCCCTACACTGTGAGGCTCAGACCTGCACATGGNTCATGCCCTGCTTCTGCACAGGGGCCCCAGACACATGAGTCATGAACCTCCACTTCCCAGATGAGGGAAACCAAGGCTTTTGAAGGCTAATGTGAATTCTCCTT
>LZPO01007942.1:194071-210646 GCA_001675575.1 Neotoma lepida | reverse complement strand
GTGTTTTGATGGTGTTTTGAAGGGGCTGGGATCACAGGCAGAACTGGGTGCTCACGCAGATCTTCTGGTATCTCTCTCTTCAGTTGTAGAAAAATCCCTGAGAGTTGNGTNGTGTCTGGGGCCCAGAGATTCTTTCCTCCTATTCAGGATCCCTCCAAATTTTCTGAGAACCATGAGGTCCTCTTTGATGACCATAAGGTATCTGGGACCACAGGCCTTCATCCTCCTGCTCGAAGTCCCTATGGTAGCCTGCAGAGGAGTGGGCAGCTCCTGGCAAGCTGCCTACCTAGTGTTTGTATCTAGGTTCCTTGGTATACTGTGGTTCCTGCCCAGAGAATTCACACCTCTGGAGGGCGTGTGGGAGGTATAGGCTTGGCCTTCATCCCACGCACAGCCTGCAGTATATATATCTACATGGTAAGGGGCCCCTGAGAATCACATGCATAGGCCAGGGGCACCTGTGCCTCCAGGACTTCTCCTGCCCATAGTGGTGATCATGGTTCTGCCAGAGAAACCCAGATGCTGGGTTTTGAGNAGAAAAAAGAAAGGAAGGAAGNGGGGAGAGAGGGGCAGGCAGTGGAAAGTGAGTGATGAGGGAGGGAAGGAGAGACCCTCTGTGGGTATTTACCTAGTCACTGTTGACTCAAACACATTTATTGAGTTTATCTGCTTTGTGCTAGGCCCTATCTTAGACTCTAGAGACAGACCAGTGTCCACATCAGTGAATAAAACAGATGAACTTCCCACTAGACACTTTATTCTGGCAGGTTGGCTGTGTGTTCAGCCACATTGTCATATGACCAGTATCTCTGAACAAGAGAACCAGACCCCAGAGTTCTTGCTTTGGTCTTAGTGGGCAGCTGTTCCCCAGTCTTATCGGGCAGCAGTCCTCNGAGAGTCAGGGCCAGAACTGGCTATAGCTGATCACTTTTGTGAGGTGGGCTGGANGTGTCTTTGCCTCTAGTTAGTGTCACTGAGGACACTTGCAGCTCTTTCTTGCCCTTCTGGGGCCACACACTTCATTCACCTACGTCTCTGCTTTAAGGTGCCAGGGGGACATCAGGGTCCCATCTGGGTTCCATCTAAAACACAGGTGTGTGAGGANTGAGACCATAGACTTGGTCAAGTCCACCATGGCGGGAGTTACAGTTGACCAGGAACATTGGGCCTGCTATTTGGGGAGATAGTGACAGGTGAACCCAAGCAGGGAACGGAACTCCACAATTGACCCAATAGCAGAAAGTGGGGTNGGATGAAGGGCCTTGGACCTAAACAAAGCAGGGTCCCATCCCAGCTCCACTCTGTACTTCCTCCTTGGGTGATAAATCTGGGTGGCCCATATGCAACACAGGGTCTATAAGTTATGGGAGTCACACCAGTGTTCAACTATGTCTNGGGAGATCTACACACCTGATATTCCCCAGAGTCCTCACTGCCCACTGCAAGCAGGTATGGAGAAGCTCAGAGTCAGGTGCCAAAGTCACCCTCTGAGGTCTATGTCCCCCTGGTACTCACTGTTGACACTTCTGAGTCTTAGCTCCCTTGTCTGTAAAATGGGGATGGTTCTCAGTCCTAACATTTGGAAGCTGCCNGAGGCTTGAATGGGCAAGAACACAGCAATGTGCTAAGCACAGGAACTAGCATAGCGCCCTGAGACAGCAGTGAATGCTGCATGTGGAGCTGGCCCCAGACACAGCCAGCCTCAGGCATGGGCTCAGAGCCCCACGACTCAGGTGGCAGAGACTTTGCCTTCCATTCCTAGTCCAGCTGTGGAGTTCCATCCTTCCCGAGGGCAGCACTACTCTCCTGCTGGCTGTTTCTTAGATGACGGAGGATGGGCTAGGTGAAGAGCTGCACCACCTGTGTGTGTGAACCTATGCTCCCTGATACAACAGTCCAGCCTAAGCTGAGGTCCTGGACGACCTTGCGACTCCCTCCCGCTCCCAGCCGGCTCCTCTGTGCTTGGCAGCCTTCTTCCCGATAATGAGCCCCTTGGAGCTGGCAGCCATTTGGTCAAAACTCTGGTAGGTTGGCCTCAGGGCTGCCCAGCTGGGAAGGTTCACTCCCTCCTCCTAAAGCAAGTGGCTATTTGGGCCACCAGCCCTATTGACCCTTGACCTCAGTCTGGCAGACCTGAGAAGGACCCTGGGGCACTCAGACTGACATGCTTGGAACCTTCCAAGCTGGGTCACTGATGTCTGCCTCATCGCTGGTCTGCTAGGGTCATNCAAGCTCAGGCTTGCTCATCTCCCAGGACCATTCTTGATCTGTGTGGTCAGAGCAGCCAGCTGCCAGGTTCCCAGATGGGCTGCCTTCCTGTGTCTTCTGGCTTTGAGTGCTTAGGTGCTCCCGTGCCCCTGGTCCATTCCAGCTCCTCAGCATCAGCTGCACATCCTTCTGGCCTCATCCGCAGCCCCAGAGCTTTTCTTACCTGACCCACCTCAGTTCCCAGGAAGGTGGATTAACACCATGTCTGCTTCCCAGGAAAGTGGAAGAGACTTTTTCTGGTAGACAAATGTCCCCTTCTCTGTATGCCCTGGCTCTTTCACCACCTTCCCGCTGGCCGCTGTTCCAGGCAGCTGCCCCTGCAGACAAGGTACCCTGGAACACATCCTCTCACAGAACAGATGCAAGTGCAGCAGGGTAGCCTTGATTNGGGTCCACATTGTGCTGCCTCCCCACAGAGGACAACAGCCCTGAAGTAGAGTCCCCAGGGTAGGAAGATGTGGGAAGAATCGGTGGGACTCCTGATGGAAGGCAGCCACTCCTGGTGTGGCTCTGGGCACCACACCTCTATCTTATGCTGGGTACAACTGAGAACCTCACCCCACTTTCTATGGCCCTGGGACTCCACATCTTCAGCCCAGGATCTGACCCAGATGTCACATGCATCCCTGGGTCCAGTTTGTGGAAAGTATGTTTCACTTAGACAGAGACCCCAGCGAGAAGGGCAGGTAAAGGCTGAATGATGANAGCATCCTTGATCGTAGTCCTTAGCAACCAGCCTGGTGGCTTCAGGGTAGGTGGGATTTTACCCTCTGTGTTTGTCTCAGCCAGGCAGGGAGTAGGGTATGACCCAGGGCTAGTTAGTGCCAGGTGACTCCCAGACTCTCGACTGTGGCTCGCAGGCTGTCCTTTGGGGCTTCAACTTGACCTATAAGAATAGCATCCCCCGTATTGGGTCATTTCTGAAGACCATGTAGGTTTCCCTGCACTGTTCAGAGTGGTGGGGATGGAGGTCCAGGCCAGCATCTAACAGTGGGGCAAGAGCAGTTTCTTCTACATTTCCAGAAATATTTGGGAACAAGGCCTTCAACTTCGGATACCTTCCAAAGGAGCAGAAGCAATCCTGGGTTAATCTCTGTGTTGTTGCTTGTTTGAAGCAAGGCAAGAGAACAGAAAGAAAGGATACCAACTCTATCCCAGAAAGAAGTAAATGCCCCTCCTCCCAAACCAAAGTGGGGGACTGTGAGGAGGACGTGGGTATCTCTCCCCCAACCTTAGCTTTGACAGCTCTTCAGCCAGCTCTGGGTGAATGAAGAATTCTGGGCTCTACTGAGAGAGCCTATTGCTCAGGTCTAAGAGGCTACACAGCAGCTGATGCCCAGAGCACCCGATAACTGGGGTACCTTCCTGCTCCCTGTTTCATATGCATGGGAAGTTACTGGAACACAGAGACCCTTTGGGACTTCCTGNGCTAAGCTACTCATCTCCTGCCCCTGGTTCTAGAACTGTGCATTCCTCCTGAGCCTCAGGGCTATGGGGAGAAGCTTCTTGGAGTATCACTGAGCAGGGCTCAACCTCAAACCATCAAAGTCTCTGGAGGCCCTAGGACAGTCACTTCCCAGCACCAACGGTCCACACACAGCGCTGTGTTCTGCTTTCTCCTGATTCCCCCTCTCTCAGCTATGATATGAGGTGTAAAGTGCCCCATGCTGCTTCCTGCCCTGTACAGATGGGTGATGGGCCTCCCAGGTTCCCCCAGATACCTGCCCCCGAGTGAAGGACTTCCTTCTCTTTCTTAGATGAAGCGGGGAAACATGTCGATGTCTTCCGTCTCAACTCTCTCCTTCCCACAGCAGTGGCTGCGATTTACATTAAGGGCTGGAGTAAATGGAGCAGGTTCGCAATTAGTTTTCAAAGTACTTATCTCATTAAAGTAAATGAATTATTGATTTAGTGACACATGCTTTTAGTGAGTGGCATGGTGCCTTCCCCACTCTGCCTTGGCGCTCAGAGCGGTGGCCAGCACAAGCAAACTTGCTTTGTGTAGGGATTTTTTTTTAATTTTAATATTTCCTTCTCGTTATTTAGCTTCGTAATTAAAGTGGCTTCACATGAGAAATGAAGGGCCGGTTTATGGGAATCGAAGCCCCAGAGACTGTGCTTACCTCCCTGTGGGGAAGCTCCAAGCTGGGGTGGGAGGGAGGGGGAGAAGTAGCCTGACCTCGACAACTAATGAAGGTTGTGGGGGAGGTACTCCAGAGGGCTGGGGATGGGTGGATAAAGTTGAGGCTTCCCAATGGGTAGACGCTCCACCAGCCCCATCCACGGACACCATGGAAGCTCATGGTATTGGAAGCAGCTAGAAGGATCTGAACAGGTGATTGTAAGGTGACTGGAGATGGAAGATGCTAGAAGCTGCTGTGTAGGGAGCTAAGTTGGTTCTAATCTCCAGATGATGGAGCATCCAGGGTCCTAGTCCCTGGGTACATGAGGGGAGCACAGGGCCTCACCTCNGGCAGCCCCTGCTTCTGNATCTCTGGGAAGAACTGCAGTGTGTGGAGGGGGCTAGGGAAGAGTACTGCCCCTGCGCCTCAAGTACCAGCAGGAGAGGCCATGTAGGGCATTGGCTACTGACCAGCCAACACCCCCCCATGCTGCTGAGTCAGCATCTTCCCAGGGAAGTGCCATTGCCCTGAAAGATGAAGTACCCCATTAAAGGCTGCTGGCTTGTGCTGGCCTTGGCTTTGGGCAGATTCTAATTTCTTCTCTAGGTTCAAATGAACATGGCCTTGCTCTGCTCTAGGTACAGATGATGGGGACAAAGTCAGAATGAAAATGGGGCATGGGGACTGTGTCCCATGAAACTGCTTTGAAGAGCTTTAGCAGGACTTGGCAGGGGAAGATTCCAAAGATCATTTGTGTCAGGCCCCTGGGCATGATGAGACCTTGCCGAGATGGTCCTGTGGCAGCATTACCCCTAGACTCTCCTCTCAGTGGCTCTGTACGCCTTTATAGCCTCCTCACACATGGGATCACACTGTAACCTGGCTGCCCAATTCTTGTCCTGGAACAGAACTAGACTGTCTGGGAGTGATGGGGACCTGAACAACACTTGCAGGAAGGCATGGTCAGACAAAGGTCAGATGTCACAGGGTCAGCTTGGGGGATCCTCACAAAGAGGTAGCCCTGGGCCCAGCAAGTCAGAAAGCCCTCTCCACCAGGTCCCAAGGAAAGTCCAACCTGCCTCAGTTCTGGATGCATAAGCTATCTGCTGGTGCTACCCAGAGCTGGAGCACAGCATGCCATCACCACCCCATGTCACCTTGCAAGCCCACTGTGTCCCGGAAAATTAAGCCGAGGTAACACCAGAAAGCCACACCCTGGGACATCCCAAGACTGCTCTCAGGCCCAGCCTAACCAGTTACTCTACCAGCAGAAAGAACCCACACAGTGGCCAACTTCATACCTACCAGCCTGGCTAGTTTTTGCTCACAGCCTGCACTGTCAGTACCTGTCTGGGAATGAGTCTCTGGGATGCTGAGAAAGCTTGGAAGGAAGCAGGTAGAGTTCCCTGAGTGCCAGCCCTAGCCACCAGCTGAGAATTTGGGGGCCCAGGTCCCTGAAGCTCCAACTCTGACCCTTGTCACTTAGGCTTTGCATGGGCTCAGCTGTCCGAAGGTCCTCCCGGGTCTTCATGGAGCCCCCATCACCCCCACTCAGAGTCAGGAGGACAGAGGACAGTTTTGACCATGTAGCACTGTGAGCCTCTGCACTCAGTCATATGGCTGTGTCATCATCTCCCATGTATGGATCTGGGGAAGCCTATGACTGGAAATCTAGGGGCACCTCCCTTCCCAGCACCCTCTCCACCCAGTGAGCTTGGGGCCACTGTTAACTGGTCCAAATGTGGCTTTTAAAATATATATCTTTTGTGATTAAAAAAACTTCATTTAATTAAAATGTTGACATTGTGCCTGGACACCCCGCCAGAGAAAGTGGCTATAAATTAAACATTAAATCTTTAATGGTCCATAAAGAAATCTCNGTTTCTGCTTATGTATATACTGGGTATAAATAGATAAAGAGAAGGCTTTTTTTCACTGGGGAGGTGTGGGGACACAGGGTTTCTGGATAATCTTAGTAAGTGATTATAATTCNAAGTTAAATTAATCCACAGCCTTTCAGTGTGTGTCTGGGTTGNTGGGCAGGGGGAGGGGAAGGGGCTTCCTTCAGCTTTGCCTCTCTGTGAGATGCAGTGCATNCTGGGCAGGAACAGACNTGTCATCTTNAGCCAACTGGTTCTTCTGGGGCCCGGAAAAGNGTGATTCTGAAAGAATAGTGCCAAGGCTTGGTTGTCCTGGCCCAGGACTCTCTCTGCCCAGGCAACAGCCCTAGAGAGGGGCAGGGTGGCCTAGAAGCCNAGGTCTCTCCAAGGTGACTTGACAAAGTTTCAGGACTCTAAAGAGAACATATAGGTGTCAGGAAGGCTCAGGGATGGCTGCTTCAGCAGGAGAGGGACATGTCCCTATGCTCTGGGGCCCAAGGACTGGCTGGGAANAATAGGGCTGGGAGAGGTGGCTGTTGTCCAGCTCTGCCCACAGCAGTGCAAACCTCCATCTCCAGAGTGTGAAAACTTGGAGCGGGGAGAAGAGGCAGCACTGTGGTCCCCCAACTTGTCCCCTGAGAGGACCATATTAGGTTTCTCTTGCTGCTATAACAGACAAACAGTGGGTTTACAACAGTGGAAGCCAGAAAACGAATGGATGTCACTGGGCTTTATTCAAAGTGTTGGCCGGGCTGCAGCCTTCTGCAAACTCTAGGGCATAGTGACTTCCTGGCATTTCCAACTTCAGAAGCCCCTTGGGTTTGGATCCCTTCTTTCCTCTTCAAAGCCAGTGGTGACTCATACCCCATGACAATATTCTCTCCTGCTATCTGTGGGGGTCTTGATCACACAGAGCCCACAGGACAATCCAGGGTTGGCACCCTAATATAAGGTCAGATATCCAGCAACCCTTATTCCACCTCCATTTAATCTTCTTGGCACTGAGACTAACATGGTTACAACTTGCAGAGTTAGGCCATGGTGGTAAGGACATTCTTTCCCTGAACACAGAGGCTGCCCTTCCTTACTTTTCTTTTTTTTTTATTTAATTTTATTTTTTATTAAAACATTTGATATACAACTGCAGGAGAGATAATATACAGATAGCTTGAACATAAATACAAGTTACAAATTCTTATCCTAGTAGTGAAATGTTTCACTAAAGCTTACCCAGTGACTGGGCAAAACCCAAACTTATTTTAGGGGAAGCTACAACAACCCCTCTACCTACATGTAAACTTGGAGTGCCTCATCGATCCNTGGGGGNCAGAGAAGCTGAGTGACAGTTTCGCCGCAGGTGCCTGAGAAGGGCTTCTCCCGCCAGGTACCAGAGTCGAGCAGAGACTCTCCCAAGTGGGAGTGAGGGGTGTCCAGGAGCTGGGAGCACCAGAGGCTTGAAAGTAGAAGCAGGCCGAGTGGCTCCATACGGGGTTAGAGCTGGGGCAAAGGGATCTGGCAGAGCAGGTGACAATCACCAACGATCTGGGTCAAGTGCCTGTTCTCTGGAGGTCCTGGGAATGGGCATTTTGGGGGAGCACAGACCAGGATACACCCCATGTGGAAGGCTGTGGAGAGGCAAGCATGCCTTGACCTGATGCTAGGAAGCCATTGACGTGGTATCCTTTGCTCCCTCTGGCATGATTTGACTTCTTAGGCTGTGGTAAGACGGTCAACACGCCTTACTCCAATCCCCCACCACAAGAAGGACGCTTGGCAAACAGCTTGGTGCTGCCCATGCCATCAGTCTTCTAACACCAAGAGGAGGGAAGGCTCCCTGCTGTAGCTGAGGCAGCTATCCCAGCAAATCCCTGCAGTCTACCCAGCAGGTGTGTGTGGCTCTGCCATCCTGCGCTGGGCGCTGCCAGAGACAAGAGGGGAGCCGAAGGTTCAGATTGCTGCTCCCGAATCCTGACACTGTAAAGGGAAGAAAGATACAGANCAGAGGGAAAAATAGAACTAGTGTGCTAAGACAGGGCAGATGTGGTGTGTCAGGGATGGCCTCATGGGGGCACTCTGGGAGGTGATCCTGCTGAGCTGAGAGGAAAAGATCATGGCCAAGGGCACAGGCTGGCTTCAGAGGCACCCTGCAGGTAAGCTGCTAGAACCAGGATTGGGTGGTGGGTGAAGGAATGCAGGATCAAGAACACCCTAGTAATCTGTTCATCNGGTCAGAGATGGCTCTGTGGGCTGACACAGGGATAAACTCAATATTCTTGGTGACAGTCCAGAATTGTGACTTGGACTGGGTTGGGACTGTGACACCCAGGTGAACATAATTGAGCTGGAGTTATCTGAGGGTTAAGCCTGGTCCTCAGAATCCCANTTGGGACTGCCAAATCAAACACCATGGACATCTAGGTNGGGCTGATGCCAGCACATTGAAGATGTCTCATAGGAGAGACATAGGAATGAAGAGAGGGCCTTGGACAGAGCCCTCAGATGCCACTGGAGGAGAGGCTGGGGAGGGTTGGGGAAGGATCACTGGAGCAGCTGGAAAAAGGCTGGTGTGCATGGGCCAGGAAGGAGAGAGAGAACTGTACCTGAGAGCCAGCACAGCTACCAGGCTCCTGTTCCGCTAAGAGAGGGAGACAAGGACATCCCCATCTCATTCCGTTGATGAGAGTGCTGGGTAGAAGGGGCNGGAAGAAAAAGATCTGAAACATGAGCAAGCATAGTAGGGAACCAACAGANAGTTTGCATGGAATTAAAAATGGATCCATGATGGCTGCTGAATCGGGGACAGACAGGGATCTGCAGGGCCTCTGAGCTAGGATTAAGACCAGAGACAGTGTCACTCTAGCAAGAGAAGTGGGCTGACACACACAGAAGGTGCTAAGCGAGGAGAGTGGATAGAACCTGGGGGACAATGTAGGAGGCCTGGGGACTGGGGTGTGAAGTGAGCATGTCTAGAAACTCTGAACTTGGGGTGCTTAATCAATAGTGGTACCTTTGACTAAAGCTGGGGCTATGGAATATCTTAGGAGGAGTCAGTACTGGTCCTCAGTACCACACAATGATCTNCAGTGACCATGGTATGAGTCACAGAAATACTGGGCTGAACATACACCTACATACACCTGTAGGTGCTCTTGAAAAGTGTGTTGGGGGAGGTGAAGCCTAGGCACAAAGCTGATTGTCCAAAGTGTGTACCTCCATGTAGAGCTGGGCCTGGGGTGCTGGCTAAGGAGGCTAGGCTGGTGTTTGATACCCAGAAGCCCCTGAAAGGAATCTTTTCCTGGGGTGTGTCTACCCTATCGTTTTTTCAAAACCAAGAGGCAGGATNTATGAAACCCACCCCACCACATTTATCCAGTGAAGCAAATACCCATCCAGTGTTGAGCAGCCACCAAAACAAATCTGCCCACGGGGACACTGCCACCCACACTCCGCTATCTGCTTACTTAACTGTCCTCATTAGAGACTTCCAAAAGAACAACCCGAATGGCTGTTTCTGTTATTATTATCTGAAGTTCTGACCATTAGCCCCAGGGCCTTGGGACTGTAAGAGTAAACACATCCACAATTTATCATGTTTTCCGTCTCAGCAAAGACTTTGTATATAAGCAGAAGCCGGGAAGACAGCAGCTATCTGTTATTAAATAAACGGAACTGTCAATCCAGGCACCGTCTGCAAATTAGCTGCTTGTCCATGTGGGTTAGTCGCAGGCAGACGGGCACCGGGATGCAGGTTTGATAAAAATCCATGTTTGCCTCTTACTTTTGACACCCTTTGCAGAAGACCCGAAATTGATGAGCACAGACGTGTTAATCCTGAAAGTGAATTAGTTTTCTTGAGGTGGCTCTGCAGTGGCAATCAGGTCTAGCCAGTAGCTCCAAGCTAAGCTAANCGCTAACTTGTTCTCCACCCCCAGGAAAGCTATCCCTTAAAGCAGACTCTGTCTTACAGGACCCATGATCTTTAGAGGCACACTGGCATGTACAATGTGGGGGTGGGCTGGGGGTAGCACAATGGCACATGACTGGCCAGGCTTTTAAAACCTGTGTGTGTGTGTGTTCATATTTGTAAGTGCAGGTGCACATACGTGTGCACGCTTGTGGAGGCTAGAGGACAACCTCTTGCGTCACCTGCTTTAGCCTGGAGCTCACCTATGAGGCTACACTGGCCAACCAACAAGTCCCAGGAATCCTCCTATCTCTACCTCTCTAGTGAGAGATCACAAGCTCAGACCACTGCACCCTGCATTTTGACATGTATTCTGGAAGTCAAACTCAGGTCTCATGCTTGTGAGACAAGCACTTTACTGATTGAGTTTTCTCCTGAATCCTAGGATGGGAGAGGCAGGGGTGAGTGTCTGGGTTTTGTTCTTGCTCTATGTGGTGAGATGCACAGACTATGGGAAGGGTTCAGGAAACACAGTATAGCAAGGGCTACACAGGGAGGTACCAGGCGAGCATAAGGGGCAGGTGGACCAGGGGGAACACAGGTAAATGCCTACCTTATCTTTCTAAGGATAGGACAGGTGAACCCCAGCAAGTTGGACTGGCTGGTTTGAATATTTGTGGTAAGCTATTGACTTAAGTAATTGCCTCAAGGTATCTAGAATCTGGCTCTAGAAGGATTGAACAGTGGCCTGAATATTGGAGCCCTGGACTGGAGGTTTGCATATAACAAGCACACTCCCAGACCAGCTGTTAGGAGTCTGCGAATGAGCTAGCTCAGGGCGGGCTGCCCTCTGGGGGCAGCCAGGCTCACATGCCAAAGCAAAGTAACAGAAAATCAAAGGCAGCTGGCACAGCAGGGCTGGAGCCCAGTAGCCAGGATGCACCGACCTGGGGGCGTGGTCAACAGCAGGTCTCAGCTTTGCTTATGGCTCAGCAACTCTACATGCTTCAATCTGCAGCCCAAGCACAAACAGTAGCTCAGAGATCTGAGCATGCCGTAGCTGCTGGCAGCCCAACAGCAGCAGAAACTGCTCTGGTCCCCAGACTCTTCTGTAGTTTCAGAGATGGATTTGCAGAGCTGGGTAGTTTTTTGGAGGGGAGGGNGGCAGTGTCTCTGGAGTCCTGTGTCAGCGGCAGGAAGAGGCAAGCGTGCTGTTGATCTGAGAAGGGCAGCTTCACTCCAGTAGCTCTATCCACACTGGCAAAGACCTTCCTTAGGCTCTGGAAACACAAAGCCGTCCTGCAGAAGCAGTCATGTGGCCTTGGGCTGCCTGCTGGGTCTACAGGGCTCTGAGATCTGAAAGGAAGCCACAGAGGCAGGACTTGTTTAAAGACTGGACACTGGCTTGCTTTGCAGTCACCAACAGCACACCCTCCAGCCTCAGTTCCTGGGATGGTCAATACTGATGGTCAGTTTGACAGGCTCTAGAACAACCTAGAAGACAAACCTCTGAGCATGTCTGTGAGGGAGTTCCTAGATGGGGTTAAGTGAGGGGGAAAGGCCAACCCTAAATGTGTATGGCACCATCTCATGAGTTAAAACCCTGAATTGATTAAAAAGTGAACTCAAGCCCAGCATTCACCAGTCTCTGCTTCCNGACTGCGGATGCTGTGTGAGCAGCCGCCTCACGCTCAGGCTGCCATGCCTCCGCATGATGATGGACTGGACCTGAACTGTGAATTCCTTAAGTTATTTTTGCATTTGTTACAACATCAAGAAAAGTAAATAAAATCACCCAAAAGACAGATGCTTAAGGCCAGTGNCCATTGTGGGAATGGCCTTGACCCCNCCACCACCACCTCCACAGGTGCCTAAAGACCAGAGCACCGCCTGGCAGGGCTCTCCAGGATTGGATAAGATTTGCAAAGTATCNCACAGTGATCATGCAAACCTGGGCACAGGCTGGTTCCCACCAGTTACTCTTGGTTCTGTCAACAAAGATTCTCAACTTCCAGTGAAACTAGCTAAGGCTGGTTGGGGGGTAGTCTATCTTATGGATGTGACATTTCGTCCACTCAGGTTTGAGTCACACCCCTGGAAGGGGGAACTCATGGCACAAATGAATCCAGTGCANATGTGATCTCTGAAGACCGACCCCCACGCACACACCTAGCTCACCACAGTGAGCTGCCAGGACAGAGNGTGGCTTACTCCAAGCTCTCCTCCCTTTCCTGGGCCCCAGGGCTATGGAAGGCCCTTCCTGGCTGCCTTGTCTGGGTGAACTTTAGCTAAGGTGAGCCTAAAGAAGGGTATGTGCTCTGGCCAGGAGCAGGTCTCCCTGGCTTCCATGCGCCACTCCTCTCTCCCCAGTGGTCAAGCCTCTGCCCCACCCCCCAACCTTGCACAAATGAATAACCCAAGAGCCTTGGAGATAGAAGAACTGCAGGACTGGTAGGAGGTCCCCACCTAAAGGGAGATGGGCCTGGCTTAGCAGCCCCATGGTATCTTTTCTCTCTCCTCCTCGGGGACTGGAGGAGTTGCAGACTTCAAGTCCCCTGTCTCTTTCCAAGTAGAAGTTTCTACCTGACTTTCATCTACTGTCACAAGTTGGGGTCTAGCTGTTGTTGCAATTCAAACAACTCAGGTATTGTTCCCTGTNACCATCCTTTAGCAACCACACAAGGTAGGGTGAGGACCCTACCTAATCCTGGGCTGCCCCCACAGTCCCACCCAGTCCCCAGAGCCTCCACACAGCTTTCTCAGAACTCAGCCCCATTTTCAACTTTTGTTGCATAGGTCGGTCATCAATTGAGACAGAGTTTTGGACACCTTAGAGGAGTGAATAGGTGGGTTTCTTTGGGGATTTGTGTAGGAAATGAGATTTTTCCCTGTCTCCCAAAGGAGAAAGGCCACATCTAAATTACTGATACCCAAACACGCTCACCTAAAAAACAAAACAAAACAAAACAAACAAACAAAACACAAAAGCTAGGTGCGGTAGTGGCAAAAACCTTTAATCCCAGCACCTGGAAGGCAGAGGCAGGAGGATCTCTGGGTCCGAGACAAGCCTGGTCTACAGAGTGAATTCCAAGACAGCCAGGGCTACACAGAGAAACCCTGCCTAGAAAAACAAAACAAATAAGCAAACAAAAAAAAACCCACCTAAACATGCTCATCTAAGAAGTCTATGACACTGGTGGTGTGCATGCTGCAAGGTGCTGTCTGCCCTGCATTGGGGCTGGCTTGTTTGTTTGTTTGTTTGTTTGTAGTGCTGGGAATTCAGCCTAGAACTTCAGGCATGCTAAACAAGCATTCTCCCACTGAACTATATCCCAAACCGTGCCCTGAGCATTAATTCATCCCTACCTCCATCTCCCGGGGTGAAGACCCTCAGGGGTGTGTCTAAGCAGGGCCCACCTCAAGGTGAGAGATGAGTAGACCCCACTTCCCAAAAAGCNTCATCTCCCAGGAGATGCCAGCTGGGACTTGAAGGCCTGTGGCATACAGATCCATCCTAACAGCAGCTGGGGACACTGTCCTGGCTGGTACTCCACATTGAAGAGAGGCATGTTTTTAAAGAAATAAAGGGGACAGGAGCCAAGATGTGCCCGCCAAGTAGAGACTGGACAGCTGCCCAGATGTGGCCAACACTGAGCTGGTTTAGCTGAGTGTGGGAGAGAGCATGGTTTTCAGAGCCCAGCCATGACACTGTGGATGGTTTTCCATTTATATGCCGTCTTTCTGCTTGTGTTTGGCTCTGTTGTCACATCCTCATGAAGTCCATTGTCAGAAGTCAAAATCAGAATGCTGGAAAGATTGGGCTCTAAAATCAGACTGAAGGGGACTTTGGATAACAAGTTCGAGCCGTGAACCTCTTTTCTGAACTTGCTAGTTACAAAAGCAAACTGGAGAATGTGGCCAGTTATCAGACTCACTGCCTTAAAAAGTCATTGAAAATCCAGATGGTCTTAGAGAGAAGAATGGATACACAATGTACATTGTTATTACGAGGGAAGATTGTTTGGCCATTAGAAGGGAAACTGACACCTGATGGATGACATCATGATCAACCTGAGGAGATCATGGGTCATGACAGAAGCCAGATGCAAAAGGACAGATTCCATATGATCCCAGTTACAGGAGTGCATTGGTTATTTTTCNCACTGTGACGGGACACCTGACAGAAGTCAGCTTGGGGAGGAAGAATTTTGGATCATGGTTTCAGGGATATAAAACATCACAGCAGAAGTGTGCATCCNAGCTCCTCACACGTTAGCATAGAGGAGGCAGAGTCAGGGTGAGAAGCAGAGCCAGATCATAGCCCTCAGGGCCTGCCCTGGTGGTTGATGTCCACCAGCTGGAGGGGATAAGGGAGGGAGGGGATCTGGGTCCTATATCTCAAGGATTTCCTAACNTCCCAAAACAGTTCCACTAGCTTAGACCACATGTTCAAGCATAGGAGCCCATAGGGAGTGTGTCGTATTCGAGATATAACAGATGGGGTCCTAGAGTTACCAGATTCAAGGACAGCAAGTAGAGGCAAGTGAGATGGCTCAGAGGGTTAAGGCTTACAGAGTGTGATCCCAGGACCCACACGGTGAAAGGAGAGCTGACCCCACAAGTTACCCTTTGAGTTTCATGTATGTGTAGTGGCACACAGTTGCCTAGGCATGAATGTGTGTGCATGAACAGGCACAAGTAATAAATGTATGTAATTAAAAAGAGAAATAAAATAGAATGGGAGTTGCCAGGAACCAGGGGAGGAGAATGGAATGCAACCTTTAATTCAGAGCAGGTTAAAAAGATAAAAAGTTGTGGAGATAATGGTGATGGTTATGCAAGGCTTCAAACACCTAAAATGAGTAAGACACTAAACATTACCTGTGTTATTCCATAATCAGAAAAAAATCCACAAAATACTCCTCAAGGGGATTTTCTTGGGTCTCTAGGGTTGGGCTGGGTATGGCCCAGCCTCTGTGCCACAAGAAATGGAAGCCAACGGGGAAAAATGAATGGTGGGTGGCTGTTCGTGATAAATGGGCAGAAGCTGGGTGGCCTAAANAGCAGAAGTGTTTTGTTTCCCAGTTCTAGACCAAGAAGCCAAAAAGAAATCCAGATTGTGAAGCTGAGGCTGGGCAAGGCCAGCTTTACTTGATGGCTCTAGGGGAAGGCCTTCCTAGACTCTGCCAGCTTCCCTTCCTCTCTGTTCACAGACATGTCACTCCAACCTCTGCCTCCACCTTCCTGCCTGTGCAAGCCTCTCTGTGTCATCTCCTCTTCTCAGAAAGACACCAGTCATTAGAGTGGNGCTCACCCTGAGTCAATATGACCTCATCTTAACCAGTTACACCTACAAAGACCACATTTCCAAATAAGGTCACCANCTGAGGTTCTGGGTAGACAGGAATGTGTGAGAGAGACTCTCCTGCCCAGCATAGCTGGCTGGTATCAATCTCATCCATGTGTGGAAGGCTGAGGGAACATCTGTGAACTTAAAATGGCCCAACACTGGGCCCTGGTGGTGAGGGCTTGAAGCAATCCACGGTAGCATCCATGGTCTAGATTAGAAACTGGACCTTCNGCTGCAGGCTGCCCGACTGCACCTGTGACAGTGAGCTCCCTCCAGTCCACAGGTCTGTGCTTGGCTCAGTGCATACGAAAGAGAAATCNGGGTGCAAGGCTCCAGCTAGCCTCTTCCCTCAGATAGAACCCCGTATGCAGTAGGAGCAGTTGACAGTATCCAGCTTCTTCAGCCTATANAGCAGCTACTGGTAAAGGCACACAGGCCTACTGGAGCCTGAGCTAGCAGAAGAACCAGCTGTCTGCAGATGCTCCGAGTAGAGACAGCTCAGGTTGTTGCAAACAGAAAGGAGGCTGTGTTAGGTTAGTGTTGGGTGCTGAGGCCACTNACATCCTAGGCTAGCAGCAGGTCAGAGCTGGAGCCAGTAATGATCAGGCTGAGTGCAGGGTCTGTTCCAAGGGGAGGCAGGCCTGCTCTCNACACACAAGCTGATGCAGCAGGCTCCATATTGGCAAAACACACACAGAGCAGACAGCCCAGAGTGAGCCTGTTGGACAAGAGGAAACCAAGCTCCAGCTCACACTGGCTAAGGGACTTGGGCTGAGCTACTTCACCTCTCCAAGCCTCATAGTTGTCATTTGTAAACTGGAAATGATTCTAGCACCCAACCTATAATGATTTCATCAATAGTGTAGCCCCAAAAGGGCATAGTCCCTAGCCATGTTCAGTGGCACCCAGCCAGTGCTGTTGTGGGTGCTGTTATGACATGGTCCGTAGCAGTGTCCATTCAGGCCTCACTGCAGTAGGACCAAACCTGAGGACCTGCAGGAACCTGGAGGGAGTTGGATGTGGAGCTGGGGAGGGGGCACTGGATTGTTG